>ML779803.1:1218534-1233752 GCA_009831015.1 Picea engelmannii
GAGACTGGCAGCCGAAGGACTGTCTAGGTGACAGAGAAGGTGCACTCTCCTGGGGTGGAACAGGCATGTGGGGAATGAGGGTCTGTGTGCAGTGAGCGTGGGAGATTCATGGGAGAGCTTCTCCTGTTGAATGTGTATGTGTTGTCTTCCCTGTAACCTCAGCCTGAGTCTAGATTCCTTGCCTTGGGGTGGAGCTCGGTCCCATCTCGGGGGTGACCTACTGTTGAGCTGATGAACAGTGTGGTCTAAGGCTGGGAGGTTCATGGAACGCCTGCACTTGGTTGGTGAATGCTACAACAAATAAAAGATAAGTAATATGAGTTATGTTTTAACACATTTGACATGGCTGTTATGTTTTGTATCATGTTTTCCGCTGTGTAAATAAATTACTGTTGCATGCTATGGTTTGTTAATGGTAACAGTAACTTATGTATTTTACTCTGCGAATTAAGTGTGTTTAATTCTGGTTAAATGCATTTGTTTTTAAATCCATGTAATGAATGGTAAACCGAGAGGTTTGGGTGAACCTGGGTAGTGAAAAGGTACACTACAAGTTGGTATCAGAGCAATTGGCATGCTACAAATTGGTATCAGAGCAATTGGCACGCTACAATTGGTATCAGAGCAATTGGCACGCTACATTCCCCAACTAGTGCACTGATATATTCATGCTGTCGTTCTCTCCATTGCACATACATCCTGCACATGGGCAATTTTTCAAAGGGTTAGGCCTTGCTTTTTAAACCTTTTTTTCACTCATGGGAGGGTCCACGTGGGATGTTGTGATGACAGTCATGTGTACATGCGCTCTGACATTAGATAGAGCGAGTGTACACACAGGTTGTCATAGGACAACCCATGTGGACATAGGGCCGACCTTTTAAAGGTCGACGCCCCCCCAAGAAACCAAATTAAATTCTTAAATAAAGAGTTAAAAAACAAAAGGAGGTATTTTATACTTACTTGGTCCAGACGGATGGTCGTTTCGTCCACTGTAGCTCCTGGAATCACTACTTTTATCAAAGGGGTTGTTTTTGCTCCAGAGTCAATTTCCAAATCAGCAATGGTGATAATGAGATGCCAACTTCTATTTATAGAATTTTTGGCCCTTTTTTGTCACTTTTTTGGCCCCCCTTATCATTTTCTTTGAATTGAAAACCATTTAGAGTGATTCAGGAGTTGCTTTGGAAGGTTACGATCAGGTATCAAGACATTTCTTTTTGGATTTTTGGGTCACTTTTGACGGTCCGTGGGAGAAACCTCCGATGGTCAACTTGAGCATATAGGTTAGGTTTCCACCCCTACTCTTGTATCTCGTTGTCTTTATCCCTTTACCATAGGATCGATCCCATCAGGTTAAGATATAGAACCATCCTTGCTACATTAGAAGTGTCACGATTTGGTGGTAGAGCTTACCGGAACATGGATGCCCTAGGTAGATCCTAGTTTCATTATGGTGTCCATGCTATCACTGATGACTGTAGGCTTGGGAGTCCTTTTTGTTTTTCCTTATTACACGTTTGAGCCTCATTTGCATGACTCTTTCCCTCACCCACGGGACTCCTAGAACATAACGGGTCTTCTTTTAAGCCCTTTTCAGACCCTCTAAAAATGAAAAGATTGTCAAGTGATCTTGTGGCCTTTCACACTCGTTAAACTCAAATTTGAAGTCACATCTATCCGACAGTAGTTTACCCCTTTTTCGGTCCTGATGGTCAAATGTACAAACAAAGGTATACTCTTAGGAACTTCAGTTCTCTAGAAGAGTACTCTCAGGTATAAATTTAACCCTTTCTCGGGCCTGAGGGACTAAATATACGAAAAAGGAACCCCCACAGAGTCCATAGTTAAGCTCTTTTCAGACTCCCTAAAATTGAAAAGATCATTGAGTGACCTTATTCTTTCACACTGGTTAAAATGGTCCAAAAGAACATTCCTGACAGAGTCTATAGTTAATCTTTTTTCAGACTCCTTAAAAATGAAAAAATGACGGAGTGATCTTGTCTTTATCACACTCATTGAAATGGTTTTGAATAGACGTCTTTTCGGTGCTAGTTTACCCCTTTTTCGAATTGACTAGACTACCTTTGAAAAAGGTACCCCACTGGAGTCTCCTTTTACGTTTTTCAGACTCTCTAAATATGAAAAACCGTTGAGCTTACCTTCTTTGGGCTCATTAAAATCACATCGAAGGACGTTACCATTGTGTGTTTTGTTAACCGTGTTTGCATACCTGTGTCTTTGGTCTAATGTCGGCTCCATGTTTCTCTCAACTGAACCATCTGAAGCATGCCTTATATGCAAGCCCTGTAGCACTTTGCCTCTGTTTCTTGACACCTTTGGTCCCAGGAGGGATTTTTCCCGAGTGTCCTTTCTTTGAACATCAATCTTGTCTTGGCACCTCGAACTTGTATGTTTGTGACACTCATTCCTCCTTTGTAACACAACATTCTTTTATTCTTTTTCCAAAATTATTGAAAAAGAGAAAAAAAAAATCAAATATACCCCAAAAAGAGGAAGGGGAAAGTATATTCTTTGTATTGGCAACATAATGAGTCACCCTTGGATAAAGCACATCTTTCTGTTTGTTCGTCAAACTCTGTGATTTAATACAACCTTAAGAAGCTTTTCTCGCTACATAGAGCTATGTCCTCCTCCATTTGGTTATTCTTCCAAACATATGGAGAGTTTGCGTTGCCTCCTGCATCGTGAAATTATGTCAAATTCCATGCTACCTGAGTCTCATCAGTTGTTGTGCTATTGTTCAAGGGAAGTTTTACCAAGCCTGAGTCGGCCCCTCTGCAGTTTGTCTCTTTCCCTCATGCCCGACCATCCCGAAAGTCCAATCAAGTCTTTGTTCGAAATCAATGAATCCTTCAGTCTAATAATCAAGATTCTCTAGTCCATGACCAATGAGTCGTCGAAGACCTATGGGTAGTGAATTCGTACACTCATATTACACTCCTACCTGAGTTTTGAATATTTTGAAGTTTTTTCTCGAGCTCTGAAGACCTCATATCCAACCATCAGGCCTTATCAACTTCTAGAAGATGGATACTCTACATGTATATATTTTTTATTTCAAGATGTAGCTCTGTTGTGTATTGCTCATGGCTACACTTTATATAGTTATATGACATGGATCTACAGTGTATTTGATTGGTAGCCATGATTTTATTTTATCCTGAGCATGGGTATGCCCGCCTCGGTGAGACAATTATTATTTTGCAAACGACGCCTCCTGATTTATGGTCCCTGAGCTCACTTGTTTAGAACGTTGGTGAATATTGTTAATGTATTTTGGCCATCAGATGCTCTTATGACCTCACACATTAGGGGGCATATGTTATAACCCTAATTTTCACCAGACATGCTTACCTGGCATCAGGCCATCTCAGATTCCTTCTTTGCCAAAACATTGTTGAACAACTCTTCTTAAAAACCCATTTTATAAAGACCCACGCACCCTACTCCATTACTGCATGCGTGTACATGCTAGCTGACCCAATACAACCTGTGTGTACCTGCAAAAACACGGAAAAAGGAAAGTTGTTGATGAAACACATAGCTTTGGGTAAGTTAACTAAACCTTTCAGCCATGCATGGCCAGTCACTCGACCAAATACCTAGCTTCTTCTAGCCTATAAAAGAAGGGTTAGGGGTCCCATTTAAGAAGAGGAGAATAATAGTAAAGAAACTATACCTAATTAAGCATTCCCTTTGTCCCGACCTTTAGCCATCCTTGTGCAAAGAGAAGTATAGAGTAAAGCAGTTGGAAGACATTGGAAGAAGAGCCCAGGACCAGGATCGAGGAGCAGTGGCTGACTTTATCACTGTAAGGTATCATTGTGAAGTTAATAAAAGAATTGTTTTTCCCGTCCCTCCATATGAGATTGTCATTATTGGAATATTGATTGTATGATTGATTAAATCTCTAACCTATTAGTTCATAGATCGAATGCATGTGGAGTTCTTTGTTTGTCTTTAGTGAATGCAGATCAGCATTGGGAGGAGAGTTGTAGTCAAAGAATGACCAAGCACAAAAAGGGATCGACATCAAACACAAAAAATAAGGTATGTCAACTTAATCTCTTAAGCCTTATATTTACATATGAGTAATGGGGTTTAGGCATGGGAAGATGGTAAAAAGTAAGAATTTTTAGTTTATTTCTGCATGCATGATAAAACCCTTAGTGCTAGTCCATAGGATGGATTTCCCACCCACAACACGCTATACAAAAATTAACATCTGCACATATTAAAGCCCCAATATGGTTGCCGACCGTCAATCTGGAGCACGCAGATCTCAACCGCCTAGATCTACATGCCTCTTAGCACAACATGCCAAACGATCACATGAACCCCGACGGACTTAGGATAAGCACCATTTAGTGGTTTTTAAACCCCATTCTTTTCATTTTGTCGCCTTGAGTCCAAATCCAAAGGAAAAACTCACCCCTACAAGAATATGTGATAACAAGTACTATTGTTGGACCCCGCATGTATATTAGAGATCTATAAAACCTAACACTCCCTTGCCTGTGAAGACCTCTACCTAATTCAATTAGGAATTACTACCTTGAAGTGATACTTGGCCAACATGCCACCAAAAAAGGGAACTTCTACACCAAATAATCCCTCAGAAATTCGTACTTGGACTCTTGATGAAGGTGAAGAAATGCACAAGGACATAAATTATTTACAAAAGAAGGTCATAACAAAATATGAACTACAAAGGATGATGGATTCAACTGAATCTAAGCTGGAATAGATGTTGGATACTAAGATGGATGGATTAAAAGAGGATATCATGGAAGGGTTGAAAAATTTTCTAATAGAGAGGCCACCTGAAAGTGAAAATGTATCACATGAAAATCATGATGAGGACTTAAGGAAGATGAATCAATACTGGAGAAACTCTAGCTTTGGGTTGAAGACCAACCACTTTTCTAAGATCGATATGAGGAATTTTTATGGCAAGGATCCAATCACCTGGATACTTCAGATGGAGCAGTTCTTTGATCTACATGATGTGCCTCAAACACAAAAGGTACAAATTGCATCCTTATATTTAGAACCTAATCAGTTTTTGTGGTATCGATGGATTTGTTCTTGCAAATCACTTGTCACTTGGAAAATTTTACTGGAAGAAATGATAACACACTATGAGGATACAAGGAGTAATACCTTCTTCAACCAATTGATAAATATCAAGCAAAATGGTTCAGTTGTGGAGCACATTGAGAACTTCCAAAGATTGAATATAAAGGTAATGAATATTCCATATGAGCACCTAATTGATGTCTTCGTAGAAACATTAAAGGATAACATTCAACATGAGGTTCGCCTCTGGGAACCCTAATCATTGGATAATGCGGTCAGGGTGGCGAGAAATGTTGAAACTAAAAATGTGGCTATGGCTACTAGAAGGACCACCCCTAACATCTATTGAGAGAATATCGTTCCTTATTCTAAACTGCCTCAACCTACAAGGTTAACACCTCAACAATTGGAGGAAATAAAAGAAAAATGTTTATTCTTTAATTGTGATAGCAAGTAGAGTAAGGGACATAAGTGTGGTGAGAATAAATTATTCTACATTGATTGTGAAGAGGGAGGAGAACAAGCGCAATAACAAGAACCATCTCAAGATGAATCTGTAGAAGATATTTCTTCTAAAGAGATGAATCCCACCATATCATGCCATGCATTGGCTCAAATTATCACTCCTCAAACCCTTGGGGTCGAATGATATATTAAAAAGAAAAGGTAATAGTGCTAATTGATTATGGTAGTACTCATAATTTCATTCGCTGCAAATTATCCAAAGCTCTCAATTGCTTTACATATCCAACACCAGAGTTTCAAGTAATGATTTCAAATGTAGGAACTATCAATTACTCAGCAAAATTTCATAAGATCAATATTACTATGGGGGAATATGTAATGAATAGTGAAATTATTTCTATACCCATGGGCAGTGTTGATGTCGTACTAGGGGTCCAATGGTTACAATAATTGGGAACCATGGCTTTTAATTTTCAATAAATTTTGATGAAAGTTCCATTGGAAGGAAATGAGTTTGATTTAAACGGTATCACAAGGAAACCAAGTAAGTTGGTAATCTCTAATGGCATGAAAAAAATATTGAAAAATGGGCATCAGGGTGTAATTATACAACTATCCTCACTAGATGTTCAAACATATAAGTCATCTATTCCTTATATCTCCAAGGGATCATTGATAACAATTCCAAAGTATTTGAAGATATTCTAAGAGGTCCTCCACCCACTTTCAATCATGATCATGCTATTCACTTAATTCCAGGGAGTGCTCCTCCTAACATCAGGCCTTACAGATATCGTTATGCCCAAAAGAGTGAAATTGAGCATATGGTTGAATAAATGTTAGAGGCTGACATTATTAGACCTAGCCAAAGTTCTTAATCTACAATAGTGGTAATGGTACTCAATAAAGATGGCTCATGTCGTATGTGTCTAGATTATAGAGAAATCAACAAGATCACCATTAAAGATAAGTTTCCCATTTGTGTTAGTATTTTTGATGATATACTAATCTATAGAAAGTCTTCGGAAGATCATGTTCGACATGTTGACAGGGTGCTACAACTACTAAAGTAGCAACAACTATATGCCAAACCATCCAAATGTTTCTTTGGGGTAAAGGAGGTAGAGTATTTGTGTCATATTGTATCTCATGAAGGTTTCAAGGTAGACCCTAACAATATTAAAGCCATGATGGACTGGACGATTCCGAAAACATTGAAGAATCTTATACTATTTTTGGGTTTGACAAGTTACAACCAAAAGTTTGTTCGTAACTATGGAATAATAGCAACACCTTTAACTGCATTAACGAAGAAGGATGCATTTTCATGTTCTCCAGAGGAAACTCAAGATTTTGAACAACTTAGAGAGGAAATGTGCAAATATCATGTCTTGACCACACCAGACTTCGCGAAAAACTTTATTGTAGAATGTGATTCCTCGGTAAATGGAATTGGTGTTGTTCTAATGAAATAAGGAAGGCCCCTTGCTTTTGAGAGTTGTCCACTCAAGGGAAAGGACTTACACAAACTCATTTATGAGAAGGAAATGATGGAAATAATACATGCATTGAAGCAATGGTGCCCTTACCTAAGAGGTAGGAACTTCAAGGTCAAAATAGATCATGATAGTCTTAAATACTTCTTCGAACAAAGACTATCTTCAGAAGAGAAACAAAAATGGGTGACCAAGATGTTGGGTTATGACTTTGAAATCATCTACAAAAAAGGGAAGAAAAAATTTGTGGCAGATGCACTGTCAAGAAAGGATGAAGATGTTGAGGCATTTCTCTGTGCTATCTGTTGGATTACTTAGAGGGGGGGTGGATCAGTAATAGAGAAATATAATCATTTTTAACCAATAATGCAAGTGATATATCAATGTATCATTATCATACAAAATTTTCAATGTAAATAAACAATGAACAAATGAACAATCATACACATACACAGTACACCAATGTTTTTACATGGAAACCCAAAGAGGGAGAAAACCACAAAATTATTTTTCTTATATGTCTTGAAGAATTACATTCATTGGAAGCACCAACTTCCTTTGTTTTCCAACTGCAACTGGAAGGAGGCTCCAACCCCCTAGTTTCTCAGACTACAGCCTGAGAGAAGTTCGAACTCCCCAATTCTCTGGATACAACTACAAGGAGGCTACAACCCCCTATGTTTTCTAGCTACAACCAGAAGGTGTCTACAACCACCTGTCCTTTCCTCATCCAACTTCTCTAACATATAAGTAGAATGATGGAACCAATGTCACACTATAACTTTGTGATATACCACTGTACAATTGTATCAACCTGTACCATTGACCTACAACCAACCTATGCAACTACCCTGTAATCAATCTGTACCTGAACTAAACATGTATCAACAAAATACAATAGATACATGACCTATAGTTATGAAACATGCGTATGTACGTGTCCTATCTATTTTGAAGCCCACGTATTTACGTGACCAAACTATTATGCAACCTGCATATACCTTCTGAGAACTAGGTTTTTCTTTCTTCTGAAAAATTCTGACCTCTGCAACTTCTTTCACATAGATCTGCAACATTTCACTATATCCAGATTGTAACTGTACCCTGTCCATGCATCCTCATACATAACCTTTACACAAAGCATATATATCTCTCTCTATTCATGTGCCATATATGTGTGTGTAATCATGAACAAGTATAATAACCCTCACTTGATCTAGCCATTGAACCCTTTCTAATATTCAGCCTCTCAATACATCAACCACTTCACAAATATAAGATCTCAACCATGTACCTCAAACTCTTAGGCATATGCCAAGAAATACAAGATGTGACTCAATTCTAACAAGAAGTAACAATGATAAATATACCAACACTACATTTCTATAGATCTGACTTATATAGAAGATCCCATGCGGCCACTAGTCTCTCTAGGGAGAATCTTGAAAGCTCCATAACGATTTATCATGCATACATCAAAATCCAACTATTCATAGAAATAATACATACCTTTTGAAACAATGGATAGATCTGATGTATGTGAGCACTGTAGACCTTCCTAGAATCTTGATCTCATAATCTAGAACCTCTGCATCTTCATCTTCTCAAGTTTCCATGGCTTTACCAACATGCACGCACCCTAATACACTTCTAGCCTGCGTACATACGCACCCTAATACACTATCATCCCAATTATGTACGCACCCTAATACACTGTCAGCCTGAGTATGCCATAGAAATTAGGGTTTTTTAGTATTCACTGTAATTCTTAAACTTTCATCGTCAACCTTTCGTACTAACTCATACTTTCGCAACTTCATATGTATCAATGAGTACTTGCAATAAGCCTTACACAACAAAATATATTCAATGTGTTCAAGTGTGATTAAATGAGAGAACCTTGCCTCTTATTTATACTTTCATGTAGCATCCCACTTTCCTTATTTTAGGGAGTTCTCCATTAACTTTATTATTTAAATAATTTCTTTTGCAAACACTTTGACTTTTTGGGTATTTTAAATGACTCATGAGGGTTCTCCAACTTCACATGGCCATAACTCTCTAACCGTGAGGAGTTATGTGATGATCCACATACCACTAGAAATTGTATGACATATAATATCCATCTAGAATGGTATTACCTGCAAATATATCAAAACTCATACCATTATCCATAAAACAAACTTGGGTCTATTACCCAAAGCTTTGTGCTACCGGAATTCGCTACTGGACTTTCTTCAAGGGTTGACATCAATGACAACTGACCTAATTAATAAAAAATCTCCCCCTTTGGCATTGATGGCAACACTTTGATGCAATACTAAGTCATATCACTCATGCTCCCCCTGGAACCATGGTTCTGTCCTCTGCATCTGATAAATATCTCCCCCTTTGTCATCAATGGAAAAGGTATATTTCCATCCATGGATGCTCCTCCTAACTGAACTGTCCTTGGGGATACTCCCCCTGACTGATATCTTCCTAAAACTGATCACCCAACCTGAATTGTCCTCTTTATGGTGCTTTCTCATGTACATCTAAGACATATAAGATAAGAAATCAAAAGCATTCATTTTGGAGTAGAAATTACTCTGAGTATATGGCGAAGATACTCAAAGGATTCTCTTTGAAGCGGTTTTGTAAAGATGTCTGCCACTTGTTCTTTTGTTCCCACATATTCAACTCTAATGTTCTTCTCTGCAACCTGTTCCCGTAGAAAGTGATACTTTATTAGAACTTTCTTCATCTTGGAGTGCATCACCGGGTTCTTTGAGATACTGATGGTGCTTGTATTATCACAATAGATTGGAATGGGCTGATCATACTCAACCTGTATATCTGTCAGAGTTTGTTTCATCCATAGAACTTGTGTACAACATGTTTTTTCTGCAATATACTCTTCCTCAGCTATAGATAAGGATACTGATGATTGTTTCTTTCTTAACTATGATACTAAACACTCACCCAAGTAGAACGTTTCTCCACTAGTGTTTCATCGATCATCAATGCAACTTGCCCAATCTTCATCTATGTAGGCAATAAGTGATAGATCCTTTCCTTTTGGATACCATAATCCAAACTCTTTTATTCCTTTGAGATATTTGAAAATCCTCTTCACTGTTAATACATGTGATTCCTTTGGTGTTTCTTGAAATCATTCCACCTGTCCAACTACCTACATTACATCTGGTCTGGATGTTGTCACATATAGTAAGCTGCCAATCATCGAACTGTATTTTCTCTGGTCTGTAAACTTTGAATTATCATCTTTGCTCAACTTGCAACTGGTTTTCATAGGAGTGGTAACTGGTTTGCAATGTTCCATTTCAAACCTTTTTTACATTTCTCTGATATATTGAGTTTGAGAAATAAAAATTCCCTGATTTCTTTGACGTATCTGAAGACCAAAAAATAAGGATAGTTTTCCAAGTAATGACATTTCAAATTCATTATGCATGTCCTTTGAAAATTTATGGCTTAAATTATCATCAGTACTTCCAAAAATAATATCATCAACATAAACTTCAATTAATAAAATATTATCTTGAGTTACCTTGATGTAGAGGTTGTTGTCTGAACTTCCTTTTCTGAACCCTGCCTCCCTTCCTGCTATAGATATTTATCCAATTTATCCATCCTAGAGTACCATGCTCTAGGAGCCTATTTTAGACCATACAAGGCCTTATTTAACTTACAAACATAATCTGCGTTCTCTGACAACTGAAATCCTTCTGGTTTTTCAATGTAGACTTCTTCTTCAAGTTCCCCATTTAGAAAAGATGATTTTACGTCCATCTGATACACTTTAATATTTTTGGAGCATGTATAAGCTAAAAGCAATTGGATTGCTTCCATTCTAGAAACTAGGGAAAATATCTCTTCAAAGTCGATTCCTTCAACATGTGCATATCCTTTACATACCAATCTAGCTTTCTTCCTTGTAACCTGTCCATATTCATTCAATTTATTCCTGAATACCCACTTTATGTCGATCACATTCTTATTCTTTGGTCTTGGAACCAATTCCCAAGTGTCATTTTTCTCTATTTGATCTAACTATTCATCCATGGCCTTATTCCAAAATTCATCCTTTCTGGCCTCTTCAAAAGTGTTTGGTTCAATTTTAGATGAGAGTGCTAGGTGTGTTTGTTCTGGTGAATGAATTCTTCTTCTAGTCTCAACTCCTACATCTTTGTTTCCGATAATCTGATTTGAAGCATGTTTCTTCTGTGCTCGTTTGCTAGGTGTCTTTGGAGGCCCTTGCTGAACTTTCTCTTCTACTTATGTCTAATCCTCTTCATATTCACCTTCTACTTCTTCTTCATCTTCTGCTTCTTCCTTGTAAATTTGTTCCATTGATTCATGTTCTTCCCCCTTTAATTCTTGTCTACCTATTTCATCAATTGTTACATTGATGCTTTCCACAACTTTGTTCAATCTTAGGTTGTAACACTTGTATTCTTTCCTTGTGCTTGAGTAACCAACAAGTAATCCTTTGTCCACATGAGAGTCAAACTTTCCCATTCTTCCATCTTCTCTTTTGATGTAGCATTTGCTTCCAAAAAATCTGAAGTGATTTACATTTATTGGTCTTCCTTTCCATAGCTCGTGGGGATTTTTGTATGAGAATTACTCTGTTTTGAATGTGAATTGTTGTATGCACTGCACGTGTTCAAAATATATCTGTTAATATGGAATCCATTAGCATTGTTCAATCCATTTCATGTATTGTCCTATTCTTTCTTTCAACAACTCCATTCTGTTGAGGTGTCCTAGAAACAAAGAATTTCCTTTTTCTTCCATGCCTGTTGTAGTAGTACATAAATTCCTTTGAAGTGAACTCTCCTCCATTATTATATCTCAAGCATTTGATTTTTGAATCCATTTCATTTTCAACCATCTCCTTGTAGACCTTGAAGTTTTCAAAATCTTTTGACTTATTCCTGAGTGAGCAAACTGCAATCATTATTGTATAATCATAAACTAATAACATAAAGTATTTCTCACCTTTTAAACCCTTTGTTGTAGTTGGTCCAACTAGATCAGTATGAACAATTTCTAGTGGTCTTGTCATTGAATATTCCGTTGATTTGAACCTAGTCTTTTTTTTCTTTTCATGTTGGCAATGCTTGGATAAAGTGTTGGGTGGTTTTGTGATCTGGGGAATTTCTCTAACTGCTTCCCTTTTGCTGACTTTGAAAAGGTTATCAAAATGTATGTGACCAATTCTTTTGTGCTATAGCCAACTTTGATATTTCTTTCCTAGGCAACACTTTTCATTTCCAATTTCACTTAATACATACATGTTGCTTGAAGTTCTTGCAACTATTGCAATCAATTTTACTGAACCTTCTTTTACTATCTCGTACTTTTGAAAATCTAAAGTAACTTTATGACCTTGGTCACAAATTTGTGTCACACTTAGAAGATTATGTTTCATATCTTCTACTAGTAGAACATTTTCTGCCTTGGTATTCTTGTTTCCAGATCTGATTGTTCCTTTTCCAACAATTTTAGCTAAATCATCATTTCCGAAGGAGACTGATCCATCTCTTTCCTTTATTAATGTAAGAAACCTGTCTCTATCACTTGTCATGTGTTTTAAACAACCATTTTCAACATACCAACCACATTTCTTCTGCTTAGATTGTAGAGCGATTGTGCATTCTTCATTGTTATACTGATTCTTCTTTCTTATCCATGTCCTTTTCTGAGGTTCCTTTCTGTGATTGTTGTTGTTCTATATACAACATATATGCGACATGTAGTTCTGCAACATGTGTATGTACATGCCCTATCTATTATGTAGCCCGTGTATGTACGTGACCAAACTGTTATGCAACCTGCATATGCCTTCTGAAAACTAGGTTTTTCTTTCTTCTAAAAACTTCTGACCCTCTGCAACTTCTTTCACATAGATCTACAACCTATCAATGTATCCAGACTGTAACTGTACCCTGTGCATGCATCCTCATACATAACCTTTACCCAAATCATATATATATATATCTCTATTCATGTGCCATATAGGTGTGTGTAATAATGAAAAAGTATAATAACCCTCACATGATCTAGTCATCAAACCCTTTATGATATTCAACCTCTCAATACATCAACCAATTCACAAATATAAGATATCAACCATGTACCTCAAACCCTTATCCATATGCTAAGAAATACAAGATGTGCCTCAATTCTAACAAGAAGTATCAATGATAAATATACCAGCACTATATTTCTGTAGATCTGACTTATACAAAAGATCCCATGCAGCCAACCACTAGTCTCTCTAGGGAGAATCCTTAAATCTCCATAACCATTTCTCATGCATACATCAAAATCCAAGTATTCATAGAAATAAGACATACCTTTTGAACCAATGAATACATATGATGTATATGAGCACTGTAGACCTTCCTGGAAGCTTGATCTTAGAATCTAAAACCTCTGCATCTTCATCTTCTCACGTTTCCATGGCTTTACCAAAATGTACACACCCTAATACACTACCATCCCGCGTATGTACACACCATAATACATTGTCAGCCCGCGTATGTATGCACCCTAATACACTGTCAGCACGTGTATGCCTCATAAATTAGGGTTTTTTAGTATTCGTTGTAATTATGAAATTGTCGTCATGAACCCTTCATACTACCTCAGACTTTCACAACTTCATATGTATCAATGAGTACTTGCAATAATCCTTATAGAAGAAAAGGTATTCTATGGTTCAAGTGTTACTAAATGAGAGAGACTTGCCTCTTATTTATACTTTCATGTAGCATCCCACTTTCCTTATTTTAGGGAGTTCTCCATTAACTTTATTATTTAAATAATTTCTTTTGCAAACACTTTGTCTTTTTGGGGCTTCTAGATGGCTCATGAGGGTTCTCCAACTTCACATGGCCATAAATATCTAACTGTGAGGAGTTATGTGACGTTCCACATACCACTAGAAATGACATGACATGTACTATCCATATAGAATAGTCTTACTGCAAATATATCAAAACTCATACCATTATCCATCAAACAAACTTGGGTCTATTACCCAAACCTTTGTGCTACCAGAATTTGCTACTGGACATTCTTCAAGGGTTGACATTAATGACAATCGACCCAATTAATCAACACTATCTCTATCATCCAAACTAATTGGATAGCATAAGAAAGGGATAAATGGAAGAATGACGAAGAAGTGTGGACTCTCATTCAAAGGTTGCATCAGGATTCCATTGTATCTGATACATTTACATGGAAAAATGATTCACTATGGTACAAAGATATATTATATTTATGTAACAACTCCCAACTGAAACAAAAGGTACTTTTGGAATTTCACACCTCTCTAGTAGGAGGGAACTGAATAATTTTGAAAACCTATCACAGGGTCAAGAGGGAATGGTTTTTGGATGGCATTAAAATTGATGTTCAAAGGTTTGTGGAAGAATTTTTAGTTTTCCAAAACATTACGGTGGAAATAGTTAATACCTTAGGTATTTTACAACCATTAGCCATTCCAATTCAGCGTTGGGAGGCAGTTTCCATGGATTTCATCACACGATTAACATAGTCTAAGGGAAAGAGTGTCATCATGGTTATTGTTGATAGACTTACCAGTTACGATCACTTTTGTTCACTCTCTCATCCTTTCAAATAAAGTACAGTTGCTACCACATTCATGGAGATAGTTCAAAAGCTACATGGAAGCCCAAAGATTATTGTAAGTGATAGAGATCCGATCTTCATTGGATATTTTTGGACATAATTATTTTCTTGTTTGGGTACTCAATTGGCTCATAGCTCATCTTATCATCCTCATTCTGATGCAAAAACAAAGATAGTGAAAAAATCTCTAGAAGCATACCTTCGTTTCTTTGTCTCTGATAAACAAATACAATGGTTCAAGTGGTTACCCTTGGCACAATGGTGGTATAACACTTCATTTCATACTACAACAAAAATGACACCATTTATGGCACTTTATGGATATCACCTGTTAAGCCCTAATATTGGCTCATTACCCCTTAATTGGGGCATATTAGATTAGTAATGTTATTTTATTTATGTTGGCTTTAGGCCATTAGTTGTAATTATACCTCCTAGTCTCCTATATATACTAAGGAGACATTTTCATTTTGAATCATCTTG
>ML779803.1:1252393-1263931 GCA_009831015.1 Picea engelmannii
TCATTTTGAATCATCTTGTACTTGAACATTTAAGTGGGGTAAAAGGAGGTTTCCCCCTCGAAGAGGCTTATTATTTGAAATTATCTCTTTTTCAAGGCGTTGAGTACTTTTCCTGAGGTTTTCCTATGCTATATTGATGTTTGTTTCTTAACATCACCCACCATCCATGACTTCTTCTCTAAAATAAAAATCTAAAGTTCAAACAGTGGAAGATCACATCGAACATCAACGACAAGTTCTCCAACTCTTAAAGGAAAATCTAACCATGGCACAAAATCGCATGAAACAACAAGCATATTATCATTGTAGTGAATCAAGTTTTGAAGTAGGGGATTGGGTATTTTTAAGACTACAACCATACAAACAGATGTCCCTCAAGCAAACTAAGAAGGATAATAAATTATCACTGAAGTACTATGGTCCTTATAAGGTGTTGCAAAATATTGGTACTATAGAATACAAATTGGAGTTGTTTGCATCTTCATGAGTACACCCTGTTTTCCATGTTTCATTCTTAAATAAGGTTATATGTGACAATATCCCAGTTCAAACTATATATCCAGAACTTGATGAGGAAGGAAAAATCATAGTGGAGCATGAAGCTATCACTAAAACAAGAATTCACCAGCTGAGGAATAGATCAATTTCAGATTATCTCATTAAGTGGAAGAAAGTACTTACTGAAGATTTCATGTGGGAAGATGAGTCTTTTATACAGAAGCATCCAGAACTACTCAAGCGTTGAGGAAAACATGTGTATGAAGGGGAGGGGCATGTTAAGACCTAATTCATGGAACATTAACCATTAATTGGGGAATAATACATTCGTATTGTTATTTATTTATGTCGACTTGGGTCCATTAGTTGTAATTGTACCTCCTAGTCTCCTATATATACCAAGGAGACCTTTTCATTTGGAATCATCTTGTATTTGTGAATATATATGATGTATAAAGAGGTTTCCCCCTCAAAGAGGCTTATTATCTAAATTTCTCTCTTTGTCAAGGCGTTGAGAACTTATTCTGAGGTTTTTATGCTATTTTGATATCTGGTTCTTAACAACTAATGAACTGATCACTTTTCATAGGGTTGATTTCTAGTTTTAAGTGTTTTGATTCCCTCATACATTGAAATATTAAGTTTTCATTGATTGAACTAGATCTCATAAGAAAACAATTTATTTATAGATCAAATATCTCGACATAGTATGTTGTGCCATTGTTCATATATAGATTTGTGAATGCAAGATTAAGATGTCTGAGATTAACATATGGTTTTCTTGAATTGGTTTACATGTGGTTTGATTTCATTATTATTTTTTGAATTGTTTTATGTTTATATTGCCTTGATTTAGTTTCTCACAGTTTCGTCACTCACTACAAGAAATAATTGAAGGACTAAGACTTTAGTAGGATATGCATGAAAGATCACATGAACATCCACACATTAAATATTGTGATCCAGAGCCTTTATAGCATTAAGTTGTTTCTATATCCCAATGATAGGTCATGTGGTGATTTTTCATTTGATTTCATTTATTGCATTCTGAAGTGTGTTTTGTCAGCATTAGTTGTTATCATAGGCTAGAATAGGCTATGATATTTCATTTCCTTTTCTTGCATCTCAAAGTCTACGAACTCTCAGATTGGTATATTTAATTTCAAGGATTTATACATATAAATAACCCTACAATACTTGTCCAAAATACCAATGACCTGATCTGATTCAACCAATAGGGCACCTTCGTCCTTGATTTATTGTTTATAATTTTTGTTTCCTCTTTCATTTTCCTTAGTATCAAGTTTTGAAAGAGTTTTTTGGGATTTTCGGATGCCCAACCCATCAAATTGACTAATATTCAATATGGATTTTCCTTCTCTTGAGCTGTTATGTAGGATTTCTCTTTGATTTATCATAATTGTGGTATTTGGAAATAGGCCAAAAGGGTTTCCCCATGTTTAGTGATGAGGGATGGAATTTTTATCTCAAGGGAATCGTCCTCCATCCCTACCTATTGGAGCTCATGTTTCGAATCTTCCATTTCCTCCATTTTAGTTTCTATATTCTTCTCAATGCTAACGATATTTAGGATATCCTTACTAGGAATTGTGGGATATGTATTCTTGCCTTTGGAGTCATATACAATTCTTGTAGCTATTGTGGGATCCAAATTTGGAGCTCTTGAAGTCTCAACAATGAGTGAGGCACCTTATTTTTCATTGGCAAGGGGTTGAAAGTTTTTTCTGCTACCAGAACCAATATTTCAGGGATCTGGCTTGGTAGGTTTCCTAGCTTATTTCCTTTTGTTAGGCACTTTTGTGAATCCCTCTTGGTCAGTGCATTCTTTACATTTGTCTAAATTTTTTAGGGAATTTAATGGACAATCCAAAAATAGATGTCCACGCGCATGACACTTTTTGTATGAAAATTGGATATGTTCATGATCCAACATATAGATCCACTATGATTCCTAATAACATATGGTGATGTATTCCAAAAGAGCACCAACTACATTCATGTACACACAAATTCTTGCACATGAGGTGTAACAACCTAGTTTAGTGACCTCTGAAACATTTACAAAGGTGCCCAAGGTATTTCTAATACATGTAAGAGTCTATGTTTCCTAGAATTCCTATGGAAGGGAATACATCCTAATCCAGAAAATGTTCTTTAGTAAATCTCTCCTTCTTAGGATTGAAACAATCCTTCATGTATCATAGATGGAGGCTAGTAGAATTGAAGAACTAGGGACCTTCCTCAAAGATCCATTCTCATTCTTCCACACAAGTGGATATTGCAGTGAAGAATCCCTTAGATCCAAGCTTAAGGTTGATTTGGTGTTCCTCTTTCCACCAGGTATTAACCCAACCTACGATATCATTTTTTAGGGCTAGATTCCCGTAAATTTGGCTATGACCACATGGTCGTTCATATATTGGATTTAGTTTCCTAGATTTGTTCAGGTTATTTCAGAACTTGTATTTTCATTTGTCTTGGAAAAGCATCCATTGATAAGATTACTATCCAAGTCCTTTTCATTTGATTCACCCTTGTCAAAATCATACCCTGTCACGAGCTCCTTTCCTGCACCACCCTTTCCAAACATTGGTTGGTTGGAAGACGATCTCCCCTACAAAGGCGTCTTTGAAGGATAACATGCTAGGAAATGACTATGAAAAAATTTCCATGGTGATTTAATGGGTCGATAGCCATCCCATGGGGCTAATAGCAACAAATCAAAGAAAATTACAAAAACCTGAACTCTGATCAAATTGTAGTACAATAATTTGTAGAGGATTTCCTGCTCCATCATAGCTTTTCCCATGTATCATGTGTTATGTGTAATCTCTCACCCCATTTGTTTGCTTCAAAATTAGGTTTGAATTAACTAGGATAGTGACATGGAATGCATAAATTATAGAAAATTTATCATTTTAGTTTTCAATTTTCAATATGTCTTGTTTTAACAAACCACTACAATATGCCATACACATTGATATATAATGAACTTGTAAGCATATAGAGACCTCCTTTTTTAGATTACAAATATATAATTTGTTTAAGAAATATAAATTTATTTTCTATTTTTGCATGATATAACTCATTAAAACAAAATTTGAATAAATGATTTCAAAAAGATATTATATGTTGCACTACTAGAGACGAGCCTCTATACGCTAAAAAATATTCATTTTCATTATGTTAAGACCTTCAAACACTGCACCAACTATTAACATACTAATTTTGGGGTTGACTAACCTTATTTCTTTAAAAATATATATACAAAAATCCTATTTTTTCTAGAAAACTATCCCCAGAATAGTACGTCTTGTCCTCTACATGTGTATCGATTTTTTTTATATTAATTTCATCATTTAAGTACTCAAACATTGCAATAACATGGACATATACTTTATACTCACCCCCAAAAAATGTGAAAATGCAAGAAAATCAAAATTGATATAGTTACCAAAACATTTAGCAAACAAAAGTTATATAATAAAAAATGTATTCAATTTCCTAAATTTTATCTTCTTTTGAATATATGGATTCATTGTATAGGTCTCTCTAAATATCTATGCAAGTCAAGAGATGTCTATTTTCTCAAATTTATATTGCATGTAATGCGTAAAAATAGTGCTCCTTAGCTTTCAGTTACCCTCTAATACCATGTTAGAAATCATGAGGTAGAAGATCTATGATGAATTCTCCAATAAATCTTCATCCAATAAAATAAACAAGTTCATATATAAACAATACATTAAAGACGAAGACTTAAGACTTTAAGAGTGTAAGCCACATAAGTGTAAGTTCCCTTAGGAAAAAGAATAAATTCATTCACTTGAACGAGATTATACAAATTAAAGACTCAAATAAGAAGTCCCTTCAAAAGTGAAGCTATGGTCCCACAAAACAAAAACACATAACCAACCATAAAAAAAATAAAATACAATGAAGTGGGTTTAAGGGCCTAATAGTTCACCCATAAAATGCCTCGGATAAAGCATTGCTACAAGTGAAAATTCACCAAATTATCACAATAAAATGTAACAAGTGCAATGTACAATTATCCTTTAATAATATTGTTCCAAGAAATTGTATTTGTCAAAATGATTCAACAACCAACGATAGACATCTAGTGGAGATATCACCCCAATCCAATATTTCTTCATTTCCTATATTAAGTCATTTTTATTTCATTTAAGTACATTCTCCAATTCAATCAATACACAGGATACCCATACACAACTCTAAATCAATACACAGGATACCCATACACAACTCTATTATGATTAATTTATTGCACTCATCCTTTAATGATATTGTTCAAATAAACTATATTGGTCAAAATGACTCAACAACCAACGATATAGACATCTAGTACAAGTATCACCCCAATTCAATATTTGTTCATTTCCTATATTAAGTCTTTTTTATTTGATTTAAGTACATTCTCCAATTCAATAATTCATTGGATACACGGGATACCCATACACAACCCTCTTATGATTAATTCGTTACATAAAACAAAAGGTCCATGAATATCACCCACCCACATAATGAGAAGATGCTCCACCAATAAGATGTAATGTGATTGAACTTTATAGTAACGATTCGTTTTAAGTAGCAAATCATAGCGAAAATATATTTTAGTTTAATTTTAATTTATATTATATAAAATTAAATATATAGTATCGAATAAAGTTGTAGTTATACTAACATAATGTCCCTATTTAATTACCCTTTTAAACATAAAATAATGCTATTGATTTGTCAATCATATAAATCATTTCTTACTCCACTCAACTAAAGTGGCTTTTATGAAAATTGAATGAAATGACTATTGGCTATTGAATATAAATCTAATTAACTAATGATACTTAAACCCACTATACCAAATCTTCTTATGGCAAGTGCATGTCATGGTCGTAGAGATTGAATATATTTTTAATTAGACTACGTTATTAGTTGCTGGTGCAAGGAAAATCACTTAAACGTATTATACTAACCATTATTGCAAGTACGGATCAACTTGCAAGGACAATTATCGCAAGTACGGATCATGGTTGTGTATGGGAATATAATTTAATTAAAATAATTACAAATTTCAACAAAATATGGATTGAAGCTTCGAGTGGAAAATTAAACTCACTAAAAGTTAAGAAAAAACATTAATTTAAGATTAGATTATGAAATTAAAATTTTTAAATAGATAGATGAGCTTTGAAATGACATTGAATGAAATGCGAAATATATAAAAAACTGTTCGCTCAATAATAAAGCATGTCATCATTAAGTGAGTATCGATACAACAAAATTAAATGTTAAAGATATGTGTTGAAATTAAAATTTTTAAATAGATAGATGAGATTTGAAATGACATTGAATGAAATGTGAAATATATAAAAAACTGTTCGCTAATAATAAAGCATGTCATCGTTAAATTGACTATCGATAAAAATAAAATAAAATTATATATATATATATATAATAAAATAAAAAATTATTATCAATGTATAACCTTTTATATATATATGATAAATAAAAAAGAAAAGAAAAACAAATATTATCAATATCCAATATTTTATCATTTTCATGTATGCAAAATCATGAACTATACAATATTAACTTAAAAAATAATATTGAAAATAAATGAGATAATTACATGACAATAAGATATATCCAAAATGTAAATATGTAAATATATTTTTTTCCATTCATTTAGATTAGGACTCTAGACACTCAAAAACACAATAGTGTGAAAAGAAGACACCTCTATGAAAAATGTAAGCATGGATAATAGTGGATCACATGCTTTAATTAGCACTTTATACAAGCATGACATAATTATCTTAATGTTTTTGTTATCGTATAACGATTTGAAACTTTAACAAAGTACGGTTCAAAGAAGTTACAACAATATATTTCCACGGAAAATTTCACTTTATATTAGTTAAAATATAAACTGTTTCGAGTACATAGAAACCATCACCACCATGACCAAGATATACATATATGATATCTTAGTAGATATCTAATATTCTTACTATCTTCCCAACCCACAAAATATTCAAACTGACTATCAAAATAGCCCTCCCAAAATCTACAAAAGGTTACAGTTCCATAAAAAATATCATTACAAAGTATATGTCACCGAGACAAGTCCTCACATTCCATAGAGAAAACAAAAACAACCCAGCACCTAAAAAAGATCAATAGACAGTAGAGGACCCTCATGTTCCTCAACACTCTGAAAATAGAAGATTTTCCCTGGTTGTTTTTGAAGAACTTGTTTAGATAGGATGTTTGCTTTAGAATTTTTGTCCCTGTAAACATGCTCAAAAGAGATATGCTGAAAAACTTTAATAAGTTCAACCAATCTATCCTTCCAGCATTCTAATGATATCACCTGTGGACGTCCTTGTTCTCGAAGCCAATCAATAACAATCATCAAATCTCCCTTCACCTGTAAATCATTTATAAAGATCCTTGAAGCGAGAGTTAGAAGGGCCCAAGCCCCCATCAATTCATCCCTTGTGTTAGAGCATGGGCCACAGTTTAATGTCCACTTGAAGATACGATTATCCCATGTCTTGATACTACCTCCAACCCCATTGTTGAGTCTCGTGGCTTTGGCAACCCCATCAAACCAACCAGTTCTACCTTTCACTTCGTTCTTTAAAATTCTAATCCTCATAGCTGAAACTTTCACCTTAGTAGCATATGAATCCAGTGCAAAAGCCGCCAAGGTAACTACTCTAAAAGTCGAAGGATTTCTGTCTTCGAAAATTGCAAAGTTGCGATCCATCAAAATGAACCAGCAGACATAAAAGGGTAAGGTGGGGTGTCGGGTTCTTCTAGGAAACCAATTATTAAAGCATTTTATGAGTGAAGATCCAGCCCACAAACCCACTAAGTTTCGATGAGAGTGGAGAATTTTCCAAACTACGTGTACAAAAGAACAATCCACGAACAAGTGATAGGCTGATTCCCAATTCTGATTACAAAGCACACACTAGCCTGGTCCATTAAAACCATGACGTTGGAGGTTCTCCCAAGTGAGAATCTTATTCTCCACAAGAAACCAAGTAAAAAGTTTCAATTTGAAAGGAAAATTCCATATCCACAGATTCCTCCGCCACCCCTTTACAACACATAAATGTTTTCTTCTCTCAGTCACCTCATAAATATTTTTTACAGTTATAACTCCAGAAGCGTTACCTCCTGATCATCTGAGTTCATCAGGTCGTCTAGAAAGAAGAATCCCATTGTGTATAAGTTCATTCCAAAAACACGTTCACTCAGAAGCAAGTCGCCCACCCAGCCCCAATTCCTCACTGGTATGCCACTTTGATCCAGTTATACTCGGACGTTGATCATAGCAAGCCTGAGAGAGAAAGTGCACTCCTCTTCGATTTAATTCAAGGATTAATTCATTTGTAAGGATAGCTTTATCACCCATACACATTATGTGATGTCTTCCAACCAGAATTGAATCTCCCGCACCAAGATACCATGCAATCTAATCAATAGAATATGAATTGATTTTAGTAAGTACTCCATATATGAGAGCCCCTTGTTGAAGAAGTCGTGACCGTCCTGAGCCATCCCACAACTGAGCAAGATCTAAGATACTTATCTATGATTACACGATGCCACATACCTTCTTTCATTAATACTCTCCATAAGGTATTGGCCGCCATATCCATACTGAAGCTATGGAGATTCCTCAAGCCCCATCCTGTAATGACCCTGCTTAAATAAATGTAAAGGATTATTAATTATAATTAAATTGATAATCTGATTGTCCTAAGATGTTAACTAAACAATAATTGTTTCTTATATAATATTAACTAAATTAATTATCATTAATTATTTGTTCATAATTGTCAATGGTTAATTAATTATTAATCAACTCTTTAATTATGTGAGTAAAGAATTAATAGGGTTAATAATTTAATTTATTAAAACTTACGTATATGAGTGGGATAACAAACATTGAATAAAAGGATAAGAAGCATTAAATAAATGGGACAAGACATTAACTAAGAGGATAAGGTAATGAATGTAGGGATAAGAAATTTAATGAAAGGAAGAGTCGGTGAAAGGGGATAAGAGGGGGAGAGCCTTACAGGGAAGGGATTCATTCTTTTGGAGGAGGATTTTGGATTTTGGAGGGGGACGGGAGCACTGGTTTCATGGCCTAGTTTTTCTGGTTCTGTGGGAGAGTTTTTCAGACTGTGGGGCACCGGGTTGCTCGGGGTTTTGGGCACGGGGGCCAGGATTCCTTTCGGTTTCCTGGAGCTAGGGAGCCGGACAGGCTGCTCCTAGTTGGCTGGGTGGATAGTCAGTTTGGGCAGTGTTGGTTAGTTCATCGGGCTAGGAAAGACAACAGCAAGGCAGCAGGGAAGGGACAACCATATGGATGGGAATTAGCATCAGAAACAGGTATTTATATGTGATTTGTTGAGTTATTTCCATGAACAGGTATTTATATGTGATTTGTTGAGTTATTTCCATGCTGTAGATAGATTTTAACTTATGCAGAATATTTATGCTTTTGAAGTGAATGAATAATTTACGTAAGGAAATTATATGTTAATTGAATTAAAATTTTGTATTTAATCAAGCTGGGTCGCTACAATTGGTATCAGAGCCAGGTTTGAAACACTGGAGCCTATGGGCCAAGTTCCCAAAACTCCAAGCCCTAACTCCTACAAACAAAACATGAGAAATGGCATTAGACCGTAAAAAGAAACTTAAGATAAAAACCAGTTGAACAATATTACAGCCAACAGGAATATGAAAATAGATAGGGTTTTTATTTATTTTTATTTCCTATCTTAATGGTTGAGATATCACTTCTGTTTATATAGACAATTGTATTTCTAATTTTATAGCAGCCAAAAGAAAAAGAGACTATATCGCTTCTGTTATATTTTAATTTTATAAGAAGTAAAAAAAAAAAGTTTAAAAAGAAAAAAAAAGGAGATGACAGGTACAGAACATGCACAGGTAGCACAGTAACAGAAGTAGAAAAGCACGAATCTAGAACATGCACAGGTACCAGAGTAATAGAAGCAGGAAAACAATGTTGAATTGCCCCAACAGGAGCATAAATCTGAGAAAACACCGCCTAATCCTACAGAGAACAGATAGAGAATGAAAACAACAGCACACAGCCATACCTAGAGACTACAAACTGCCATAACCAACAAAACAAGCACATATGAAGAGCAGAGCCAAGTTCCCTAAACAGGGCCACACAAATACGAAGAGTAGAGCCATGGTTCAAACAATCACAGACTGAAAGGTAAAGTTCAAACAATAAAAGCGTAAAATACTAAATTTTCAGAATTTTTTTCCAGACACCTTAGCAGATATTATCTGAATACGAAATTCACAGATACAAAAACCCTAGTGCAATATTGAGACATGATTTTCTATGGGAGATAGCAGCATGATTCATGCTAAATGGACCCATTTTAGACCTGCACTTTGAAGGAAAGAATTTGTGCCCTGAGCAGAGAAGATGCGTGAGGCATTGAAGAAAAATTCGTGCCTAACAGACAATTCTTTTGCAGTAGTAGAGCAGTTTCTGTAGTTACCGGTATCTACTTCAGATTATTATTTTAAACAATTCGGAGACTGTCTGTTGTCAATTGGGTTGGTTCTGGATGGAGGAAGAAACCATTAGATAAAGTGGGTTTGATCTATTTGTTGCTATGTCATACTGGGTCTACAGAGATCTCGAATTCTTTTCTGTTGTATAAGCATCACAGATCTGAATAGCAAGACATTTATGTTGGAAAAAGTTAATTTCTACCTAACCGGAAGCTTCCACCAACGTCGAGAGAGCTCGTGACATATCCATAGACAATCCGTCTACTCCGTGGAGAGCGAAGGAGAGGGGCTCTGCAATTCTTTCTTTGGTGGGAAGGCGAAGCTGCTTTCTGTCTTGCATTCTTCACGTTTTAGGTTCCAGGAATACTTGTTTCTAGATAACCATGGGTAAAGAAAAGACCCATATTAACATTCTGGTCATTGGACATGTCGACTCTGGCAAGTCCACAACTACTGGGCATCTTATTTACAAGCTCGGTGGTATTGACAAGCGTGTGATTGAGCGTTTTGAGAAGGAAGCCGCTGAGATGAACAAGAGGTCATTTAAGTATGCCTGGGTGCTTGAAAAACTTAAGGCTGAGCGTGAACGTGGTATTACTATTGACATTGCTCTTTGGAAGTTTGAGACCACCAAGTACTATTGTACTGTTATTGATGCACCCATACATCGCCTTTATTAAGAACATGATTACGGGTACCTCACAGGCCGATTGTGCTATTTTGATTATTGATTCTACCACCGGAGGTTTTGAAGATGGTATTTCCAAGGATGGACAGACCAGAGAACATGCTCTTTTGGCGTTTACTCTCGGAGTGAGACAAATGATCTGTTGCTGTAACAAGATGGATGCAACCCCCCCAAGTAATCCAAGGCCCGTTATGAAGAAATTGTAAAGGAAGTGTCATCATACCTGAAGAAGGTTGGGTACAACCCGGATAAAATCCCTTTTGTCCCCATTTCTGGGTTTGAAGGAGACAACATGATTGAGTGATCCACCAACCTGGATTGGCACAAGGGCCCTACTCTATTGGAAGCCCTTGACCAGATGTCTGAGCCCAATAATTTATTGGCTAAGATTGGCCATTGTGCTTATTTTGGGGAAGGTGGGCAATTGAAAATGACGATTCATGCTTCAATTTCTACAAACTGATATAAATCTAGTAGAAAAAGAGCTAGAAATTTCATAAACTGCGTGAAAATCAAAGAAACCTAGAAACCCTACCAAACCCACCCAGATCGAACATCAAAATACACCCATGGACAATGAGCAACCATTTGATTGTCCATAACGCCCTCCTGCGTGATCCTCCATGGTCCAGGACCGAGACAAAAATTCAAACCAATGCCAAAAATACAAAAAAAAACCCATACCATGCCAAATACAACATACAAAAAAAAAAAACCCGTAA
>ML779803.1:1279035-1298387 GCA_009831015.1 Picea engelmannii
TTGGTACTTGCCTGATCCTTTCTTTAGTCTTCTCACGAATTTTGCTTCAATTTCATCAGGCTCAGAATCTTCATTCTTATCTGCTTTAAATGATGCTTCTCTAGAGGTGGGTTTATCTGTAACTATCCTCATCTCATATGCAGACAACGTTCCTAGAAGTTGATCAAAGGAAAAAGTATTTATATCATTAAGTTCTTCTATAGCTGAGACTTTTGGGTTGAACCTATCTGGTAGAGATCTCAAAATTTTCTGAACTAAAGAGCGTTCCTCAATTTATTCACCAAGTGATTTCATTGCATTTACTAGTTCTTCAACTCTTAGAAAATACTTCCCAATGGTTTCATCTTCTTTCATATGTAGATTTTCAAACTGTACTATGTAGGTTTGAAGATTGGCATCTTTCACCTTCTCATTACCTTCATAGTTGTTAATGAGTTTGTCCCACATTTCTTTAGCAGTTTGAAGATGCATCATCTTTACAAACTCGGCTTCTGCAAGTCCATTCAAGATAGCATTCATTCCCTTAGCATTAAAGCTAAATTCTAACTTATCATCCTTGGAAGCTAGCACAACAAGATTTATGTATCCAGTCTCTACTACATCCCATACATCCTCTCCTAAGGTCATTAGGTATGTTCTCATTCTAACCTTCCAGAAGGCAAAACTCGTTCCATCAAATAGAGGAGGCCTAGTGACTGAAGTCCCTTCATGGCTTGTCATGTTTAAGCTCTAGGATATACCCTTAGATAAAAGGGGGCCGACTCTGATACCAATTGCTGGACAACTGAGAGGGGGGGTGAATCAGTTGTTACCGTGTTTAAACATTTATGCTTCTTTTAAACTCTTTGCAGAAACATTGAATGATGATCACAATAATGCAGGGAAATAAGCAATGGCACTTTCAGCATCAGTCACATATATGAGAAACACAGAGACATATATTTCCCGAGGAAACCCATACAGGGTAAAAACCTCTTTTTCTTTATATGATAAGTAATAGTTACATTCTTTACATTATCATACATATGAGCACCAACTCATAATGAGGCTACAACCTCAGTTTTGCAAGCTGCTACTTGCTGAGAGCACCAACTCTATGTTTTCTCTAGCACCCACTAGAAGGAAGCACCAACTCCCTAGTTTCTCTAGCACCAACTAGAAGGAAGCACCAACTCCCTAGTTTCTCTAGCACCAACTAGAAGGAAGCACTAACTCCCTGAGTGTTTCCAGCACCAACTGGACGGAAGCACCAACTTCCAATCATACAGGCACCAACCTGTATAACAGAGAACAAGAGTTCTCCCTTGCACCACCCTGCCACCCTAGTTTCTCTGGCTACAACCAGATGGAAGCTACAACTCCCTGTGTTCAAGCACCCACTTGAACCTCTGAGGACAACAGTCCTCCCGAGCACCACCCTTCCACCCTTAAATATAAATCTTTGCTACTAAAACTTATTACAGTGATATAATGTTCAACAATGGCTTACCAGACTCATCACTGTTCTGCTGCATTTCGTTTTTCTATCTGCCTCACTGCCTTCCTTCACACATGACTTGCGCTATCTGTTCTTATGATTTTTATGCTCTGTGTGCCATGTCCATTCACTACACATATCCTCTTCTGTTCAATTCAGCTTATGCACTCTCTTCCTTCTTCACACATGAATCACCTTCAACAGCAACAACCACCACAACTCCAACAACAACAACAAGCTCATCTCTTCTCTGTACCATGTATTTATAGCTTCTATGGACCTTGTGCTTGCAATGCATGCAATCCTATGCATACTCACACCGCACCAATATCCTCCACCTCTCGAGTGCTCTACCTGATCATCATGGTAACTCTTCATCTTCTCTGGCGGTTTTCCCATGCGTTCAGCATCACTGGGTGTTATGCTGAGATTCCTTTTTCTCTCTGGCAGTTGAGACTCTTCCTCTTCTCTGTTACAGTTGAGCTCACTCTCTTTGTTTCAGCTACAGGATGCAACGCTCATCCATCTGTCAATCCCTTCTAAGAATAGTCTTCCTTCATTGGACGAAGCTTGGAGACTCTTCATCTCCTCTGGTGATCACACAAAGGTATCTTTGAATTCTCTGACAGACACCATCAATGGTTTCTAGTATTTTCACTGTGTCGTGCAACGGTAGCCCTCTGATCTTCTTCAGTTTCATTCATTTTCATCCAGAACAACCACGCCTACACAGTTTGTCTCATTTTCTTTGATACACACAACCACGATGGTTCAACTTCCCATCTCCTTATGCAAAAGGAAGATACCTGTATGAGAAACTGAAACGCCAACTGATCAACAATCATGAGTCAGTTTTGCTAACATATTCGAAATTGAGGAGTTAACTGTGAGAGAGAACAGTAACCCTCCGATCAACACTTGATCTGACGGTTCAGATAATTCTGCGATTTCGCATATCGCGAATTCGACATTCCTAATGTTCAATGTTCTTGTCACTTACAAATCCCGATCCACGAAATTCCGTAAAGAAGTCGGATCAACGGTCCAGATCACATCTTGATCTGACAGTTGCAATTACATCGTGTTTTCGCATATCGTGATTTCGAAATTCATGTTGCATTATTTCTTTTGCCTCTCCATTTCGCGATTCGTGAAACTCCGATATGGGGTTAGATCAACGGTCCAGGTCTGATCTTGACTTGACGGCTGCGATTGAATCACGATTTCGCATATCGCGATTTCAGAATTCTTGTTGCATTGTTTCTTTTCCTCTTGATGTTGCGATTCACGAAACTCTGATAAGGAGTTGGATCAATGGTCCATATATGCTCTTGAATCAACGGCTGCGATTGAATCGCGATTTTGCATATCGTGAAATCAGGATTCCTGTTGCATTGTTTCTTTGACATCTCCAACATGCTATCCTCGAAACTCCGACATGGTGTAAGTCTGCTGACGTCACATGTGTTAAATAACTGCCACGTGTCACCCTGATTAGTGACTTACATGTGCTTGGCATGTTGAATCAGTTTGACACTTGTCATTACCTGGTTGTGCCATGTGTTCCTAGCTGACGTGGTTTGCTGACGTGAGTCGGATCGACGGTCCAGATGTGATCTTGATTTGACAGCTCAGATTACGTCGTGATTTTGCATATCACAAAATCAGGATTTCTGTGGATGATATTACTTGTCATCTCCAACTCTCGATCCCCGAAACTCCGACATGAACTAGAATCAACGGTCCAGATTCAACCTTAATCTGATGGCTCAGATTAGATCGTGATTTCGGATATCGCGATATCGAGATTCCTAATGTTAAGAAACTTTGACATCTCCAACTCTCGATCCCCGAAACTCTGACATGGGCTGAAATCAACGGTCTAGATCAAACCTTGATCTGACGGCTTAGATTAAGTCGTGATTTTCCATATCGCGATTACGCCTGCTTCTCCTTGTACCTTAAAGGACGTGCAGGTTCTTCTTGATCCAACGATGGTCGGATCCTGCACTTGGATGTAACGCCTAAGATCTGTCCTCCGCTTCAACGATCTCTTCTTGTCTACATTCAGATCTGACGACCCTCGTTCTTTTGGGAGTTTTGAATGGAATCCAACGATCAGATATTCTTCTCAAAACTTTACTGGCCTTCGATCATTCACCTTCGATCTTCCTGAATATCACTGCGCTGCTGATCATCGTTGTTGTACTCAAGCCATCATCACTGTTGTACTTTCCATCAATGACAAGCATACGCTGCCTGTAAAACATACCAAACATCCTCTGCACTATCTCTTCTGATCTTATTGAGGTTGCTCTACAACTTCTTCCCAAAATACTTCTGGTGCCCATCTATTACATTCTTCATGTGCTCATGCCATCTTCATTTCTATACTTGCCATCAATGACAAGCATATGCTACCTGTTAAACATTTCCAACAAGAAAAGATGTTTTGTGTGCATTAATCATCAAACCAGATGCGTCACAGAAGATATTCAGAATTATTTCTATCTCCATTCATTCTAATAAAGAGGCCTTTATCATAATAAGAATATCATCGACAAAAAGAAGGTGGAGGACTTTAATAAACCCTGAAACTTTTATACCTGTAATGTTACCTTTTGCTTGGCTATCTTTTAGTGCTAGACTCAGACCTTACATAACAAGAATGAAGAGCAGGGGAGACAAAGGGCACCCTTGTCTTAGCCCTCTGCCACTATTAAAAACGTCTGTAGGATTACCATTGATTAAGATAGCATAAGTTCCAGAACTAACACAACCCATGATCCATCTTATTGTTGATAGGTCAAATCCACATTGCAAAAGAACCAGTCGAAGGTAATCCCAGCTAACACAGTCATAGGCCTTATTTAAATCTATCTTCAGGATTAATTCTTGTAGTTTTTTCTCACAGATACTATGCAGACATTCCTGGTCCATCCAAATAGCATCTGTAATTTTCCTCCCCTTCAAGAAGAGGAGAAGATCAATTTTTTCTTTGATAATGCACCGGACAGAATGGGCCTTATCCTATTTGCAATAATTTTTGAAATAATTTTATGACATAAATTGCATAGAGCTATCAGGCGGAAATCCCCGAAGGATGTTGGACCATTGACCTTAGGAATTAATGCGATGAAGGTTGAGTTCAAATATCTCTTTACTTTTCCCTTCAGACGAGAATCCTCCACAACCGCCAACATATCATTAGCTACCAAGTCGAAATAGTTGAGAAAAAACTCAACCGTCCAAACATCGGGGCTGAGACTCTTATCTTTAGTGAAACCCTTAATAAATTATTTGATTTCCTTTGTAGTACATGGGCTCTCAAGAGCAATAACCTCCTCCTCAGAAACAAACCTTTGATATATCCCAACATTTTATATCTGTTCTTCATTGATAATATGATCTGATTCTTTAAAAAAGTTGTTGAAGTGTCTGAGTGTTTCACTCTTTATAGCCTCCTACCCTTTGCGAATCCAATTCAATTCATCTGTGACCTCCCACAGATGTTTTTTGCTGCGCCCGAAGCTAGCATAGTGGTGAAAATATGACGTATTTTTGTCACCACTCTTAATCCACGTAGCCCTGCTCTTTTGATGTCAGCGTTCCTCTTCTGCTAGCAACAACTTGTTCCTTTTTAGTTCCAAATCTTTGATTCGATAACCCCTATCAAGTGAAATATCATGAACTCTACTGTGCGAGGACAAATCCATAATTTCCTCTTCTATGGAAAGAAGTATACGTTGTTCATCAACTTTTCTTTTTTTTATCCAATCCTTTACCCGAAGCTTGAGGGACTTCAATTTCATAAACAATCTATGTTGTGGCCCTGCCAATGTAGAAAGTTCTTGGTTATTCCAAATTTATCGAACCAATCGGTCAAAGGATACTTCTTTCATCAAATCCGGATTGAATTTGAAGGGGTAAGAAACTATATTAAAGCCAAAATCCAAATCAAACATGATTGGCGCGTGGTCTGAAATATAAAGAAATTCCACCCAGGAACGGAATCTGACAGAGTCCACAAGGAGAGAGTCAGAGACACAAACTCTGTCCAATATGTTTTGTATATTCTCCACACCACTACAGCCATTTCGCCAGGTGGGCATGAATTCCGAAGGTTTAATGTCAACAAAGTGATTCTTTGCCAAAATATTTTTGAAAAAATCTTCTAAGGAATCCGACAATGTCGTCATCCCCCATACTTCCGCTGATCCGAAGGAGAAGTTCATATCCCCAGCCAAAATAAAATTAGGTTGAGATAAGATCCCATCAACATCCACCCAGTCCGAAAACTGTCTTCTCTTTGAACACGGACCATAAACATTAATAAAGGTAAAACTCCTTTTAGCTAGGATGAATGTACCTGTCAGTAATAGTCCACCAACACAAAGAAAAGGATTTAGATTAAAAAAAATTGGGTCCCATGCAGCAAGAAGTCCTCCCGACTTCCCAACAACACTAATTGTACAATTCATCCAAGACGGACACAAAGAATTCATGAAAATTCTTACCTTTTCTTCTACAACTAAAGTCTCCTGAAGGAAAAGTATACTCAGATTTATTAGTTTCATCAATCTCCTCAAAGAAGGCAGTTTAAGGGGGCCTCCCACCCCTCTAATGTTCAGGGAGATGAGGATCATGACTTAGCCCTGGCCAAGGCTTTCATGCGTCTAAGCACCCCCGAGCCTAAGGTAGTATCAGCTTGTTGTTCCACGACCATAGGTAAAGTAACTTGCTTCTTCCTAGCACTGGGCGTCTTAATCAGGGATATTTCTTGTCCCAATCCCCTTGACGACCCCATAGTATTACACTGACCATTATCCCCCAATGTTCGATCGGGGTCCCTAACAACCTGGGATACATAAACTTGCGCTTCTAATCCCCAATAGAAGGTTAGGGGTGTAGTAAGTAGAGAAGTATTTTTTACCAAGTTCTGAGATGTGGAAGCAAGTTCCAAAGAAGAGACAGACACAGGTTGTGTCAAGTTCAAAGAATCTGTTGTGGAAGAAGTCACCAAGGAAGGGTTAGAAGAAACACCGAGGGGTCAGGGTGTGTATCAATTAACGAGGTAGAGACCAATAAGTCATGACCTTCTAAAAAATCCCGGCTAGTTTCTACCCTCGAAAATAAAACATCCCTAGCAACCATGGAAGGGAAGACATTCATAAAAGATGTAACCAGGAAATCTCATTCCCACAAAGACAATTTTAGAAAAAAAATTGGACAGTAGGATTTAAGCTTACCTAGAAAAGAGTTTTTTTCCAAAGTTGGGTCATCATCCAAGCAACTTGTCACTCCATCACCCTGTGCATCTAGTGAATCCTCTGACATATATTCCAAAGGAGGTTTAGTATCTGAGAGGTTGTCAATGGAGTAATCACCATCCCTGTGAGTGCAATCTTTGCGCAGGTGTCTCGTCCTTCTACAATTTAGGCACTGGAAAGGTAGGCCTTGATAATCTAACTTTTGTATCACAACCTGGGCACTCCACTCAATCTTAATACTATCCATAAGTCTTGCATGAAAATCCATCTCTACAAGAATGTGAGCAATGCACTTATCTTCCGACTGTGAACCCACTTCCTCCAGCTTTAAAAATCTCCCTAAGAGATTACCTATAGCCGACAAAGCAGTTTTATTCCAAAGATTGAGCGATAACCCAGGTAGAAGTACCCACACATGTCTGTAGCTAAAATAATCTTTATATGGATCAAAACTTGTCCTCCACCACTTCAACATCAAACTGCCCCCTTTAATATCCCAAAACCCCCCTCTAATGATCTCAGCGTCCTCCGAGATTTTAAAAATCAACCCAAACCAACCGCAGGGGAGTATGGAAAATTCAGGAGAATACCCGATAATGGGAACCCACAGCTTCTTCATCCATTCCCCAAGGGTGATGGCCAACCTTGTCTTTTTTGCAATTCTTCCAACAAGAGCACACAAAGATAACCTATAGGTTTCAACTAAACCAACATCCATGCCTATCACTAGGCGTCTACGTGACTTTTTTGGTTTCCAGACTCTGACTGTTCTCCTATGGTTGTTATCTTTCACTCGCAGTGCCTTTCTCGATGCGTTTATCCCACCCTTATCTAACCGCTTTGAACAAATTTCAGGTTGTATAACCTTACCCGTTTGATCCACACCAAAACAATTATCATCCTTTACCTCCTTCCCCCGCTTCTCCACACTAGTAAGTCCCGACTGTTTTGAACCAGAGAGTTGGTTTCCTAGAGGGACTAACAACAGAGGCTTGTGAGGTAGACTACTAGTCGGTAATGACACAGGTGAGTTATTTGGTGGTCGTAAAATCTCATTTAAAACTCCACCACCCTTATTTAAGTGGCATAAATCATCCACAGTCTGGAAGAGATCCTCCTGATCCCAACCCTCCTCGTCCAGGGTGCCCATCATATTAATCGCCTATGTTATCCAATCCCGACAAAAGTCTTCAGTCCTCTACTCTGCCACTCATCCTATACATAGTAGGACCCCCAACTAACTATTCCCGAGGGTTAATGCGACAAAAGAAAAGTCATTGATGATCTATGGAGTGATCCATTCATTCATTAATATCAAGCGTCAGGAGTACAGTGGAATGAAAGCCCCGGAGAAAAGAGGGTCAAATCACTCGTGAAGAGGGGACGCTAACAAACCTTTAAATATACCTTATAAAAATACATCCTAGCAGATAAAACGAAGGAAAGTAAGTGGCCAACCCAAACTGCCATTAGTCAGCTCCCAAAAAATCAAAAAAACATCCAAACCCTAGGAAAACTAGGAACAATAAATAGCAGTCCACCATTTTTGTTCCAAGTGTTACTTTTATAAGAGGTAATTGTCGATTAAATTTTAAAATGCTGAGAAGTTTTCTCAGGCGCCTGCTATTCCAACTAAATGTTACTTACAACACATGATGCTAGTTACAACAATATAATAAATAAGAGCTCAACATGTCACTTATAAAAATTGGATCTCGCTGAGAAAGATAACACTCATTCGGGAGGATAACACCCATTCTCACAAATGTGCACACTATATCCATTTAACAACAATAAAATACTTACTAAATATCCAACACTTGTATTTTCTAATAAACCAAAATACTATATTGATACTTACTCAACACTTATATTTTCTAATAAACCAAAATACTATATTGATATTTACTCAAGTTGAATTCATTAATATTATCATGTTTTTTAACATTGGATACTATTTCTTATATATTTATGTAGATACAAAAATGTCCATAATATAATAAACTATAATAAAAAAAATTAATGTTATTCTATAGTTTAATTCTTAAAAAGGATGTTTCTAGTTAAAAGCTTCAAATCCCTTACAATTTATTATTTCTATCACAATATTTTTATTTTAATCATTTCAATGTTTTCCTTCCCCTTCTTTGCATTTTCATTATTTCAATATTTCTTCTAAATAATTAATAATGATTTAAGTTATAATTATACAAAACTTGAAAAATGATTTTATCATAATAATTAAAATTTATTTATTATTACTATTTTATCATTAACATTGATATGAATAATTATATATTAATTATGTTCAAACATTTTATAAGAAGTATAAAAAACAAGATATTGAAATACAACTTGTTACTGCAAAGAAATAAAACAAGGGATACTTATAAAATTACATGGAAACTACACTTAAATTTGTTTACTAAATAACTTATGTTTAATAGTAGACTTTACAAACTAATTTGATATTTAAACAAGTTGAATGCTTTTGTAAACTTTTCTAACCTTACTTTGATAAATTTTATTTATATACTAATCTACATAGCTTTGAATCCAATTTGATATTTTTAAACAAGTTGAATGCCTAGAAAACATTTTCTAAGCTTAATTTGGCAAATAGTGTTGAATCCATACAACAATAGATGATAAGATTAGCGTTGAATCCACATAGCAATAAATATAAGGTTTTTTTTCAAAAAAGATGTAATGTCAAATTTGAACTTTTATTTCTCCATGTGATTTCTAAAGTTGATAGCTTCATGTCCATTTACACTCAATATCTGTGTTCGGTTTCCATCTTTTTATGTCTTTTTCCTTAATAATGAGGTCTAATTCATTGTTCCACTTATGTGCACTTCTCATTCTTTATTTTATACTAGACTATCTTTATCTTTTTATGTCTTTTTCCTTAATAATGAGGTCTAATTCATTGTTCCACTTATGTGCACTTATCATTCCTTATTTTATACTAGACTTGGTAGTTGTTAGGGCTATAGGCATGGACATTTATAAAAAATATTCACAATAGAATTTTAAGATCCTTTATTTTATTTTTGTTTGACAATGAATCCCCGAGTCATTCGTAATAACACTATCATATTATATTTATCTCCTTGTGGCGCTTAATTTTTATCTCATTAAAATTTTATACCACTCAATAGTGATGGTTTACTCAAATGACATTGTGGCGGTCACTAAGCATGATGATCGATTATAGCCATACATTGCATATCATGTACTTGCAATTTGTTTCGCGTAATATATTAAGTTTATCATAACAATGAGGAAAGAAAACAAAAGGGAGATGCTTCGTCACTGTAATATAAAAATTGTGAGATTTGAAAAATTAAATAGAAGTTGCTCAAATAGTTCTAATTCTTTGAGAAAATAAATGGGTAGTTGAAAGTCTAAGCTCATCGCTCAAAAATACTTTTAAAAATTGTGAGATTTGAAAAAACAAATAGAAGTTGCTCAAATAGGTCTAATTCTTTGAGAAAATAAATGGGTAGTTGAAAGTCTAAGCTCATCACTCAAAAATACTTTGTTAATTGTGTCCAAAATAATATGAAAACTATAATGCCTAAGTTTTCTCTTTTTTGCAAACTCAATTTTGAATGATTAGTCCAAGTATAGGATAAATGCAACTAAGCTATTAAAATTTTTATTGAGGAAATAATATTTTATCAAGACAAGTTAGACATTTTCTAGGGATTATAACGTATTTACGAAAGATATGTTGGCCTCCTATTTTTCCATGATTTAATACCTCTTTTTCCCATTACCATTCTGCTTTATAACTGAACCTAGCCCTATTATAATAGATTTCCATGTTTTTAAGCTCAAAACACACTCAACAAGCAATTGGAGGTAATTGTTGCTCATTTTATCATATTTCCTAAGTTCTTAGTGAATTAGAATTAGTTTTTAAACTAGCCTTGCTAATGACAAATTTATTAGTTCAGTTCTTGTACCAACAATTCCCTTCTTGTACTTGAGTTTGGTTGTTATCATATGTGCATGCACTTAAATAGAAAACAACGACTTGGGTTTTGAAGATCTAGATGCCAACATGTTGTGTGTCCCTTGGTTCGTGCCCAAGTCGCACATGGTAGTCTCTAGCTGTGATCAAGGGTTTTCAGTTAAAAAACGTTCCAAATTAGCACCAGTGAACTTTCGATGAGAGTCCCTGGCAAATGAGGAAGAGTTTGACAATTCTAGAACATGGGTTTTGTATAAGATGGTCTAAATTGAGTCATGAGTGGGCGAATTTATGAAATGTGGCATGGTTAGGAAGATATGGAGGTTTTCCTAGATTTATGTCGCGACCCATTTTCAAGATATTCAACAAATTGTAGTTCAGATATGAAAGGCTTGATGAATAGTATATCAGATCGATTCATGATTCTGTTTGTTTTTTCCATTTTCTAAGAATGAATGGATGGATGTCTTGAATGAGAGGTAGTTTGATTTTATTATTGTTATAACTATGATTGGTATTTTGTTGAAGGATCGGTCTTATCTATGCATATGAAGACCTTCATATATCATGATTAGCTCTATAATGTAATATCATTGAACATTTGAATATATATAATCTAAGTTGTGGATGATCACTACAATATTTTATTCATCTTTATTAAAAAGTGATTATATATGGATTGATGTGCGCTCTATAACTTGAGAACTTTGTTTCGGTAATACAAATATAAGTTTCAATCTATAGTGTTCTTTTGATCTCGTTGTTGTAAGCAATCCAACTTGCTACTAGTTGGTAAGGTCCCGCCATCAGGGAAGTGGAGCTATTCTCTATTTTTATTAGTTAGTTTAATATTTGTGATTTGATTGTGTCTTGTAGAGCTAGGGTACAAGTTGCAAATATAAGTATCTAGTTTCTTGTTTATGATCTGAAGCATTTCATATGTAATTTCATTTGTAGCTTGTTATATAATCTGTAGCTTGTTTTGCAGATAGAGATAATAACATTAACGTCTTATCACTTCTCAGTGGACAAGTATTTGAACTTCAAATGGTTTGTTACTTTATTATTGCATTTCTTTTTCTATCAATGAAAATATAATTTCTTTTGGTTTGATTATAGTTATAATTGGCTTTCTTACAGAACTGATTTAATCACTATTACGAAATACATGAATGCCCATAAGGTGAAAGAATGTATTATGTACCCCTTTTGTGAGAACAAACCTTGAGAAAACTAGTAACTGCTTCCATTGGGATTTTTATCACTTGTCATAAGCAAGAAACCCTAACAAGATATAGATGAAATTACATTTGAAATGCTTCAGATCATAAACAAGAAACCCTATACTTATATTTGCAATTTGTACCCTAGATCTACAAGACACAGTCAAATGAAAAATATTAAACTAACTAATAAAAATAGAGAATATCTATGCTTCCCATATGGTGGGCCCTTACCAACTAGTAGCGAGTTGAATTACTTATAAAAATGAGATCAAAAGAACACTATAGATCGAAACCAAGATTTGTATTACCGAAACATAGTTCTCAAGTTACATAGCGCACATCAATCCATATACAATCACTTTGTAATAAAGATGAATAAAATATCATAGTGATCATCCACAACTTTGGTTATATATATTCAAATGTTCAATGATATTACATTATAGATCTAATCACTATATAGGAAGGTCTTCATATGTAGAGATAAGAATGATCCTTCAACAAAATACCAATTATAGTTACAACAATAATCAAATCAAACTACCTCTTATTCAATACATCCATCCATACATTCTTAGAAAATGGAAAAATGAAGAGAATCATGACTCAGTATGATATACTATTTATCGAGCCTTTCAAATATGAACTACAATTTGTTGAATATCTTGAAAATGGGTCACAACATAACTCTAGGAAAACCTCCATATCTTCTTAATCATGCCACATTAACCTTCCATTAGGATTTTTATCACTTTTCATAAGCAAATGAATGTGTTAAGGTGAATGATGGGATCTAATCTAAGTCACATTTGCATGTTGATAGGATATATGGATGCAAAAGTGCATCACCACCATATACAAAATTTTCATACTTAATGTTCCAATTGTCAATACAAGTGTGAAATAGTTGTTGTTAATTGAGTGTGTTTTATGTATTTTAGTCTTGAACTGATAAATTCACTATTATATCAGTAGCTCATACATAAGGTTTTGAGTAACCTTTTTGGTGACAGATTCTAATGCTAGTTTGGGTAAAACTCTATTTTTATATTCAAATAGCATATTACATGTACTTGTGCACAGTAACTAGAAATATCTTTCACTCAAATCTAACCTTGCATATGATAGCATGAACACTTGAGTTGGTAATTGAAATATTACACCCTGAACCCTAGAAGGGGATTTGAACAGAGAACTAGTTATTGACTTTTGAGTTTGAATTGCATATCAACATTTTAATTATTTTTCTGTAGTGACTGTTTAAACATCCATTGATTAATAAATAAGAAGAGAATAAATAATAGATATGTTCATGCATGGATAAGTGATATGGAAATCACATACATAGTCATTGATTTCTTCTCATGCTTAAGAGTAGTCTCATAGACAAAGTGAAGTTGTCTAATATTTCTTTCTCATTAGACTCTTTCTGTTTTGATTGGATTGTTGTCTAAGATTGGATGGTAGTGTGATTCCATTTCCGCCTAAGAAGTTACAATAGTTTAGTCTTCAATCTTTTAGCTGCACATATTGTGTATACAACTGAAAAGTTTAAAAACCAGATTGACAAGTAAAGTGTTTATTAAAAACAATTAATTGACCCAACATGTTTATGTCGTTGTTGGTGAGATGTTAAAAGGTAAATGATAGAAGGATAAGTTTGTTAGTTAGTTGTTTCTATTATGTTTTCTCACTACATTGTAGATTTGGTCGAAGAAAAGACAGTAAGACATAAAGGCGCCCTCACTTCTGAATTTATGCAAGGGTTCTAGCCTGCTAGATTCACTTTAGTGAGTCTTTCCAAACCCTTTTCCGTCATATAGTTAACTAATGGTTAGACCTAGAGATTGTATATTTATTAAGTTTTCTTTGAATGGTGTGATTTCATTTCTGTTGATTTCATTTATTTTCCTTACTCTAAGGTTGTATAAGAGCCCCCATACTACTAATCCATTTATGAGTAGGAGATCTAGAGAAACATAAAGAACTTGAAAATGTTCAAGAATTTGTTTAGAAAAGAAGGAATTATAACTACAAGGAATTTTTTAAACCCTTGTACAAAGTTCAGAATTATCACGAGGGAGGAATCTGCATCTCAAGAAATAGAGGAGATCCATGAGCGTGATCCACAAGAGAAGTACCTATAAGCCTTCCTTAATCAACCTTGCAATCATATAGAAGACTCATGTGCAACAACAGATGGAGAACATAAATTAGAGCCAAAGATTGAATAATTTCGTATATGTTTGTCACCAAATCCCTTGTGCATCCAAGAGTTTTATGAGAAATTTTTTGATGAGATTTATGGCATGAAAACCAAAGAGATCCAAGGATATAATGACTATATTGAAACTTGGTTCCAAACAATCATTGTGCCACCATACTCTTCCATTGTTCATAATTTCTACGCAATAGCTCTACTAGAACAACTAGCCTCTCATATCTCGACCATCATGGAGGTATAAATTTCAAATTTGGATATGAGTTTAACAAAGATCATGTTGCGTAAATGGATGCATTGAAAATATTCCTACACTTGAGGAAATGTTTAGTTTTCCATGTAAAGTAGGATATTGTAAATAAATAAATAAAATAGTAAAGAGAAAAATAAGTCTAGTTGTGAAAACCAGTTTACTGGCACATATGGACATGAGTTTTTCTTGAAAACCAGGTTCCTGGCTAGAAAGAATCACAATAAAATTCTACATTTAGCTATTGGTTCTACCTTGTATTATTAAAATCATTATATTTCTTCTAGTTTTATATGATGGGGAATTTATTGACGCTCTCCTTCTAGCAAATCTTGTCCCATCATCTGGGATTGAGATTAGAGATGTTTATAACTACCTTAGGACTTGCATACATCAATGGAAAACCTCCTCATTGTCAACAAAGAGAATTCATCAAGGTATCTTGATTGATAGATCCTGTAGGTGAATTGAGTTCAACATAATCATTTGTACATGTCAGGATGTACTTAGGAACCTTAACACTCATTGACATTAATGGTGATTTTTCTCACGTTGGTTAACCACATCCATTAATGGTCAGTAATCTGACGAATTCTATCTATGTTCGAATTTAGTAAAATTTATTCACATAGATAGAATTGTACTAAGATGTGGGTTTATGGCGAAGACTATCTAGTTTGTGATTCTAACAAAAGTTTATAGTTTCCTAGCAACAATTTGCAATTGTTGAGTTAAAGGGGAACAATATGCAGAGCAAGTAGAACAAATTGATTTCTTCAAAAAGAGGAGGTTATTCGTTTCCTTGGAAGGATTTTGTTGAGGGATCAAATCTCTTCCTTGTTATAGGGCTTGAGGCATAATTCATTTTTTTCTATTGACCTCTTTGCTTCATTATTCCTATTGCAAGCTTATTTATTTTTCTTTCATAGTTCTTGGAACCATTATATTATATTTTTTACCCATGTGGTAGAATCAACCACAAACATTAGTTCATCATTCCTTGGTTCCAAGTTTCGTTTCAACATTTCCACAATAAATAAGTTCATATTTTCCGAATTTTCAAAGTTTTAAAGCATGCATAAAGGTCAAATTTCACTGATTTCTATCCAGAAAAAAACAAGAATTTTTTGTCATTAGTGGTTATGATTCCATCAACCTGAAATTCTTTAGTCAACAACATTTTTTTGATATCAAGGGTATTTTCTCTTTTTGGTATATGAACTATATAAAAGGTAAAAGAAGACCTGTAAATGCATTTCTAATATTTTTGAATCAAAGTTTGTATAGCAACAAATCTTCATATTTTAGTTCATAGGTTTATGCACTTGGAAGACATACTAGATCAGTTTAGAACCTATCATTTGTATCAAATCCAACATCAGAGCTCCATAGTTTATGTGTCATGTTGGGCATTTCATTCCATTCTTTTGTGCACCCTTTTTAACATTGGGGAGTTTAGACTTAGGGTTCATCCAGAGTTGTCCAAAAAAATCCCCAGAGTATCGATATATCAATCCTCGACCAAGGTAGAGTAAGGTCTCACCTGATATGTAGAGAGGATCACAAAGACAATAATGTCTTCTGACATTGATGAAGGATAAACATATGAATATCCATTGGGACTCACATTCATGCGACCCATATTTGATAAGTTATTAGGACTAAGAAGTAAAACAATATACACACATATCCAAATCATACATGATAGACACAAAATATATTATAAATGTTGCATCATTATTACTAATGTCATTCCATAATAACAAAGACATAAATTACATGTAATATATTATCTCTCTCTCTCTCTCTCTCTCTCTCTCTCTCTCTATATATATATATATATATATATATAGAGAGAGAGAGAGAGAGAGAGATGACAGCCATAGAACTTCATATCTCCTTTGCATAAATCCTCAGAAATACAACACACTGCGCAATGCGCCTTATCTCAAGACTTAAACATATAACATACATAGAAGTATATTCAAAATCACTACAATATTAAAATAGGCTCAAAGTGATATCGATACTAAGGATTCAATGAATCTCCACTAAAAACTAGCTAGCCCCATTTTTGATATGACTGCTTCCTTTCATAGTTTTCTTTGCTCGGGAGATCTATCTCTTTCTTCTCTAATCCACTCACTTGATTGAAAAAATTTCCTCGCACGCTTCTGGAACTCGTTTCCAGTCCACGTACCCTTTAGGAATCGGGGAAATGTTAAATTACTTTCTAGCTCATCTTTTGTCACCTCCACGATCCCTTGTGATAATGACAGTAATCATTTGAGAGGATTTCCCAATGATTATTTTCTAGATTTCATTCTGTGTATTCTTTATTTATGATGCCCATCAAAACTGGGACCGTCGCGCCTTCAATAATCTTTTAGGTTTTTTGTGCACTATCAAAACTCGTTCCAGTGCACACCCCTTATGCACTTCCTTATGTTAGAAAAAAACTTTGGAATGACCATGCCCAAATTCATTTGTGTGCGTGCTAAAAATGAACCTAAAACTTTGGGTTCCAAAAGCCCCCCACCACTAATATTTGGCTCTTCCTTGAGCGAATTGTTACATTTGTCAAGGAGGGAATTCTTTTAAGTAGGATGAAATCATCATTGTTCAAAACACGTTGCGATTGCGGTTGGGCCTAAGTAAGAGAAAATAATCTATGCAACCAATAGTTCCAACGCAACCCAGGTCCTAGAATGAATTGAGCAGACAATATGGTGAAATATGGAGGTGGAGTGAAAGTGGTCAGATGCTTGACCCAGAACCTTCACTAGTGTCTATGGGGGTGGAAAAGAGACTTTCTTAAATCCTCCCATCCAAAACTGAAACATAAAGAGAAGTTAAGTTCCATCAAGAGATAATATCATTCTATGCTTGTCTTTCTGGTCTGGGAGGACTAGAGCGAGCTAACATCCTTGGTTTTTCTACAACATGAGGGTTGAGGATCCATGGAGATATGTGAGAGTAGGGAGGGAAGAAAGGAGAGTTGATATATATATTTTCCTCAGGATATATGTTGCGGGAGCCGAATCCATGAAAATGGATGGGAGGAGGGCTCTTGACAAGCCAAAGAGCAGGGTCCCTTCTCATCAACAAAGTGGATGATTCATGGCGATTGTTCAATTATCTTTGGGCTTATAGGGCTGGTGAATATCCATGGGTACGAAACACAGTTTATGGAATTATGGGGCACTGAGGGTATATTTGCTAGGAAATAAGGGGGAAGGACCTCTACCAAGCAATTGGTGACATATTGACAATATTCGTGAAAATTGAAGTGCATGTTGTGGAGCTTTTCGACTGAACTAGAAAAATAAGAGTATGTATAGTTTGATACGACATGAAATGAGAGGAGATGATTTAAAACTTAATAAATGAAATGGAGTGAAGAAAAATACCAACGAGATGTTGAAGGAAGTTTTCGATGGAGGTGCTAGGGAATGGGGTAGGGGGAATTACTCCAGTGAGAGCGTCGATAACTAGAAATATATTTCACTCAAATATAACCTTGCATATGGTAGCATGAACACTTGAGTTGGTAATTGAAATATTACACCCTGAACCCTAGAAGGGGATTTGAACAGAGAACTAGTTTTTGACTTTTGAGTTTGAATTTCATATCAACATTTTAATTCTTTTTTTGTACTGATTGTTTAAACATCCATTAAATGATAAATAAGAAGAAAAAAAATCATAGATATGTTCATGTATGGATAAGTGATATGGAAATGACATACATAGTCATTGATTTCTTCTCATGCTTAAGAGTAGTCTCACGGACAAAGTGAAGTTGTCTAATATTTCTTTCGCATTAGACTCTTTGTGTTTTGATTGGATTGTTGTCTAAGATTGGATGGTAGTGTGATTCCATTTCCATATGAGAAGTTACAATAGTTTAGACTTCAATATTTTAGCTCCACATATTGTGTATACAACTGACAGGTTTAAAAACCATATTGATAAGTAAAGTGTCTATTAACAACAATTAATTGACCCAACATTTTTATGTCGTTGTCGGGTAGATCTTAAAAGGTAAACGATAGAAGGATAATTTTGTTAGTTAGCTGTTTCTATTATATTTTCTCACTACATTGTAGATTTGGTCGAAGAAAAGACAGTAAGACATAAAGGTGCCCTCACTTTTGAATTTATGCAAGGGTTCTAGCCTGCTAGATTCACTTTAGTGAGTCTTTCCAAACCCTTTTATGTCATATAAATAGCTAATGGTTGTTACACATTATTTTCATCATCCCTATGATCGTGAATGATGTAAACATATATGTTGCCTTCAGAGGGGTCAGTGGCTTGAGTTCTTGAAGAGAGAAGGGAGAAGAACTTTTCCTGAGAAAAGAAGTTGCATTTTCCTATGTAAAAACCTTATAAAAAAGGAATTTCGCAGATTGCTATATAGGCAGGGTGCGAGAATGACCCATTCTCGCAGGTTGCACTATAGCCAGGGTGCGAGGTGTTCGCAGGTTTATCTATAGCTAGGGTGCGAGAATTCCTGCATGTGGGAAAAATGAGCATTTTCTCGAATCTTCTAGAAGGAGAAGCTTCTATGGTGAGGTGGCATCCGAATGGTTTGGATATTACTCGCTTTCATGATTTAGTGGGATCATCCTAACCTCCTCACCTTATCCTCTTCAACTTATAAAAGAAGAGGAGTTGTCATGGAGAAAGTTAGCTTGAGCTTGGGTTAGCTTTGAATTATTAGCTTGATTGGAGTGGCTTTGAGATTTGCTTTGTCAAGATAGTTTGTTAATATCATCAAATCTATGCTCTCAGAATTCTTGGAGTGGAAGTGTGTGGGGAATGAAGGACAGTTGGAAGGGACCTTATGACATCAAGGCCATGGTTGTAATCTCTCTTTCACATTTAATATGATACAGTAATATGATTCTTTCCTATAAAGCT
>ML779803.1:1315740-1370633 GCA_009831015.1 Picea engelmannii
TATATATATATATATATATATATATATATATATACCCCCAGAAATAAAACACACTACAAAATGCACCTTCTCTAAAGAATCAAACATATAACAGACACAAAAGTATATTCAAAAGTACAAAAATATTACAACATGCTCATAGCAAGATCGATACTAATGACTCAATGAATCTCCTCTAAACATATAGCTAGCCCCATTTATGATATCACTGCTTCCTTTTATAGCTTTCTTTGCTCGAGAGATATCTCTCTTTCTTCTCTCCACTCTATTGATTGAAAAATTTACCTCACACGCTTCTATAACATGCCTTTTCTCCATGTAGCCTTCAAGAATCAAACCAATCTTAAGTTCCCTACAATCTCATCTTTTTTCAGCTCCATGATCCCTTGTGATGTTCGAAGTAATCCTTTGAGAGGATTTACCAATGATTCTTTTCTTGATTCTAACACGCATCTTCTCGATTTCCGGTGTGCATAAAAAATGGGCTTGACGCATATTATATAATATTTTAGGGACATTATGCACTGTCAAAAATTGGTCCGACACACACCCCTTACACATTTTGTTATGTGCACTCAAAAATTTTGAATGAATGTGCACAACGTAATTTGTGCGCACACACAAAAATGAACCCATAACTTTGGGTGCCGATAGTTCATTACATTGTTCCATTTAACTTCTAAATATTTTTTCACCATTTCAGGTTCATCATTAATCTTTGTAAGTATTCATCTTTGTAAGTATGGAGGAATAGTAAATTATGAGGTGAGTGTGTTTTTTAATTCTTTTAATTTATTAAGAACAAGGTATTTTATTTTGCAACACTCCTATTCTTGATCCCTATCCCTCTATCTTACCTTTATATCACATTGATTGCATCCATTTTTATTGACCTTTATATATCCTCCTACCTTATTCACACGATACACTCTTATGCCACATTTCCTTAGCATCTAAATCCCAGTTATTTACTCATGTGGAATATTACCCATACCATCCTCTATCATGATGATCCATGAACTTATATCCTATCGACCATATGACATCAATTTTACACCTACACTTGTATTCATGTCTTAAGGACCACTCATTGCATTATTATCTACTAAATCCTCCAACTTCAAGTTTAATTGTCCCTCTATTGTATAAACAATCCCAAAACTTCTATCATTATCAATGAACTTTCATTAAATTGACTCTCGATTTAACTATTGCAAATCATATGGAATTTACCAAGTGATTCTAAATGAGTTATATCCACATTGTTCCAAAACCAAATTGTGTATAACCTTGAAACCATTGATTGATTCAAATAAATCACCCATCTATTCATTCCTGTCAAAGTTCAAGAGTGTAGAAGAAAGCTTTCTCTTTCTATGGTAACAATGGTTGACCGTCATGAGCCAACAACAATGCATGCTTTAGAATCCTTGCAAGAATATAATTCATGTAAACCAATGTTTAGGACAATTAATGACATTATTTATTTTCCAAGTTTCAGGCTTTTGACGATCAAGTTTCGCTTCAGTTTGCAAGAGGTTTTAATGGAAAATCTTCCCAATTAAGTGATCCAGTCATGAAATTTTTAGAGAAGAAAATAACTTAGGTCATGAGTCTTCCCAAGGAAGGAGAAAAATGGCTCAAAAACAAATCAGTGAAACACCAAGACTATAATTGATTCTTGAAGGAAAATTGTGAGGACGTTGATTGGTCTTAAAGGGATACCTCGCACAGGGCTTAAGGATGAATGAAAAAAACCCTAGTGGTTCTTCATAAGTATTTAATAGGATAAGATCAAACTGCATGGTCAAAATGATAAATGGGGGTGACTTTCTAAGTAGAGATTCATTCAGTCATCAGCATAATGAAATGGTGGCAGAAGATTGTCTTGTTTATAATAAAGACCTTGGAACTAAGGGTTTCCTATTTTGGGGCCACAAAAGGAAATTAATAAAAATAGAAGGGACTTCAACAAAGAAACATGTAGATCAAAGAATAAATAGGAGCATGGAACAATAAAAAAATGTATGTGTTGACCATAATTTGGTTCCTTATCCTCTACAACATATTATCAAATAGTCTACATTTTTCATAGAATTTGAAAGGAAAGTACAAAAAAAGCCTCAAATGTTTGTATAGCCCCAAATAATATGAAAATAACTAAGCATTAAAATCCTCAGATTTCTATATCATTTGTATCTGAGTATGGTAATAAAAACCAGAAGGAATAGCCTCTTCAATTTCAGTGAACCATAAATCCTTTTTCAAATTACAAAAAGGGTAAATAGAAACTGAAAGAGGAGTTACAAGAATATGCTTTATTTGATAGGTTTGTCAAGGAGGAGAATGAGAAATTGAAAATGTAGAGTGTAAAGATATGGGATGAAATGCATTCCCCAAATAATAAATTGTACCAACAGGCCAAGAAGTAGTACAATAGTGTTAGGTGATTATTATGGGAAATTGATCTCTAAAGCATAGACTTACTAAGATGAGAAACATGGAAGGCGAGGAATTTGAAAATTTTTGTAAATGATGTAGGGCTTTGTTGAACATCTATGGAGCTATCATTTTTGTTGAAGTTTTGAGGATGGATTTATTTTTCATGAGGGAACGCAAATATATTGGTTTGGGGGAACGTATTCCATGACTTATTTATACCACATCAGGTTTCTATCCAATATTCAGTTGAATTTTTCTTACTGTTTGTTGAAACTTCTTTGTAAAATGGCCAAGCCAGCCAAACAAAACTCTAGAGAGCCTCACAAAATCCCTCAACACCCTAGTTTATTATAATTTTGATTTTGGATGAGAAAACAATTAGGTTGACTCCTTATCTTAGAATGGGTTAAGTCAACAACATTTTGAAGTTGTTAAAGAAAACCAAAGAGATCAGGCTATTCATCTCTCATTCAAAGAAATCACGAAAAAGTAACTGTGTAAAGGGTACTTCAACAATTGAATATGTTAGTAACATATATTATCTAAAGTATTTCTAGAGGCGTGGTGAAGAAAAGTAATCCACACAGTTGTTGTGGAAATTCTTCCCTTGTGGACATGTAAAACCCCCATTGGATCAAGACTTCTTTTATCCAAGATAGAAAGAAATAAATGGTTTTCTACTTTCCCCCTAGATATACTCTATATTTCAACAACTAGAATGAGAAGAGAAGGATATATGACTTACCTCTTTTCCATCGATTTTCCTAGTTTCTCCAACCCTTGATCTTCATGTCCAAGATCTTGGTGCAAGAGAAGTCTTGCATGGAACTCATAAATACCTCCTTCTTCCACTATATATTGCTAAGCATAATAGATCTATCTATATCAAAATAGACAAAAAATAGACATGCATATATTGAACAATATAAGAATGAGGGGAATAGGCCAAGTTATATTATGTAAAGCAATAAATAGAGAAGCATTTAAGACCTTAATGTTGATGTTGTAGCAGCTCCTCCAAACTCTCCTTTCCAACCCCTTGAATGTCACAAGATCAACAATATGATATATTGAAGTTCCTCCTCCCCTTTTCACCCAAGAATGACCTCAATTATATAGGAATTGAGACATAACAACTATAGGATAATTTTGAGGAGAGCATGGGATAAAGTGAGGATTTAGCTGAAAAACAACATTGACCTTCCCTTTGATAGAGGGTAGCTCGAACCAACCTCTAACTAATTGAAATATCTTGGAAACCACCTCTCAAAATAAGGAATGATAGTTGTAACTACTACATCACCCCCCTGAACTAATCACAAGGTGATATTATCACTCCTTTATAATTGGGAAAGGAGATATGATCAAGGTTTATCCCCCTCTCCATATGGGAAAGAGGGTGATGATCCTCAAAAAAGGCCAAAAACTCAAGGTGAAAGCTAGTATTCCAACCTCCAAATGATAGGTTTCCCTTCCAACATGGCTAGGGATTATGAAAAACACTCCCTCTTGGTGATGAAATTATGAAACTTGAGTGCGAGACTTAGTAAAGTGCGATGATTAAGTGTAGCACTTGGTAGTGAGACAAATAGGTGTGTAACAATAGTGATTAGAACTTTGGTTCCTCAATGGCAGAGCAATTATCCATTGATATAGAGCTTCAACAAGGAGAGATAAGAGAAGCTTTTGATATCATTCAAACCTTCATAAAAATGAGGACTCAGTATGCTTCATTATTATTTGAAGTCTAGGAGAATGGAAAGTTTGTCGGATCTAGACTACCTATCAGTTCAAAAATTTATTTTTGGAGGGAGACAACAAATTCTGACTATTTTGGGCATATACTTTTAGGCCCATTAGTTGTTTCTTCAAGTTATTTATAAAAGTAACATAATTTATCATATTCTTGAAAGATTGCTCAAATCAACTCACAAACACTATTTGGAAAACATATAGTGCAAATACTTTTACCATGTAACCCCTACCTATGAAATCCTCCTAGGACATTCTAAGATTAATGATTTTAGTTAAAGCCCCTACCTATTTCATTTGGAATGATGAAATTCCAACCCTATGTCATTGGGGAAATGTTGGCCTCCTATTTTTCCATGATTTAATACCTCTTTTTCCCATTACCATCCTACTTTATAATTGAACTTGGCTCTATTATTATAGATTTTCATGCTTTTACGCTCAAAACCCACTCAATAAGAACTTTGAGGTAATTGTTGCTCATTTTATCATATTTCCTAAGTTCTTAGTGAATTAGTATGATTTTTTGAACTAACATTGATAATGATGAATTTATGATTTTAATTCATATACCAACAATTCACCTATGTTACCTGTGTTTTGTTGTTATCATATGTGGATGTTCTAAAATGGAAAATGACCACCTAGGTTTTGAATATATAGATGAAAACATGATTTGTGTCCCTTGGTTCGCGTTCAGGTCGCACATGGCAGTATCCAACCCTAATCAAGGGTTTTCAGTCAAAACATGTTCCAAATTAGCAATGGTCAACTTCCGATGAGATTTCCAGGAAAATGAAGAACCTAACCATTAGAAAACATGGGTTTTTCTGCAGAATTGTCTAAATTGAGTCACCCATGGGCATATTTTTGAAATCTAACATGGTTAGGAAGATATGGCGGTTTTCCTACTTTGTGTTTTCCCATATTTATGTTGCGGTCCATTTTCAAGATATTCAACAAATTCCAGTTCATATATGAAAGGCTCCACGAATAGCATATCAGATCGAGTCATGATTATGTTTTATTTTTCCATTTTTTAAGAATTTATGGATGGATATCTCGAATCAGAGGAAGTTTGATTTGATTATTTTTGTAACTATCATTAGTACTCTATTGAAGGATCACTTTTATATCTTCATATGAAGACCTTCCTATATCACGATTAAATCTGTAATATAATGCCACTAAACATTTGAATATATCTAATCAAAGTTGTGGATGATCACTACAATCTGTTTTTCATTTTTATTAAAAAGTGATTGTATTTCGATTGATGTGCGCACTCTAATTTGAGAACTTTCTTTCAATAATATAAATCTCGAATTCTATTTATAGTGTTCTTTTGATCTCGTTGTTGTAAGTAATCCAACTCGCTACTAGTTAGTAAGGGCCCAACATGGAGGAAGCGTAGTTGTTCTGTATTTTTATTAGTTAGTTTAATATTTATTATTTGATTGTGTCGTGTAGAGATAGGGTAGAAAATGTAGATATATGAATAGGGTTTATTGTTTATGACTTGAATCATTTCATCGGTAATTTCATATGTAGCTTGTTTGTCTCCAAAGATAATAACATTAATGTCTTATCACTTCTCAGTGGACAAGTATTTGAACTTTATATGGTTTGTTGTTCTATTATTTCATTTATTTTTCTGTCAATGCAAATTTACAGAGTTCTGGTTTGATTACAGTTATTGGCTTTCTTACAAAACTGATTCAATCATTGTTACAAAATATAGGAACACCCATAAGGTGAAAAAATGTATTTTGCACCCTGTTTTGGAGAACAAACCTTGAGAAAATTGGTAACTTCTTCCATTAGGATTTTTGTCTCTTTTCATAAGCAAAATCAATGTGTTAAGGTGAATGATGAGATCTAGTCTGAGTCACAATTGCATGTAGATAGGATCTCTAGATGCAAAAGTGCAGCTCCACCATATATAGACTTTTCATACTTAATATCTCAATTGTGAATACAACTGTAAAATAGTTGTTTTTAATTGAGTCTTTTTAATTGAGTCTGGTTTATGGATTTTAATCTTGAACTGGTAAATTCACTATTAGATCAATAGCTCATACATAAGGTGTTGAGTAACCTTTTTGCTGACTAATTTGAATGCTACTTTTGGTAAAAATATGTTTTTATATTGATATAACATATTATATGTATTTGTGCACAGTAACTCAAAATATACTTCACTCAAATATAACCTCACATATGGTAGCAAGAACACTGGAGTTAGTAAGTGAAATATTGCACCCTAAACCCTGGAAGAGGATTTGAACAAAGAAGTAGTTATTGGCTTTTGGGTTTGAATTGCATATCAACATTTTAATTATTTTCTTGTAAAGACAATTTGAACATCAATTGATTGATAATTAAGAAGAGAATAGATCATAGATATGTTCATGCGTATATCAATAATATGGGCATGACATACAAAGCCAGTGATTTCAGCTCATGCTTAAGAGTAGTCATGTGGACAAAGTGATTTTTTCTAAGATTTATTTCTCATTAAACTCTTTGTGTTTTGATTGGATTCTTGTCTAAGGTTGGATTGTAGTGTGATTCCATTGCCTCCTGAGAAGTTATAATAGTTTAGAATTCAATATTTTACCTGCACATATTCTCTATACAACTCACAAGTTTACGAACTAGATTGATAAGTAAAGGGTTTATTAATGATAATTAATTGACCCAACAGAGAGTCTAGAGTATTTAGGGAGGATTTCAAGAGGATAATTAATGTAATGTGGTCATAATCATGGAATAGTTCCACTATCTATTTAGAGGAAATAATATAGTAATCAAGGGTAATTGGAATAAACCCCGAAGAATTCTTATGAGAAAGTACATAGAATACACATAAGTATTAACTTAATGAGACATGTTGAATATTGTATTGTAGCATGCATGGCTTGTGGAGTGATTCCTTCCATAACGAGTTTTTGATGGTGTTACCCTACCTTAAGGGTTTTCTCTATAATCTTGTGTTTCCTATTATGTTGGTGCATTTTGTTTTTTTAAGTTAAGGATTATATTTTATATTTCATCTACCAAGGTTTAATACAAGTGGCATCGAATCTCTTTCTTGGGAAATAAGTGGAAGATTTTTTTATTTTTTTCTATCTATATATTTTCAATGGGAAAGATAGGGTGGCAACATTTGGATCCATTTCCAATTTTTTTTGTGAAGAATCGGAAGAAACCAATTGTAGATCTAAGTTCCTCTTAAAAAATAACCAAGTTCAAAAGAAAAATAATCCATCTCATAGTTTGGAAAGTTAATATATCACTAATTTAAAATAAGTTATTTTAGGTTTTTTCAGTGATAGACATGTGTATGCTAGAGAATATATGTTTTGACAGATGTAGAGTGGCTACAAACATTTATAATCGGAATAATAATAGATATTCCAATCAATATTGAGGGATTTGTGGTCATTCAAAATGTTTCACCTCAATACCCTAACTACACAGAGGAGCTCCATTGGAAAGCAAGTTTCTTACTCAAAATCCTAGTTTTGGTTTTGGGTTTTCTTCCAAGGAAGATGTTTTTAACTAAAAATTATGATGCCCTTAATATTGAAGAATATATAGAATATCATATGCAAAATTATTTCCTTTGGAAAAGTGTTCTATACATTAATCGTATAGATGAAGCGACCATATGTCGTAAGTCATTTCACTCTCAAGAGATTTATAATTTTACAACTAAAGAACATGAAAAAATATATCTAGACATAAAGAAAGATAAAGCAAGAACCAAGGGTTTATTTCCATATAACAACTTCCTATTACATTTCCATAGATGTATTAAAAAGAAAAGGTCAATATTTCTATAAACACCGACGACAAACATAATTCCATCAAAACTAGCTTGGTGAAAAGATTGGAATTCCCTGCAAAGTACACAGGTTGAGAGTGTGAATGTTTAAATTCTTAAGGATTTGAGTATTACTATGGATAAATACGTTTTTCATTCATATTTACATATTAAAGATTCGGATTGTGTGGATATTATTCTTGGATATCCTTGGATGGACTAAGCTGGTATAGTTGATATTAATGTGAAAAAGGAGGTTTAGGAAGTTTTCATACAAGAAAAAGAACATATCATTTCAAGATAAACAAGAAGGGCCCAAGATGGCATATGAAGTAGTGAAACTCATTGTGTTACTTTAGACACATCAAATGAACATTCTGAGGTTGAAACCAAAGAAGAGTCTATAGAATCACATGTGGGAAATCAATAGGAAGGGCATAAAAATAAACAATAATCTATAGAGGTTCATTGCTCAAAAAATCCATAGGTTGAAGAGTCAAAGAAAGAAGAACAAATATATAAGGTTTGTACATATCTCCACCTGCACCACTAGGAGAAAAAATAGGCATCAAATAAATATCATGAGCATAAACAAACTTGTTGTTGGTTTGTTTCACACTTGTGCATGTGCTCAACACTGGGGGGTTAAGACGCAGGGTTCGTCCATAGTTGACCAAAAAAAACCCAAATCATCAGCATATCAATATTCAACCAAGGATGTAGAAGGTCTAACCCGATATGCTATGAGGATCACAAAGACCATCTAGTCTTGTGTTGGGGATGACGGAATAAACACAGAGATATCCATTAGGGATTTCATTGATGTCATTCATTGCATCTTACTTAACATATGAAAAAACATAACATAAATCAAACATTCATTCAGACACATAATTGACACATCATAGGCTTAGAATCAATGTATCTTTTATTATCATCCCCATTCCATAATTCACAGGAATACATTAATAAAATCATGTATCGCAAACAACAAGGTCTCATATTCCCTCCGAAAATTCCCTGCATTTACAGTACATTGCGTTGTGCACATTATTTCATACCTTTCGCATATGACATACTTAGACTTACAACTAGATACATTACAAAATGAAGAGGTTCAAAGTGAGATAACAAACTATCCATTGAACAATGAACAACTAGAAGTAACCCAGTGAATCGACTCCTTCTTTGTTGTCCTTTCTTCCTTTTATATCCTTCTCAACTCTAGTGCTTTGTCTCTTTTAGTTTTTCTCCACACGCTCTATTGACTATCGATATCATATGCTTCTATCACCTACATGCATTCCATGTAACCTTTTTGGAATCGAGGAAATTTTAACCACCTTGGAAACTTATCTCATGTGTTTTCCACATTCCCTTGTGTTGATGGAAGTAATCATTCGTGGAGGTTTCTAGAAGATTATTTTGTTGATTTCAACGTGTGTCTTCTTGAATTTTTGTTTGCATACCAAAAATTGGATTAATGCGCATTGTCAATACTTGATTTATCACACATTAACAAAACTTTATCTGACACATTCACTTCTTGTCAATCATTACACATATGCTTGAGTGCATGCAAACCTAGAATGGGCATGCACAACTTCATTTTTACATAGATGATATTTACCCAAAACGTTTGGTGCCAACATGTCGCCACTACTATTATTTGGCTTGTCGTTGAGCCTACTGGCTTAGGGGATAATTGTTGTGATGGATGAGATTGTGTTCCTAAGTTCCTACATGAACTCCTTGAACTAGAATTCAGTCTCATTTAGGGTTCCTTGGAGTTCATACATGAGATGAACAACCACATCGACCTAAGCATGTGTGGCCTGAGGAACTATTAGGTCTATTTCATTTATTGTATCAATTAAGGGGCTGAAAAAAACATGTGTGTCTGTGGTATGGGTGTAAAGGATGAAGTCCTTATCGTCCGCAAAAGTGATGAACTCTGATATATTTCATTGCTCAGTCCAAGAAGTAGTGATATATTGTTTCTTTGATGCAGTAGTTTTCATCGCAAGTATGAACTCGCCTCGAGGTAAAGAATCCAGTTTTCCTTTCTATTGTGCGACCACAACCTTGAATGCACAAACTCTATCCTCACTTATAGACACTTTAGGTGGATTTTGTACATGAGTCCATAAGGATAAGATGCAATCAACCACACTAGAAAATTTCTCCACCTTGTTTTGGCCATCTTGGAAAACTACTTTGGCCAACCTTATTGTGTGTTGCAACTGATTGGCCTCTAGGCTTGTTTGGTGGAGTGATGGACGAAGAGCTACAAGTTTTGAATCTAATTTTTTTATGAGGGACTTTATGGTTGAGAGATTAAGACTTAGGGGAATGTCACACCCTTGTTTTGAAGTAGTTAGAATCTATTCATATAGGATTTCCACTACCTTGATAAGGTCAGTGAATGTTTCACTAATCTTAGTGTATTGGGCATGCATAGTTGCATGTGATGAAACCTCTATATCATACTTATTTTGTAATTCCTAGTGGTCCTAAACCTCCTTTTGATAATGCTCACACATATGATTATCCAGGACAATGTCCACTTGGTGTTGCCATTGTAGCTGTGCATGCAAGTGGCCCATTATTTAGTGTCACTCACCCAACTCAAAATGTAAGGTGGAAACACAGTCTTGCATTATTGGAGTTGTAATTAGTGCCAACAAAATACCACCATTATTGAGGTCTCCTGGAAGTGGTGCTGATGGGTCAAATCTAAGAGTCCATGTGGGAGTATTGAAACTTCTCCCAGAGGTCGTTGGACATGGTATAGTTTCTGAGGATGATGTTATGGTCTCCATTTTCTGACATAGATGGTTGACAATATAAATAGCCTCCATGTGTAATTTTTGTTGTAGAAATAATTATATTTTGAGCGCATCTATAAAATTTTCGATGCCTAGTGCCATATGGATGGAACCATGATATACTATGGGGTTGGTACTACAAAAAGTTGGACTGGGATAGACTGTGTTTCAATAAATTTTCATGTCTCCCTACATTGATTGTGACAGTGATGTATCTGTGCATGCACAAGTCGTACTTCCTGGGGGAACCATGCATGCTTCTTGTGCACTCTTGAAGGAGTTAATCCTTGGTTAATTGATCACACCAACCCTTGACAGGCCACTACACCTTCTCATGTATGTCCATCCGATCATTTTCATCCACCAAGATACCGGGCTTGGCCTTTCTGGATTCAATAGAATCCACTTACTACTCCCTACTTCTTTATTCTTGTGAGATTTGTCTATTCTCTCAATGAGGTTAAGTGGGATTGAATGAGTAGATTATTTTTTGGCTACCACATAAGGTGTAGTGAGACCGATTATTTACACACGCAACTCCTTGAATATCCCCATAGAAAACCAAGGAACCGACGAAACATATTTCTTATTGGGAAGAATACGTGAGGCCGTTAGGTATCGATTACACATCCCATGCTGATTCTTGGATATCCATCACCATTCACAAGAATATATGTACCAATGAATATCTACATCTATTTTGAATCACTCTCTCATGGATTCTTCCATAACTACCCATTCATGGGAAGGGTGTTGATGTGTTTCCCACCATTGTGTTGGTATTCCTATGAGAACTATTTCAAGAGCACGAACTCGATGGTGTTCAGGAATGTGATGCATCAAGGAAATAAATAAATCCACCAGATCCGACCCATCGTACCAGTAGGATCCAAATTATTCCTCATGGACCTCGATGGTGATACATGCACATCTCCTTATTCAAACTTATTATAGTTTCTACTACCACCTTGTTTCACATATGTCGCCATTGATTTCAAAGTGGTCATGGAAATGGTCAGTTATAGCGCAATAATAGAAAATTATGAAAATGGAAGTGCATGCAATAATAAAAAGTATGACAAGTGCACACAATAATAGAAAGTAAGAAAATTTCACGCTATAATAGAATGTATAACACACAATCAGAGGAAGTCGTGAAAATATGAAAACATTAATGGTAGAGAAGGTATGGAAAAAACATGGAACACAAAAAATATGGTGGAAAGGCAATAGAAGTGCGTGAAAGGTAAATAAGAAATGCAGAAGAAGATCAATGGAACAAAAAAAAATTAGCAGGGTGCTTTGAACTAGTGTAATGAAGCATGCCGAGACGAAGTTGCATCATAGAGTGGACTATGATGTCATATGTGGAAGTTATGCAGATGAAAATATGAAGCTCTCCTTAAGCCAATGGTACGGTGGAGTTTAATGAGATGAAGTCCATATGATAAGTGACAAAGTGGAATGGGACGAAACAAGTTCATATGACAAGGGATGAAGTGGAATGCGATGAATCAAGTTGAAGGTTGGTAGATAAGAGATCAAGTTACCAGGGGATGATAACAATTTGATGGGAAACTAGGTGAGCGTTCTGTAGGGAAAATGAAAGGGTCTTGCGCTCCCATTTTATCTACGTATTAAGAAATCCAGAATGTAAATCGATGCATCAATGTTGAAGATATGAGATAGATATTATTCCTTGGAAGTTTTGGTCCATTTGATTATGTCAAAGAATGTCCAGTCGTAACTAAGAAAATAAGTATTATTAATTTAGACACAAATGTGTCCATATAAAACTACCTGGACTTTGATTTGGTCAAGATTTTTCCACAACATAAGTGTCATGCGTCCACATAATTTATTTGGAAAAAAGTGTAACTGACATGACTTTGATCTGGTCAAAATTTGTCCACAATGTAACTATTACACATCCACATACAGGAAAGGGAACTCAGACAAACATATTATAAATCAAGATGTGCATTGATTGAAAGAGAAAGAGTGTGTGCAAGAGAAAAGAAGAAAAAAGAGAAAGGGTTACACTACCCTTCTTATCTTCCCCTCCGACCTTTGACCCAATCTTTCACCAATCTCAAATTCCATTCCTATCTTCACTCCTCCTTGGTTTATCACCCGGACGTCAACCTCCTCATCCTTCATCCTATTCCCACACAGCTCCACATGCACCATGTTGCAATGTGATTTATTTTATTTCCACTTCTTCAATAGGTCAGAAGAGTCCTCTGTGACATTCTTAGGGCTTTAATAGTACCCATAAAGAATGTGTAGTTTGGTACATAACCTTGAAAGATGACCAATTTCTCCATGGTTGAAGAAATTTGGGGTTATGTATCCCCCTCCTTCATATGATCATCCATGAACAAGTCCATATCCACCTCTAGGACCTCCTTGATAGCCACCTCCCTTAGCACCACCATGACCATCACCCTTCTATTCTTCTTGCACCTGAAATACATCATGGGTGTGGTCTTGAATGAGTTGGAGTCGCCGAAAGTTCTTGACATCATGTCCCACAGACTTACAAAATTCACAAAATGGGGTATGATGCATCTTCTAATATTTTTCCAACATTGGGAAGTGGGGTGGTACATGGCCTCATTGTCTACAAATATCGAACCATTCCATAGAAGTCCCAACTGGAAATGGAGTCGATGCTCTTGTCTCCACATAGTTTCCAAGTATAGGTCACTTGTCTATGTGGTTCCCCTTATACCAACACGTGGTACACAATATGTGCTTGTGCACGATTTTTTCCTTTGCATTGTAATCTCCAATACCTTTTCTTAAGTCGTCACCTTCTATTGGGTGAGTAGGACTCGAATATGGGGGAATAACCATGCAATGAACCATTCTATATGTTACACATCTTGTATTTGGAATGTCATCCTATCTAACAAAATATTAAACCGTTGGTAATAATCTAACATGGTTTCACACTACTTCTTCTTAATATCCTTTATATTCACAATACACTCATATTTTGACTTGAGTTTCTAGAATTCTCTAAGGATATCCTACTTGATCTCTGTTAGGGACCTTTCATGTGTCGTCGATGAAATGGCCTTGTACTTCATGTACTAGATCAAGGCTCTATCCCTAAATGTGGTCTCCAGCTGCGTAGTCTTTGTTTCTTCATCTGTGATCCTCTTCACACACCATATTGATTCACATGTGAACGAATGTTGTTTTGCATCATCTCTACCCATTCCATGGAACATGAGTAACCTAAGGGTACTATTCCAATTCACCATCCTCAATATCAAAATAATTCCTCCAATATAAATGTTGGTTGTTTGGATTATCAATATTGATACTCTTCTTGGTGAAGTATCATCGACTTCTCATTCTTCTTCACTCATCTCTTCTCTTCTATCTGCTTATACTCTTTCTCCTACACCAATAGTATCGCTATATGTTGTTCTTTATTCTTGATGAAAAATGCGCAACGGGGGTGGTTCAAAGGGGGTGTAATTCCATCTTATTCTAAAATTTCTTGTGAGGTGACCCAAAGAGTTTCCTACCTACAACCACACAAGAACATCTAATATCACCAATTCTTCTCCCCCACCACTAGGGGATCCTCCATCTTCCTCTCCTACATTTTTTCCTCTACTCTATGCTTCATATTCCTTTCAAGTTGTGGCACTCCACAATAACCAAGGGGTTCAGACTTCATCTCCTAGGCCCCTATTGATACTACTACTACTACTACTACTACTACTACTACTATTACTACTACTATTGCTACTTCTATTGCTACTCATATTCCCACTAGACACCTTAATCTCAATGTAGTACCTATTTGTGGGCATATCTTCGCCTATGCTCTTCTCTGACACAACACACTCTTTTACACTCCATCCTTATGCAATCTCATTTTTATTCATCCTGGGTCTGACCCATCATCACACACCCCTTTCTATCTTATTCTTTCTTCTTTGTTATTCTCTCCTTCTTAACTCAACTCTTCTTGCGTATCTCTCGAATATATCTCTCCTATGCTCCTATGGTTGCATCCCATTCCTTACCTCATCTCAATAGAATATGGATCCTCCTTAATGGATCCATCTCCTTTCTCATCCCCACCCCATATTTTAACCCCCCCCACCCACCCCAACACTAGGGTATTCTACTTATCCATCCTTTCAAGCTCCATGTGCATCAATCCCTCCACGATGAACACCATCTTTATCCAAAATGGGATTTATTCTAGCATTATTTTCGTAGGACACATGGTGAACATTCTTTCATCCTCACTGAAAGAATCAATGTACTCAATAGGAAAATCAATTATATATCCTTCCTTCACTCGATCAAACCAATAATAAATGGCTCGATCCCACTTGTTATCCAATTCCTTCAACCTATCAATCGTGGTTTGATCCAAAACTATCGACTCTAGTGGCATCAAAAAGTTGTATTAATGGAAGTCTACCTTTTCAACCATTCATAAAAAAAAAAGGAAATTCACCAAATAAATTCTCATGCATATCAATGTAGGGATGTTTATATTTCCATCGCTTCACATTGAATCTTAGACCTTGAGTTTTCCATTCATGAAACTCATTTTTCCTCACAATTATCCAATCTTGAGTTTCTTCTCGAGATGGATACCACCTCATTTCTTGAATTCATCATTTAATACAAGAATTTCATGTTCCAACAATGAAACCATTTTTTGGGTCATTTCATGCTTGCATTCATCCCTTTTAACATTGGGGGGTTAAGACCCATAGTTTTTCCATAGTTGACTAACAAAAACCCCAAATCATGGGAATATCAATCTTCAGCCAAGGCTGAAGAAAGTCTCACCTGAGACACTTTGAGGATCATAAATACCATCTATTCTTGTGTAGGGGATGAAGGACTAAACACACATATATCCATAGGGGATTAAATTCAATTCATTCATTGAAACTTACTTAAAAGATGAAAAAAAAAAAAATCATACATTCATTCAAACACATAATTGACACAACATAGGTTCAGAATCAATGTCACTTTTATTATCATCCACATTCCATCAATTACAATAATATATTAAGAAATTCATATATCAACAACAACATGGTCTCATATTCCCTCACATAATCCCCTAAATTTACAAAACATTGGACTGTGCACAATGTCTCATACCTTTCACATATGACAAAATCAAACTTTCAACTAGATACATTACAATACTATAGAGCCTCAGAGCTATTGGACACACCTACCACACTTAGAGGGGCGGTGAATGAGTGTGGGGCTCTTTTTCCCAAAAGCTTCCCTCTTTACAAAAACTCCTTAGTTAGCATTCAACATTTATTCATTACCCATTGCTCTCATTTATAACCAGTTAGATGAGAACATATATCAACAACATATATTAACAATATATCATGATCAAGTCATCTCTCACAAGGAACACAAAGAAAACAATATGTATGTACAATGTTTCTTTTTATTATGGACAACAATCCAGGGGTTTATCAACAACAACTGAATAGAGAACGTCTCTACAAGAGCACCATATCTATAATGCACAACTCAACTTACACCCTCATAACCAACTGAGATGAGGCAACAATCATCAACAGATATCAATCTGTCAACAGGTACGTGACCTATGAGTAGTGCATCCCGCGTGTGCACGTTCTCTGGCTCACTACAACCTGCGTGTGCAAGCGGCCAATGTATAATGCAACAAGCGTATGCTTCTAGGAAACTAGGGTTTTTCTTTGCTTCATATGCTCAGAATGTATGCAACCTGAAATCACTTTCTCTTCTGTCTTCCACTGTCCAAACTGACCCACATCCAGTCACAACACATCGAAGCTCTCCAATAGCTTTCTCATGCTCCACAACAAATCAATATGAATGCTATCTCAATCATGTATAAACAACTAGTATACCATAGAAATCATGTCACTACTGAATCATAAGAGTACTTCTCACTCCATCAACCAAATCAACCAAACTGAACCACATCATAGAAGCCATACTAAGAATTCCCTAAGAATTCACAACACTTCATACAATAGAATCCATCAAGACAATAATGTAACCATACTAGTGTATTAGTGATAGATTTGAGGCCATAGAATGCAAATCTGGACCCTGCCTCTTCATCCAAGAGCTTGGCACCATCTCAACCACAAATCTCTATAATTTTATCCACTGCACACTCCCTGTACATAGTCATCCCGCATGTACACTCACCCTATACACAACCAACCCACGTGTACATGCACCCTATCCACATATAGCCCGTGTGTGCATTAGAAAATAGGGTTTTATGTGAATTCAAAAATTGTTCTGTTAAGATCTCTGACATTGCCGAAACTTTGATGCGTGTTGTAGGTGAATCCCCCCGCAGACAAGTGGATTCCCTCTTGGTCTCTAGACTCCTAAGGCCAAGACTGAAAAGTGATTAACATGGACACTAACTACCTTTTAGATCTAATCAATATAATGAATGAAAGAGAAGGAGAAAGATATATGCTTATTAGTGACGTTTGTCCTTGCAAAGTCCTGGTTGAGCTTCGATCCTGAGCTCCCTGACAGGTCCTATGGGACAAACAAATATATAATGGAATTCCTACTCTACTGAGATTAGCTCAATCATAGATCCATCTACTGCAGACAAACTCATATGGAACAAGCACAAGTTTGAAAGAAACAAGCCAAGCATTGATTATTAATGAGAACAATTAAAAGTACTTACAATCCTTTGAATGAAGGTGCAATAGCTTCTTCCAGTTCTCCTTGTCCAACCCATTTTCTCAAGTAATCTCCACTAATTGCTTTGATGATATCTCACTCATGAGATCATAAGTTTGATGTAATTCCCAATCTCCATTGTTAATACCACTTATTGTTGGAAAATGTTTAACAAGTAGCGTATGCTTGTAATTGATGGCAAATACAACAGTGAAGATGGCATGAGTATAGGGAGAATGTAACAGACGGGCATCAAAAGAAGTTTGGGAAGACACTGCAGGAAGAATGTAACAGACGGGCATCATAAGCAGTTTGGGAAGACACTGCAGAGGATGGTTGGCATGCTTTATAGGCAGTATGCACTTGTCATTGATGGCAGGATCAAAGTGTGCATCGATGGAAAAACAGGAACAACGCAAGCTTAGGAGGAATTAGCACATAGTCGAATGCAGTGTGTAGGTGTGCACCAGGGATGAGGTTAACTCATGGCTAAAGCTCAAGGGAGATAGCGTACCTAGGATCACAGGCGGATCAAAGGTCAAGGCCTTTGACACTTAGAAATTATTCCAAGTAAGGAGGATGCGTAAGCTTGGAGGAGAAGCGTTAGTGATCGTTGGATCCCATCCTGAATTCTCGATGACCGTCAGATCTCAATGTAGACAAGAGGAGCACGCAGATATGGAGGATAGATCTCGGGCATTAAATCCGAGCGCAGGGTCTGACCACCGTTGGATCGAGGAGAACCTGCACGTTCTTTAAAGTGCAAGGAGTAGAGGGCTCACAAAATCCCGAAAGAAGGAGGACTGTCCATCTACAGGTAGGACACATGGGGATAAATTGACAGGTCATTGACTGGAGAGTCAAAGGAACGATGTTCCCTAACCTCTCAAAATCACGATATCTGAAATCGTGATTTAGTCTCAGCCGTCAGATTAAGGTTGAATCTAGACTGTTGATTCCAGTCCATGTCGGAGTTTCCGGGATCGAGAGTTGGAGATGTCAAGTAATATCATCCACAGAAATCTCGATTTCACGATATGCAAAATCGTGACTTAATCGCAGCCATTGAACCAAGATCAGATCTGGACCATTGATCCAACTCCATATTGGAGTTTCGCGAATTGCGACAGGGAGAGGGAAAAGAAACAATGCAACAAGAATTGTGAAATCGCTATTTAATCGCAGCCATTGAATCAAGGTCTGATCTGGACCGTTGATACGACTCCATTACGGAGTTTTGTGGATCGAGACTTTGAAGTGACAAAAACACTGAACGTCAAGAGTGTCGAAATCGTGATGTGTGAAATCCCGACTGAATCTGAACCGTCAGATCAAGATGTGATTTGGACCATCGATCTGACCCATGTCAGCATACCACGTCAGCTAGGAACACGTGGCACCACCAAGTAATGACAAGTGTCAGACTGATTCAACATTTCAGGCACATGTAAGTCACGAATCAGAGTGACACGTGGTAGTATTCAACATGTGTCAATCCACGTGTGACATCAGTAGATTTACACCACTTCAGAGTTTCAGAAATCGGGAGATGGACAGATGTTAGAGGACGAGGAGGGGCTAAAGGGAACGAGCCTTGTCGTACGGTCAGGTGGAGAATGATACAAAAGGTGACACGACAGGAGTGGGGTCCTTTGTCAATACCCCACCATTCTGGACCCCCCCCGTATTAAAGGCGGAAAGGCAAGGGGGGTCCGGAATTGCTTGAGCACCATTGATCTGGGCACTCTAATCCTGGCAGCTCGAGAGATGCATGCCCAATTCCGGACCCCCCCCTCCACTTAAAGGTAGAATGGCAGGGGGGCTCCAGAATCCAATCCTGATCGTAGATCTGGGAGCACAGATTTTGGTCGTCCATATTTTCTCGCTGCATATCCAAAAGGTGCATTTGCACCCCAAACTTAGGAAGGCATAAGCTCGACTGCGCCAAAGAATATGAGGAGTCTCAACTGCCAAAGAGGTTGAGAAATCTCAGCAGAACACCCAGTGATGTTGGACGCATGGTGGAAAATGACCAGAGAAGCTGAAGAGTCACGATGATGATCAGACAGAGCACTCAAGTTATGGAAGAATTTGGCGTGGAGTGTGCATGTAGAGTCATTGCGAATATTGCATGCACAAGGAGCACAGGTACTATAAGAATGATGAACAAAGAAGAGATGGTGTGGTGGTCATGGTGGAGGATTCAAGTGTGAGCAAGGAGGCAGAGCGCAGGAGTAGAGATGCATGGTAGAGGAAGGTTGCATCAAAGGGATATGGTGTAGAGAGTATAAAAGGCAGAAGAACAAAAAGTGCAAGTGGCGTGCAGAAGCCACTGATGCAGATAGGGCAGAGCAGCGTAACAGAACAACAACAGGGCTGGTAAGCCATTGAATTATTTTATATCATTGTAGAGTTTCAGGAACAAAGAATTTATTAATCAGGGTGGTTGGGAGGTGCTAGGGAGGACTGGTGTCCTCAAAGGTTCAAGTGGGTGCTTGAACACAGGGATTTGGTGCTTCCTTCTAGTTGGTGCTAGAGAAACCAGGGAGTTGGTGCTTCCTTCTAGTTGGTACTAGAGAAACCAGGGGGTTGGTGCTTCCTTCTAGTGGGTGCTAGAGAAAACAGAGAGTCGGTGCTCTCAGGAAGTTGCAGCTTGCAAAAACAGAGGTTGTAGCCTCACAATGAGTTGGTGCTCATATGTATGATAATGTAAAGAATGTAGATAATAGTTATCATATAAAGAAAAGGAGGTTTTTACCCTGTATGGGTTTCCTCGGGAACTATCTGTCTCTGTCTCTCTCATATATGTGATTGATGCTGAATGTGCCTTTGTTTATTTCACTGCATTATTGTGATCATCATTGAGTGCCTTGTAAAGATGTTAAAAGAAGCATAATTGTTTAAGCACGGTAACAACGGATTCACCCCCCCCCCCCCTTCTAAGTTGTCCAACACTTATAGGATCATAAGTTTGGTATCAATCTCTAGTCTTTCCTCTCCCTTTCACCATGAGAAGGCCTCCTTATATACCCTTGGAGAGGCCGAACCACTTGAGAGATATTTGGGATAAGTGGAGGATTTCTCTACTTCAATTGAGGATCTCCCCTAAGATCATGCCTTGACCATCTATTCGAATCCAATTGCCTTCAGGAATTGAGGGATTCTTCCCTTATTTGCCTCAACAAACCCAAAATTTTCTCAAAAAAAGGGTAGCACTCCCCCAAAAGGATACACAGGGCACTCAAACACTCCCCCAAAGAGGCTCAGGGAGTGCCAGCACTCCCTAACAGTGGGTAGGGGAGCGCTCCTCTCCAAAATCCATTTTTTTGTGGTTTTTTCAATGGAAAAAGGTTTGTACTCCCAGTCAAGTGACTTCTCTTCTTCAAAACTAGACTTTGGGGTGTCTCAAGTGTCTTTGTGATGTTGTTAGAGGCACGGCATGGTAAAAATGGCAGTATGATGTTTGTGAAACTTGTAACACTTGTAGTCAAGATGTGACACTTGCGGACAAGATGCCACACTTACAACACTTGTAATGAAAACACTTGTGACACTATCAAAGTGAGTAATTTTGAGGTGTAATAGATTCCCCCCCAAAGTATGAAGTTAGAAGAAGATGATGACTGATGTACTTTGTATATATTTTCGAGCAAGGGTATGGATGCAGAGAAACCAAAAAAAGTTGCACGCAACCATCAAACAAATATTATGACATGTTTCAAACCCAAGGTAGGCATACCTATGCTTGAGTGATAAAGACTTTTTAGGTATGGCCGCCATAAAATACACCGAGGATCCATAATTATATTGACAAAAGGTATAGCCATTCAAGATACATTGTGGATATATACTCCTATGACATGAACTCATCATAGCCATGAAGAATACATAGTGGATCTACAAGATGAAAAGACATAGCCACGATCAATACAAAGTGGATCTATGTAACAATATATGTGTCATAGTTCAAAAGAACTCCTTCGCATCCTGGGTAAAGTATACATAAGAGTGAAAACTCAAACCAGGGTCTTCTTACCGATCCCGATGTAGTATGAATCTAACCATGTGAATAGATGTCCTCATGTCAAACATGGCAGAAATCACTTGATTATCGGTCAATGATGTAAACTGTTAACAAGCATGAGGGAGATCACCATTGATGTCAATTATTCCCAAGGTACTCTAGTACATTCCAACGAATGTGAATGGATGAGCTGAAGTCGAACATCTGTGGAATCATCCGATCAGAGGTCAATGATGTAAACCCATTGTCGGACATGAGGAGGCCTTCCATTGAGGCATGCAGGTCCCAAGGTACTAACTAGTTTCTAACTCTAGTTCCTAGATAATGTGTTGAAGTCGACAGGAATAGACTCTTCGAAGGAGGGCCTTGATGTATCCCCCATCAATGACATGAAACTAACACAGAGATGTAATTGGTAGATCAAATGAACATGGAATGACACGAGTATTGAAAAAAGATATTTGTGATGGCTGACTCTCGAGGCAGATACTTCCCTTGAACACTGGGGCACAATAACAGAAACATGACATGGACCAAAATGCAATAATGCAGTGGATATGGTGACTTTCATTGGGTGATCCAAAGGAGTAAAAGAAACTCAGAGGATTGGCTCAGTGAAGAGGTTCAGCGAATTAAAATGTGTGCAAATACAAAGTACCATGTTCAAGGGTGACCATAAGAGCTACTGGTAGTGTTCTCAAAAAACTACTTGGCTTGCTTCTTTCAATTTTTCCCCCATCCAGATAGACGAGTACCTCTTTTTAATTTAACGAGCTCGAGGAGGGTAACACATGCTCAATATGACTCACCTTTGGTAAGTCCCTCTTCCTTTGTTTAACGAACTGGAAGAAGTAAGGGTTCAATCCCATATGGGCCCTTCAATGTATGATTGTTTAACGAGTCCAGAGAAGGTAAACTTGGTGGTTTTTCATATTTAGAGATTCTGAAAACAACTTAAAGATGACTCCAATGTTGTCCTTTTTCGTAATGTTAGTCTCGCAAGGCCAAAAAAGAGATAAATTATCACTCGAAAGACACCCTTTCATACCTTTTAACGAGTGGGAAAGGAAGCAAGATCACTCAACAATCTTTTCATGTTTAGAGAGTCTGAAAAGAGCTCAAAGACGACTCCAAGGGGTTCCTTTTTCGTATAACCTTTACGAGTCCAAGAAAGTGATAAAAGTCTACTCAATTACACTCTCATGTATTTACGAGCACGTTAAAGAACAAATACTGAGCTTGGTATGCCCCCAGCTTGAAAGCTAGTGGATTAACTCCAGAATATCCATCAGAGGTTGGAGACATGCCCTCCAAGCTTCGATTCATTCATCGACTTTGAGGTTTTCACCAATTTCTCTACTAGATGGAGAAAGAAGATAAGAGTGAATGAAAAGAAGGTTCAAGAGAGGTGACTGTTTCAGTTTTTAACGAGCTTGACACAGGAAAAGAACTATGCTTAGGGTTCTGGGTTCAATCCCCAGATTGTTGTTTCATTTTTTAACGATCTTGCTACAGAGAGGAAAAATATTCTCAAAACTTATGTTTCATTTTTTAGTGAGCTTGCCATAGAGAAGAGAAACTGTGTTCGTAGCCTCTGTTTCATTGTTTAACGAGCTTTCTACAGAGAAGAGAAACTATGCTCGTGACCTCTATTTCATTTTTTAACGAGGTTTCCACAGAGAAGAGAAACTATACTCGTGGACTCTCCTTGATCATGGCTTCCAAGAGAATAACACTTTGGAAGGACACCATGTCAAGGGACAAAACTCGGTCATGGCTTCCAAGAGATCTTCACTAGATGGAAGAAAATCACTTTGGAAGGAACACATGTCAAGGGTTGCGACAGGGGTGAGGAGATTAGGCTCCAATAACCCTACCGAAGAGATCACCATGTCAACTACCGGATCGAAGTCGTCTGAAGTTGAAGTCATGGGAGATAACACCACATAATTGGCATGCGGCGGGGGCAATACTGTCGTCATATATGATCCGTCAGGATTTTTCGAATGACTATGGTTGAGTTTAATTAGCATGCATTAATTGACCATTGGGAAACTTAATGAAAGAGCGAGAAAATAAAATGAATTATACAACCATTAACATATTTTCAGATCTAAAAAACAATGAAAATAGCGAACCATAATGCACAAGTTTGATAACGGAGTTCGACAACTTTGCCTACGTCTCCGGGCCTTTTCTCTGTGAGGGAGGCTTCTTTATTTCTTTTTGAAAGATTATTAGTACATCTTTACAATGCCGATTGGCTTCTAGACTGATCTGGTCATGTTCACCATGATCTCTAGAATCTTGCACAACTTACGGCACCTAAAACAAATGTCCCGAGCTCTCAGAAATCGTCCGACAGCATCTCCTCCTCAACAACTTCCCGGCCTCAAACTGGTTTAGACCTGGCTTTGCCTCAACATCTCTGCTCTCCAAAACCATCCAAAAGCTCCATAAGGCTCCCCCTTGGCCTCAAAATGGCCTTGGTTAAATAGTGGGAAAAGTAGTTTCCCATCTCCAACTTCCTCCAAGAAGTTAGGCTCTAAAAAAAGCCCAATAACCCTTAAAAAAAGATTAATTACATTAAAAAAAAATCAAGAAGTGGTTAAAATAACCCACTTTAACCATATAATATGGTTATATTTGGGCCTTAGCCCTCAAAGTGGTGTGCGCACCCCTTTTTATATGGTCACCTAGCTTAATAGGGCCAAGCGCTAGCCCAGAGGGCTAAGCACTGGCCCCTAGCCCGCACACTCCACTGCATTATGGTCATATGGCACCGTTGGACCGTGGGCTATATAAATGAAATGGTGTCAGTTGGTTGTAACCCCGCGCATCACTATATGTAACGGTCCCGATAATAATCTCGCGCTCCAATGGTCGTATGCCACGGTCACATTTAAACGCAAAGAATCGGGGGTCGGGGCTAAGCCTCGGCCCCTACCCCCGCCAATTAAATACAAACTGCAATGTTAAATATAAATATACCCGCATATGAAACAAGCAACACATGCGTGGTCCAACGGTCGGAGGGCACATGCGAAGTCGTAGCCGTGGAGGAGGTTCGGGGTTCGAATCCCCCGGGCCCAAAATATTTTTTATATAGCTGTCATTGGCTAAACCCGGGGTGCCACGTGGTAGCCCGTGATTGGGCCACGTGGCACTTTAAAAACCAATTAACACATGCCACATGTCAGCCGCCCATTGGTCCATGTCACCTGCCGCGTCGACTTCCGTACGTCCAGTCAGCACTGCCACGTCAACGCCACGTCACTTCCGTACGATCCAGTCATCATGCCATGTAATCCTGCCAAGTCAGCTGCTGACGTCACCCTACCACGTGTCACCCTTTTAGTGGTGACACGTGTCACTTCGGGATTAGTCCAATTGCGCGCCGAAAATACCAAATCAGCCTGACACGTGTCGCCTTCCGGTGCTGCCACGTGTCTTGTACAGAACCTGCCACGTGTCATCGTACGAACCTGCCACGTGTCGTCCCCTGGTGCTACCATGTCACCTATATGGACCTGCCACGTGTCATCGTACGGACTAACATGTGTCCTGTACGGACAGGTACAGTCAGTATCCCAAAATTTTGCCTGTTTGGCTCGGCGGACAGAATGCTATATCTTCTTCATACGGACTCCGTTTGACATAAAAATTATACCACCGGAATCAGGAAGATGAGACGAATGCAATGGTTTTGGTTTCATTGGATTCCGAGCACTTTCATTTTTGAGCATTTTTCATGCCCTGACAGCCTTCTGAATCCGATTTCGGATCACACCTCCCAACAATAAGACCTTTTGGTCCCCAAAAGGTTAATGACCACTCGACAAGCTCGGGATAGGCCACTCGGGTTGCTTTTTGTCTCTGAAAGATGATTACATCAGGGGAAGCAAAACACAATGAAGCTGAGACATCCACTTCTGGCAGAACCAAGTGACTGCTTTCTTTCCTTCACGGTGTTCGTCTTGCTTCGCTGGTAATACATCCTCCTTCGTGGGTGCATGAAAAATCCTCTTGCCCTTCTTTGGATGAAGCTTCGGATTAAGCTTCCAGCAACTAGCCTCTTGATGACCACTCTTGTTACAAAACGTGCAACGATTCTTTGGCATCCAGACTTGCTTAACCTTCTTTTTCTTCCATTGTGGACTTGAGCCTTTATGCCGCGTTTCCTTCTTGGATGACATAGGTTTCCTGTACAAAGTTTGTCTCTTCCAACACTTGGCAACACAATGCTTAGGTGAAAGACAATAAGTACATGGATAAAGTTTCCACAAGTTCCGGTTTACTTGATTATGCTTGTTATAATCAAAAGGAGAATTAATAAAAACATGACCATTATACCTTCCATGCTGATCTTCACCTTTCTTTGGAGACAACTTGCATTCACTACCACAATCCTGAAGTGATGCGCCATTTCCTTTTATGAAGTGTTCCTACAATGTCTTAAGTTGGCCATTTGAAGCATCACTTGCTTCCGAAGATTTGGAACCCATCTTGGAAGACTCTCCAAGGTCCCCTCTTTCATATCCCAATCCTAAGTATCAAGGCCTTTCCTCAACCTCAATAGGATTTACAATGCCTTGACCTCGACGTCCAAGGCCCTTTCCTTTTTCATAACCCATCTTAGTTAATATTCTCAAACCTACACCTTTTGTGTGTTTTTCGAATTCACCAAAACCAACTTGATGAGAATGAGGAAAATTTGTTGAGAAACCTTCACTGCATACCTCAGATATGTTGTCTGAAACAGATGTAGAAGGCAATTCCTTCAATGCTTCTTTTCCTTTGTTGTTCTTTGAAGCTTTTACTTGAACCGTGCTCTTTCGTTCCAAGTAGTCTTCATACAACACCTTCACCATCTCGGCCATGGAAAACACCGAATCTCTGAACTTTTTCTCGTCTTGAGAAAGTCCTCCTGTAGATGCCATTTTCCTCCTTGAGATGTGCTCTTCCCTGGTTAACATGCAAACTCAATTCCAAATGTCAACTAGCTCTGATACCACTTGATCCGTCAGGATTTTTCGAATGACTATGGTTGAGTTTAATTAGCATGCTTTAATTGACCATTGGGAAACTTAACGAAAGAGAGAGAAAAGAAAATGAATTATACATCCATTAACATATTTTCAGATCTGAAAAACAATGAAAATAGCGAACCATAATGCACAAGTTTGATAACAGAGTTCGACAACTTTGCCTACGTCTCCGGGCCTTTTCTCTGTGAGGGAGGCTTCTTTATTTCTTTTCGAAAGATTATTAGTACATCTTTACAATGCTGATTGGATTCTAGACTGATCTGGCCATGTTTTCCATGATCTCTAGAATCTTGCACAACTTACGGCACCTGAAACGGATGTCCCGAGCTCTCAGAAATCGTCCGACAACATCTCCTCCTCAACAGCTTTCCTGCCTCAAACTGGTTTAGACCTGGCTTTGCCTCAGCATCTATGCTCTCCAAAACCTTCCAAAAGCTCCATAAGGCTCCCCCTTGGCCTCAAAATGGCCTTGGTTAAATAGTGGGAAAAGTAGTTTCCCATCTCCAACTTCCTCCAAGAAGTTAGGCTCTAAAAAAATCCCAATAACCCTTAAAAAAGGATTAATTACATTAAAAAAAAATCAAGAAGTGGTTAAAATAACCCACTTTAACCATATAATATGGTTATATTTGGGCCTTAGCCCCCAAAGTGGTGCGCGCGCCCCTTTTTATATGGTCACCTGGCTTAATAGGGCCAAGCGCTGGCCCATAGCCCGCACACTCCACTGCATTATGGTCATATGGCACTGTTGGACCGTGGGCTATATAAATGAAACGGTGGCGGTTGGTTGTAACCCTGTGCATCACTATATGTAATGGTCCCGGTAATAATCTCGCGCTCCAATGGTCGTATGCCACGGTCACATTTAAACGCAAAGAATCGGGGGTCGGGGCTAAGCCCCGGCCCCTACCCCCGCCAATTAAATACAAAATGCAATGTTAAATATAAATATACCCACATATGAAACAAGCAACACATGCGTGGTCCAACGGTCGGAGGGCACATGCGAAGTCGTAGCCGTGGAGGAGGTCCGGGGTTCGAATCCCCGGGGCCCAAAATATTTTTTATATAGCTGTCATTGGATAAACCCGGGGTGCCACGTGGAAGCCCGTGATTGGGACACGTGGCACTTTAAAAACCAATTAACACACGCCACGTGTCAGCCTCCCATTGGTCCACGTCACTTGCCGCGTCGACTTCCGTACGTCCAGTCAGCACTGCCACGTCAACGCCACGTCACTTCCGTACGATCCAGTCATCATGCCATGTAAGCCTGCCACGTTAGCTACTGACGTCACCCTGCCACGTGTCACCCTTTCAGTGGTGACACGTGTCACTTTGGGATTAGTCCAACTGCGCGTCGAAAATACCAAATCAGCCTGACACATGTCGCCTTCCGGTGCTGCCACGTGTCTTGTACGGAACCTACCACGTGTCATTGTACGAACCTGCCACGTGTCGTCCCCTGGTGCTGCCACATCACCTGTACGGACCTTCCATGTGTCATCGTATGGACTGACACATGTCCTATACGGACTGTACGGACAGGTACAGTCAGCATCCCAAAATTTTGCCTGTTTGGCTCGGCAGACAAAATGCTATATCTTCTTCATACGGACTCCATTTGACATAAAAATTATACCATCGGAATCAGGAAGACGAGACAGACGCAATGGTGTTGGCTTCGTCGGATTCCGAGCACCTTCATTTTTGAGCATTTTTCATGCCCTGACAGCCTTCTGAATCCGATTTCGGATCAATATAAGAACCATTCAGGGAGGTAATCCAGTCAGGACCAATGAAGGAAAGTTGATTAATAGTCACAATTATTCCATCGTGAGGGAAATATATCACGCGAAAAAGAGTGGACACAATAGCTTTCATGACATAGACATAATCCCGCCCAAGGAGTAAAGAAAAATCCAAGGGGTCTCGAACTACCATGACGTCAATAAAGACAATTTTCCCTCCCAAAGTTACGGGAAACTGAGGAAGGGTCCCTAAAGGTTGACTAGTTCTTGTGTTAGAAGTTAACAGATTCTGTGTAACCGGCGCAAGCTGAGGATAGCCCAAAGTGTGCCAAGCAACGGAAAAAAAAATACTAACGGACGCACCTTCATCTATCATAATTTGAGGAACGTCCTGACCACAAACCTGTACTGTAATCTGGAAAGGAATGTGAGAGGGAAGATGGGGTCTGGTTAGCGCACCCCAATCGAAAAGGATGGCCTCATTGCTTGGAGGGGGTTTCGTGGGAGAAGGTGGAATGCCCCCCAGTATGGTATATTCTGTATCAATGAGAAAAACATGGGAAGTATCGGGTTTACTCTCTAGAGGGAGAGTGGGATTGACCGATGATGGGATCGGATTGACCATGATGGCACTCTTCAGAGGAAGAGTGGGATTGACCGATGATGTAACCGGAGCAACCACTTTGGCACTCTTCAGATGAAGGGTGGGACTAACCGAGGAAGGGACTGGATCGACCACTTTGGCACTCGTCAAAGGAGGAGTGGGATTGACTGATGAAAAAAATGGATTGACCACTTGGGTTTCATTCTCTAAGGCGAGAATGGGGTCGACGGGTGGAAACAGATTGACAGCTTTAGTGTCACTCTCTAACGGGAGAGTGGGGTCAACTGAGGATGAAAATGGATCGACTACATGGGTTACGTTCTTTTGATGAAGATTGGGACTGACCGAGGAAGGAGCTGGATCAGTCACTTGGGTTTCACTTTTCAGAGGAAAAGTGGGGCTGATCGAAGAAGGGACTGGATCAGTCACTTTGGTGAGTAGTTCAACCGAGGATGAAACTAGATTGACCACCTGATCAACTGGATTGACCAATCCATCAACTAATGATGGGTTAGGAGAAAGCTTACAATAACCTTTTGGAAGTTGAAATTTTTCCAAAAGTGAAGAAGCGTCGTCCATGTGAGGACAAAGGTGAGAATAATGATCACCTTTGCATAACATACAAGGGAATTTGACAGTTGTCTTATTCTTACCAACCTTAATGTCACTAGTTTACGAGGTATCACCGGCATGACTGACAGAGGCCGATGACATGGTGGAACACATTTCTAAGACCTTGGGAATACAAGGGAAATCCCTCAGAAAGTGATCACCCTTACAAAGAATGCAAGGGAATTTGTGTTTCGGATTCTTCATTTTAATCTTGTTGACCTCATAAACACTCACAATACTATTAACAGTAGCTGGTTGTTGGGATTCAACATTTGATGTTGTTGGAGCCTTGGTCCTTTTTAGGTTCTTCTTCTTCTTCTCTTTCTGTTTCTTCTTCTTCTGATCAACCTCGCTATTCGCTTTAGAGCTTTCACTAGGCGAACAAGGAGAAAGGGAAGGAGACTTAATGGGTGAAGAAGGAAAAAATTCGACATGAGGTTGATGTGTGGGTGGTGTACTGACATCTAAAGTATTATGCACAGTTGAAGCATTAAGAGGATTCGAGATCACTGGAGTGGGGAACAACCAAACCGGTAATCCGATGGTGAGTCCCGGAAGACTCAGTGTGACAATGTACGAAGGACCAAAGTTTCCAAATGAAGGAAAGGTATAAGGTTCCCCAGGAGAAGGGTTTCCTCCATTGGTACTCTCGGGATTTTATGCCATTAACACTGACTCGACCTAAGGTCCAATAAGAAACACAACCAACAGACGTTATGAATCTGAGAAGCAAACAATCAAACAAAACCTTCCCACAATGAAAGCACTAGTTGGTGATGCAATCCAATGTCGCGAGATCAAAATAGGAAGAGGCGGGGATAGAGTGGGTGGATCAGTTATGTTGGCAACCTGCTTAACAGACTTATGCCTTGGTGCAAGCTTCCATGCAGTAATTGTGGATTTACCCTCCAAGGAGCCCGAGTGAGTTTGACCAACGTCTGTTCCAGGTACAGTGAGACTTCCCTTCATCGTCACCTTGTGTGAGACCCTAAAGATTATGGCTACTAAGGTCACCAATTCGTAGTCAGCCCCTGGGTGGGTACAGTCGACAGTCTGATCCAAACTTATGGGCAGGATAACAAGTTCGAAATCAGCTCGAGAGGCTCCCACACATAATCATGGGTATACCCTCAAGTGACCCCCAATATACGATCCAACCACTACAAATAGTTGAACCATGGAGGGATAATATCCGTAACTCACCCGAATGTGACCTCGTGCATAACCCCTGTGTGAGAGGGGGATCCCAGAAAGCCTATATGAAAATCGAATTTTCTCTCCCTATCGCAAGATGCTAAGTTTGTTTGATAGCTTTGGAAAGTTATTCTTTCAACCTATTCCAAATCCCTACACCTTAAACTAATGTAGGTTTGCTAACAAAGATGTAAAAATTCTGATAAATTTTAGTTAAGCATTAATTTTAGTGGATGTTGTTTATTCATAGCTGTATGAGAGTGAAAATTGATGATATTATGACTCAGTTCTCGAAACATGCATAAGAAATGATAAGCAATCTTTTCTTTCAATGAATGTCTAACTAAGGGAAGGAGAAGGATTTTCCTTTCACTGTCAAACACTAAGATGCAATGACCTCATACAATAGTCCTCAATAAGGAATCCAATGCAATGCTAAAATGTTTATATGTGACTGATAACAAGTAGATGTAAAGCTTCCTATACTAATCGGACTTCAAGAGTTGTGAGATTTAAGCAATCTGGAAGCAAACTTCACATAAACCAAAAGACACCCTTGTTGTAATCAAACAAGAAAAAGAAAGACAAAATCTCAAAAGGAAGGAGAAAGAGATTAGACAAGATGACTCAAAGATCAGAAGGAAAAGTACAAAATACCTTTCAAACTCCTTACAAAGTTTTCACTCACTCAGATAAACGAGAAGAAAACGACCAATTGACTTCAAATTGTGAAGGACAAAGAGTTATTGCAAAGTAAGTACAAATGTCAAAAAATCCAAACAAAAGAGGATGAATCCTTAGAAAACAGGGTGTTGAAGGCCAATACCAAGATGGACTGAGAGTATGAGACCCTGAGCAAATGAAAAAGGCAAAAATTGAACCCAGAAATTGAAAAACTAGAGGGTTTTTCACTGAAAATGGGGTAGCGCTCTGGTGTAAGGGGTACCATAGCACTCCAACACTCTGTGTAATACCAACAGTGAGTGTTGGTGCTCTGCTAGCAAGAGAAGGGGGGAGATTTGCTGCAAAATCTCAGAAAAAGGCCCAGAAACTCAAAAAATCAATGAAATTCAGTCAATCAGGGTGATCATGATGACATAAAGAGGCAATCAAACCAATATAAGAATAAAAAAATACAATATGGAGAATATCAAATCAATGGGAAAAGGGACAAAAGAAGATATGGGAATGGAAACAAAAATCAGAGCTCCTCCCCAGTGGAGTCACCAATTTCTGTTGTAGGTGAATCCCCCTGCGAGCAAGTGGATTCCCTCTTGGTCTCTAGACTCCTAAGGCCAATACATAAAAGTGCTTAACATGGACACTAAATTCCTTTTATATCTAATCAAGCTCATGAATGAAAGAAAAGGATAAATATATGTACCTTATTAGTGACATTTGTCCTTGCAAAGTCTTGGTTGAGCTTTGATCCTGAGGTCCCGTGGGACAAGCAAAGATACAATGGACTTCCTACTCTACTGATATTATCTCAATCATAGATCCATCTACTTCATACAAACTCATATGGAACAAGCACAAGTTTGAAAGAAATAGGCCAAGCATTCATTATTAATTAGAACAAGTAAAAGTACTTACAATCCTTTGAATCAAGGTGCAACATATTCTTCCAGTTTTCCTTGTCCAACCCCTTTGCTCAAGTAATCTCCAATGATTTCTTTGATGACATCTCACTCATGAGATCATAATTTTGATGTAATTCCCAATCTCCATTGTCAATACCACTTATAGGATCATAAGTTTGGTATCAATCTCTAGTATTTCCTCTCCCTTTCACCATGAGAAGGCCTCCTTATATAGCCTTGGAGAGGTGCAACCAATTGAGAGATCTTTGGGATAAGTTTAGGATTCCTCTCCTTCAGTTGAGTATATCCCCCAAGATCATGCCTTGACCATCTATTTGAATCCAAGTACCTTAAGAAATTGAGGGATTCTTCCCTTATTTGCCTCAACAAACCCAAAATTTGCTCAAAAAAGGGGTAGTGCTCCCCCAAAAGGGTACACAGGGTGCTCAAACACTCCCCCAAAGAGTCTTAGGGAGCGCCAACACTCCCTAATAGTGGGTAGGGGAGCTCTCCTCTCCAAAATCCATTTTTTTGTGTTTTTTTCAATGGCAAAAGCTTTCTTCTCCCAGTCAAGTGACTTCTCTTCTTAAAAACTAGTCTTTAGGGTGTATGAAGTGTATTTGTGATTTCTTTAGAGGCACAACATGAGAAATATGGAAGTATGATGTTTGTGACACTTGCAACACTTGTATTCAAGATGCGACACTTGTGGACAAGATGCAACAATTACAACACTTGTAATGATGACACTTGCGACACTATCAAAGTGAGTAATTTTGAGGTGTAACAATGCGTCCATGAGATCCTCCTCTCTCTCTCTCTTCCTTAGAATAGATCTTCAATCATGCTCAAGATATCCACACCAATAATATTCTCTCACAAGAAGCTCCCCATCAATACTCCAAAAGATATTCACACGAATCTCTCCATTGATCCACAAAAAGGATGATCTACAAGAGACCATAGATATCTTATTTATACTTTCATTCTCTAGGTCGCTTTCCCCCATTTTTAGGTTACTTAACCCATTTCTGGGTCACTTAACCTATTTTCCTTATTTTAGGGTTAACCACTTTCCATGAATAGAAAGTTCTCCAATACTTTATCATTTAAATATTCCTTCTTGATTTTGTTAGTTCATTTTATCATTTAAATAATCTTTCTTGATTTTGTCACTTTAAGTTGTCATATAAATAATGATTTCTTCTTTTCAAGCACTTTGAATTCTTTGACCTTTTGGGGCTTCAAGCCATCATATGGGGGTCCTTCAATTTCGTAGAGCCATAACTCTCAAACCGTGAGGAGTTATGTGACATTCCACATACCATCAGAAATGGAATTTCAAGCACTATCCATATAGGACAGTTTGACCAACAACTTCATTGATCTTCATATCATTATTCCACATACAAGCAGGGGTCCTCCAACCATTCTTCTAGGATAACTGAATCTGCAAAGCCTCTTCTTGTGAGGGCTTTAACCATAAGGGGACCAGTTTGGAGTTCATCCATTTGTACTTCTTTTCAACCGTGACATCAAACAAACTATGCATCATATATCAATGAAAACTCATTGATCCATCTTCATCATGTATCAATGACAAATCATTGATCCATCTTCACCTATGCATCTTGATTCATCTTCATCGATTGGTTTCCACTTGACATCTATCATTCTCATCAAGGGAAATACATATACATTACATCAATCATAAATCAATCGATCCTTTGGAATCAATGAATCACTTGACATCAATCAATCACTTGACATCAATCAATGAAATCAATCAATCAAACCATTGGCATCAATGACAACATGATCCAACAATCTCCCCCTTTGGCAGTGATGGAAATACCAACATTGATGTCAACACCAATTACCAATTATTGATGTCAACATGTAGATAAGGCATGCTCTACATCAATAGTCATCAATCATATCAATATGACTATCTCTTCCCATTAGTAAACATCAATCATATCAACAACAATCAATGTGACTCTCTCTCCAATCAATAATCATCAATCACATCAATGTGACTATCTCTCCCCCTTTGACATCAATAGCAAAGGGCCATTCTCCTCTTGGGGCTACTCCCCCCATCTAAATTCCTTTGATATTCCTATGAATAATCTCTCACCTTTTGAAAAAGGGATATCAATATGATGTAATGCTGAAAATACATTTATCATGCTCCCTCTATGACCATCACTCCCCCTGGAATCATGCCTTTGTGCTCTTTCTTCAAATATAGGGATCTTTTCTAGGTATGCATCTGATAAATATCTCCTCCTAGAATCATGGGAATAAGAATGAGTCCCCCTATGGGTATGTCTCCCCCTATCTTCTTTGCAATATCAACAATATGCTACCATATAATGATCCTTGGACCTGTCCATATATCAACCTTTTTCATACCATACATCATGAAGAAAAATATTAACCAAATACATCATGTGCCAAAATGTGTGCTCATCATGCACAAAACCTATGTTCAACAACCATGTACATCAACTACATGTCTCAATATGTAGCCCAATCACATGTAAAATTCATGCACCATGATATTCAACATGATCCAAAAATAGGGATCTTTTATCATATGCTACCAATAGTACATCATAGGATATATTAATGAAACTTCAATTATGTACCATCCATGTACCCCATCATCCAATAGATGAGCATTTTATCAACATAAATCCATACTCATGTGTTAGTGCCATGCACCCAAGATTTATTTTATATCATAACATTGCGTGATCTAACTTAGAACTATGAAAACATGCAACAAACAGTGTCAGAACCTGCAATAAACAATGTCAGACCCTGCAACATAGATTTATACTATCTCATCAAGCTTAAACTCATGTGCATTGCCTTTTCCCCAAGGATTTATCATATATACAAGGCTTGCTACAAAACAGAGCACGTATGTACGTGACTTATTCAAGGTCTGCCTGCATATGTACGCGAATGATACCACTGTCACCCGTGTATGCCTCAGTAGATGAAACTTTTGAACTTCCCTTCAATCTTTCATTATGATCTGGCTGCTCTGTCTTCTTCTTCACCCACTTCTGTAGATGACCCTTCTCCTTAGAACTTGATCTCTGAGCATCCATATTTTCAAATATGTCTCCCTTTCTTACTTCATTCTTTCTTCTAGCCATGTTATGTGAAGTCCTAATCATGGACTTTCTTCTTGTGTTCTATCACTCCTGGGATTTGTGGCCAAATCCACTACAACTGTAGCATCTCATGGAGTTACATTGAACAACAATGTGTCCTACTTGATCACATCTCCAACACCTCATGGTGTTATAAAATCTTCCATAATATCTCCTTTCATAAGATCTACATTCAAAAGATTTGTGACCATATCCATTACATGAATAACAATGCCCATGAAAAATACTTTCATACCTTTTCTTTGGTGTCCCAAGAATAGCTTCTTGATGTCTTCCTTTCTTTTTTCTTTTGAAATTTTCCTTGCCTTGTGTAGATGGTTGCTTTGCAACATTGTCTTCCTTCTTTGATGGACTTACCTCATGCTTCTTTGAGGTGCTTGCTTCAACATGTGTATCTTCTCCTTTGTATCCAAGACCTAATTTATCACATGATTATCTTTGAATTTCCAAGATCTCATCCAAGATTCATGAGCTATTCAAGAATTTGTTTGACTTTTCCACCTTCTTTCTAAGGTCAACAATTTCAGCTTCTAGCTTACAACATGACTCTTCCTTTTCATTTATTTGAATCTTCAATAGTTCCTCTATTCTTTTGGCTTCTTCAATTTAGGTTTTGAGATGGACAATGGTTTCAAAACTTTTGCTAATCTCATCATCTATATTCATATCTTCTTTTCCATTCTTTAGTCTTGTTATTTCTTCTTCCTTTTCTTCTAATTGAGTCTTATTTCTCTCTTTTTGTTCCTTGATCATTTCTTTTAACTTCAAGATGTGCCTTTCACTCCTCCTAAGAAAATTCTTAGTGTTATCCGAAAGATAGTTATAGTGTGTATAAAAATGATCACTTCTATATCTATATGAACCTTCTTCAATTTCCTTTTGAAGTTTTAATAGATTTACTTCTATTATTTTCATGGGATAAATACCATCAAACTTTACACAAATTGTTTCTACGTCTTCTTCTTCAATTGTAGAGAAAAAATCATCATCATCATTGTAATCAAGGGTTTTTTACTATTCTTTACCTTCATTTGAAGTATCTTCATGATCTTCCTTTTTTCCATTATCAACACATAGTTCTTTGCCTTCATTTGAAATGAATTCAAGATCTTCCTTTGTGCTATCATCACTTGATTCTTTATCGTCACTTGAAATGTTTTCAAAATCACATTTAGAAACAATGCATTCAAGAGTTTTTGGAGATTCTTTACCTTTAATGATCTTGATGGAGTGGTCTTCAATATCTTCCTTCTCCTTCTTGCTTTGATATGTTTCCTCTAGATTTAGCCATATATCCTTGGCAGAAGTGTATTGTCCCATTCTCTCTTTGATAGGGCTTGAGAGTCCACTAAGAATGGTCTTGAGAGCCAATGCATCATTCTTCATTCCTTCCCTTTGAGATGCAAACTTTGACTTGTTCTTCAAGGGAACCGATCCACCAATGGCTTCCTTCCAAATAGTTGCCCCCATTGTCTTCAAATATAATCTCATCTCTATTATCCAAGTGGAATAGTTTTCCTCATCAAGGATTGGAACTTCATCATCCATTTGTGTGTCTATGGATTTCCTTAAATCTTGTTAAGTCTTGTAGTGAAGGCTTGCTATGATACAAATTGTTGGACACACCTACCACAATTAGAGAGGGGGTGAATGAGTGTGGGGATATTTTTCCCAAAAGCTTCCCTCTTTACAAAAACTCCTTACTTAACATTAAACATTTATTCATTACCCATTGTTGTTATTTATAACCAGTTAGATGAGAACATATATCAACAATATATCATCATCAAGTCATCACTCACAAGGAACACAAAGAAAACAATATGTATGCACAATTTTTCTTTTTATTATGGACAACAATCCGGGGGTTTATCAACAACAACTGAATAGAGTACAACTCTACAAGAGAACCATCTCTATAATGCAAGAATCAACTTACACCCTCAGCACCAACTGAGATGAGGCAACAATCCTCAACATATATCAATCTGTCAACAAGCACGTGACCTGTGAGTAGTGCATCCCGCGTGTGCACGTTCTCTGGCTCACTATAGCCTGCGTGTGCAAGCGGCTAGTGTATAATGCAACAAGCGTATGCTTCTCGGAAACTAGGGTTTTTCTTTGCTTCATATGCTCAGAATGTATGAAACCTGCAATCACTTTCTCTTCTGTCTTCCACTGTCCAAACTGACCCACATCCAGTCACAACACATCTAATCTCTCCAATAGCTTTCTCATGATCCACAAAAAATCAATATGAATGTTATCTCAATCATGTATAAACAACTAGTATACCATAGCAATCATGTCACTAGTGAATCATAATACTATTGTTCACTCCATCAACCAAATCAACCAAACTGAACCACATCATAGAAGCCATACCAATAATGCCCTAAGAATTCACAGCACATCAAATAATAGAATCTATCAAGACAATATTTTAACCATACCAGTGTCTTAGTGATAGATCTGAGGCCATAGAATATAGATCTGGAACCTATCTCATCATCCAAGAGCTTGGCACCAACTCAACCACAAATCTCCATGATTTTATCCACTGCACGCTCCCTGTACACAGTCAGCCCGCGTGTACACTCACCCTATGCACACCCATCCTGCATGTACATGCACCCTATACACAGACAACCTGCGTGTGCATCAAAACATAGGGTTTTCTGTGAATCCGAGAATTTTGTCGTCAAGATCTATGACATTGTTGAAACTTTGATGCGTCCATGAGATCCTCCTCTCACTCTCTTCCTCGGAATAGATCTTCAATCATGCTCAAGAGATCCACACCAATAACATGCTCTCACAACAAGCTCTCCATCAATACTCCAGAAGCTATTCACAAGAATCTCTCCATTGATCCACAAAAAGGATGATCTAGAAGAAACCATAGCTATCTTATTTATACTTTCATTCTCTAGGTCACTTTCCCCATTTTTAGGTTACTTAACCCATTTCTAGGTCACTTAACCTATTTTTCTTATTTTAGGGTTAACCACTTTCATTGAATAAAAAGTTCTCCAATACTTTATCATTTAAATATTCCTTCTTGATTTTGTCAGTTCATTTTATCATTTAAATAATCTTTCTTGATTTTGTCACTTTACTTTATCATTTAAATAATGATTTCTTCTTTTCAAGCACTTTGACTTCTTTGACCTTTTGGGGCTTCAAGCCATCATATGGGGGTCCTTCAACTTCATAGAGCCATAACTCTCAAACCATGAGGAGTTATGTGACATTCCACATACCACTGGAAATGGCATGTCAAGCACTATCCATATAGGATAGTTTCACCAAAAACTTGATTGATATTCATCTCATTATTCCACATACAAGCATGGGTCCTCCAACCATTCTTCTAGGATAACTCAATCCGCAAAGCGTCTTCCCGTGAGGGCTTTCACCATAAGGGGAGCACTTTGGATTTCATCCATTTGTACTTATTTTCAACCATGACATCAAACAAACTATGCATCATATATCAATGACAAATCATTGATACATCTTCATCATGTATCAATGACAACTCATTGATCCATCTTCACCTATGCATCTTGATTCATATTCATCGATTGGTTTCCACTTGACATCTATCATTCTCATCAAGGGTAATACATATACATTACATCAATCATCAATCAATCAATCCTTTGGAATCAATCAATCACTTGACATCAATCAATCAAACCATTGGCATCAATGACAACATGATCCAAAAAGAGCGAGCTAACGAACTAGCCCTTGAACAATGAAAAATTAGTAGTAACCTAGTGAATCAACCCCTCATTTGTCATCATTTCTTCCTTTTATATATTTCTCATCTCTAGTGCTCTATCTCTTTTAGTTCTACTCCACTCTCTCTACTGATTAATATTCTCACATGCTTTTGTCACTTCCGTGCATTCCACGTAGTCTTTCTAGAATCGGGGAAATCTTAACTACCTTGCAAGATAATCTCCTTTCTTCTCCTCATTCCCTTGTGCTACTGGTAGTAATCCTTCGATGAGATTTCGAGAAGATTATTTTCTTGATTCCAATGCACATCTTCTTGATTTTTGGTGTGTTGTTAAGTACCTATACCAGATATGAAAATATACTTCAATAAGACCAAGAATAAACCATAAACCATTCACCATAACATGAACACAAGAATATAGAAAAAACACTTGAGGTAGGATAACACCATATATTATTCCTTAAGGAAGGAATGCACTCCTCAAGCAACACTTGCTTGTTACAATCACAATATTCTTCACTATGTTTCATTACATTCGTTACACTTCTTTATATAGATATCACTATCTCCCAAGAACCTTCTAGATAGCCTTCTCACATTTATTAAATTTAACTACCTTAATGGGCCTTTATTGAGATAGTGGACCTAGTCCACCTTACATTGAATGACCAAATTCTCATACATTAAATGAATTCCACTAATAATACATAACCAAATTCTCATTGGGTACCTCCCTAAGTACCTCATATTACCTCCCTAGATATATTACATTCCATCCTCCTTCACATGTTTCATCCCTGAAACATGATAAGAAACCATACAATATGACCGGCTAAGCAATGTAGCTAACTGGTACCAGATACGACCATCCATCCATCCCAATGGAAGTTGAACATGATGTCCATCTACTGCCTTGCCACCCTGATCTTTCTCTACATCATGTCGGGGTTTCCATGGGATTGTTTCTATAGCTTGAGATCCTCCTGTAGTGTTGATAGTTCTCCATGCACCTCTTCATCGGTTTCCTATCTGGTGCCCTACTGGTGTAGAAATGTGTTGATGTGTATGCCCTTTCCTTGATGATTGTTGTGTATTTATATGATGTGGATGATGATATACAACAACTGTAGGAATTTGTTCTTTTTTCTTTAAATCTGCAACACTTTGTGACATTGAGTCAATGACCTCCTTAGCTTCCCTATTGTGTCCTTCCTGTGGTTTTTCTTCATCTCCTTATGTATACTCTGCCGCCGATTCATCATCGAACTCGAAAATAACTTCTTTGTTAGCTTCCCTGGGCCCATATTTCTTACTAAGAGACACATCCTGCAATGTCATTTTCTTTTTCTTGTACCAAATCTTTAGAAACTTCTTTTGCACATTAATATTAATGTTACCCACTGATTCTGTCCAATGATATCCCAAAACAATGTCTTCATCACCCATATCTAGAGCCTCAAAATTTGAATGAAACACACATTTATCCATACTGATCTTCAAATCTTTAAAAAGTTTAACATTTTCACCTAAAACCTGTGTACTTTGAATATTCTTTGTCGGAACTTGCAATCTATTAGCCAATTGAATATTGATAAATTTTTGTTTGCAACTAGGGTTAATAGAAACAATGAAATTTTCTTTATGAATACAACCATGAACTTGTAATATAGATTTTCCACATGAAAATAAAATCTTGGTGATGTATTTATCCTTACTCTCTGTATGAGACCACTTTTCTAAAAGTAATTTTTCAAGTGCTTCCTTAGAAAGTGACATCCACTCAGAATGGTGAAATGATTTCCACCATATGAGAGCGTCACCTTTGAAACCCCAGTCTACAAAAGATTTCCACTGCCCTTTCCATAATGACTTGTGATATTTTATGAATTCTTAAATACTAGGACCATCATCTTTTCCAGTAAAAAATAGCATGATTGGAATAAATCTTCAACAAAAACTAAAGTTAAAAATAATTTACAGCATAAAATCGCGGTTTTTTCCGGAAAAACCCTGAAAAACAGTTGAATTTAAAATGCTCATAACTTCACTTCCCAGACTCCATTTCAGATGATTTTTTTTTTTGAAATTGGGTATTTGTCCGAGAGGAATTAAAATACCCAATGTTTGTTCCCAAATTCATCTCTTAAGTCTTCATATATCAACCTGAAGTGCGCCTCTATCTTTTTTTTCCTAGAAAATTCCTGCAAAAAGAGCAAAACTTTCTTCCCTTCTTTGGCCAAGGAAAGTGCTCTGTTACCAATTCTTAAGTACCTATACCAGATCTGAAAATATACTTCAATAAGACCAATAATAAACCATAAACCATTCACCATAACATGAATGCAAGAATATATTAAAAACCCTTGAGGTAGGGTAACACCATATATTATTCCTTGAGGAATGGATGCACTCCTTGAGCAACACTTGCTTGTTACAATGAAAATATTCTTCACTATGTTTCATTATGATGAAGGAGAATTGTTGGAAATAAAATGGAGCATAACCTCTCAACATCTCATAATCTGTACGGAATCTCAACGCTGGCAGTTATAGCATATATTTTTAAGCACGCCTTAACTAAGCGTCGAGAAAATATTTTGAGGCACACCTAAACAATCACGAGAGAAGTGGGAGCTTCCACTCCTTCTCTAGACTGTGAATGCACTAGGATAGCCATCATGATAGGTTTTGATGTAGACAAGTAGTCAAGGGAACCCTAAGAACCCTCTGAGATAAATACAAGTTTTCTACACCCAAATTAAGTTAGCTACAAGTTAGTAGGAAATTTCATAGTTTTCAGTTTTTGTTTTGATTACAGTGTTAGCCACTTTTACTTTAGAATATAACAGAGGAAAATTGATCCAATGTAGTGTGGACATTGTTTTTTAATTCTCTGTTACTGTGCTTTCATGAATGAATGAATGAATTTCGTTATGAGTAGATGGAACTATGAATGTTAGGATAAGTTTCAATTGTTTCTCTTCTGCCGAGAGGTGCAAGGTGTGCACACAGAATGTAAGGAGTGCATTAATGGGATCTTTTTCAATTCTGAAGATCATAAGAGATAGCACAAAACTTTCCCTTTGAAAGGAGTGAAAAGAGACTAGTGCAAGGCATGCACAGTCATCTGCAAGAATTCAAACCTTGTGTAAAGATCCTATGCAAGGAGTGCGCAGATCTGAGATTTGACTAAGTGTCGAAGGGAATTTGCAAGAATTTGAAGAAACATAAATGGAGAAAGCCAAGAGGGTGAGAGGAATTTCTCTTTGAGAAATCCTTCGGATCTAACTTATCAAAATACCTGAAACACAAGGAGTGTGCGGGAAGTTGAAGTCTTCACGAGACCAAGCTTAGGAGGAATAATGCTTTTCATAAGTTGTGGACGATATCCAAGAAACACACTCGCAGGAAGGATAAAGGTTGAAGCCTTTGAATCTTTCAAAAATATTCTAAGTTTGAAGAAAGTGTAAGCTCATAGGGAAATATCTGGACCGCCCAATTATCATCCAGACAACAAGGAGCAAGCATAGAGGAGGAAAGATATCAGTCATATGGGCTAAGCGCAAAAGAATCGTAGTCACCTGACCAAGGTAAAGTGCACTAACAATAAGATTTAAAAGTACACAGGAGGAGAGGAGTTATGAAATTTTGAAATATTGACATTTCGAGAAATCGAAAGTAAGATTTATGGTAACTCAAGAAATTCGAGTTCTTGATTTGATATGAGTCATTGGATCGAGGAGATATCTAGACTGTTGATTCATTTTGAAGGAAGGAGATATCAAGAGTTCGTATATCGGGAGAAGGGAGGTGAGCAGTCCTCCAAGTTCACGAAGCGTGAAGTCCTGATATGTGAAAAGGAGATCGGGACCGTCAGATCGCGGGGATTGTGGACCGTTGATCTGGCCAGCGGAACTCACAAGTTCAGGTTTTGGGAAGACAAGTAAGAAGACTTCATGAATTTCAATATCGTGAAGCTCTCAGAAGTTTTGGCCCCAGGTCATAGCGAGGGGTCATATGGATGGGAGATAAAGGAGGAGCTAGCACATGCTAGGCCCCCATCGAGATTTCAGAAGTCAGGAGAGTCAAGGTGACTCACATGCAAAGGCCCGATACGCGAGGTCATGATGCACCTTTTGATTAGGCAACTGGTCACAACCTTGGTCACACATAAGGGAGGGGCTCAACTAGGAGATCTAGTGCCTAAATATGCTGAAGCTCAAAGCCATTAAGGAGAAATCCGCAAGCTCCATATAACCTGTGCTTTAAGGGAAAGAGGGTCTGTAAAGTGGATTTGAGGTTCTTGAGGGGCTTAAGATTCAATCGGACTTAGTTTCTTGATCGATCCTAGATCGGGAGGTCACGCAACCCTTAGGAGAGAAGGGGGGTCTGCATCAAGTGGTATCAGAGAATTTTTTTTTCTTGTAGACAGCAAGAAAAATAAAGGAGACAAAAGAACTCAAAGTTGTACTCTGTGTATGACAGACAGTCAACACAATGCTGCCAAGGAGACGAGTGGAACCACCTTTATCCAATCGGGTTGTAGAAAGGGAGATGAGAGAACTTCATGCAAGATTACAGGTTATGGAGGCAACGAAAAGGAGAGAATGTGATGTTGGAGACATCAACAATGTAGAGAGAGAAGAAGTACAAGCCGAAGAAGCTGCAAGAGAGGATGTTTATGAAGAACACTTGCTAAGATCAGTTGCTATATTTGGAGGCAGAGCCAATATAGAGGTCCCAATGTATGAAGGAAATTTAGATGTTGTAGAGATGTTAGATTGGATAATATCCGTGGACAAACATTTCGACTATGGAGAGGTAGATAAAGAGAAAAGGGTGAAACAGGCTGTCACCGAGCTAAAAGGACATGCAACACTATGGTGGGATGAACTGTGAGCTGAGAGGAGAAGCAAAGGCAAGAAGAAGATAAAGAATTGGTATAGATTGGTAGCCAAGATGAAGGCTAAGTTCATGCCCAAATATTATCAGATCAATCTGTTAAGGAAGATGCAGAACCTGAGACAGAAGGGGATGACAGTTAAGGAGTACACAGAGGAGTTTTATAGACTGAACATCAGAACTGGACAAAGGGAGAGAGATGAAGAAATTTTTTCCACATATATAAATGGCCTGAGATATGAAATCTAGGATGAGATCAGCATGATGTCAGTAAGGATAGTGGAGGATGCTTATCAGTTTGCATTGAAAGTAGAGGAGAAGTTGGCCATAAAACAAAGCCAGCGAGGAAGAGGTACAATCCCAGCCCCCAAAAAAAGCAGGGGAGTTACCCATGACAAGGCACAAAAGTCTAAAGATGAGACTGAGAAACCACATAGTCACGCGAAAAGAGGAGGAAGTTCCATAGGAAGACAGGGTGGTGAAAGCAGTTCTTCTAGAGGAAGATGAAGAAGAGGAGGAGGAGAAGTAAGATGGTATGCTTGTAGAAAGACAAGGAACATGTCTTGGGAATGTCCTGAGAAAAATAAAGAAGGAGGAGGTGAAACTCACATTTCAGAAGCATGTAGAAGGAATTTTGAAGCAAAAGGAGTAGAGGATGGAAGATCCCTGATGTTGAGGAAGGTTCTCTTAAAACTAGAGATAGAAGTTGAAAAGCCAGTGCAGAGGAATAGTCTCTTCGGGACAACTTGCAAGACTAAAGATAGAGTATGCAAGCTGATAATCGAAATTGGGAGCACTGAGAACTTAGTATCGACAGATATGGTGGAGAAATTGGAACTGGAGACAACTGCACATCCAAAGCCATACAAAGTCTCATGGTTGCAAAAAGGGAACAAGGTAATGGTTACCAAACCGTGCTTGGTTGAATTTAAGATATGAGGATATAGAGATGAAATTCTATGTGATGTAATTCCCATGGATGTATGCCATATTTTGTTGGGAATACCATGGCAGTTTGACAGAAATGTCATTCACCATGGGAGGAAGAATACATACACTTTAGAGAAGAATGGTAGAACACACATGTTGTTTCCAATAGAGGAGAATAAAGTGAAAGAGTAAGCCAACATGAGCATACTTCTCATGAGTGGGAAGGAACTCCTGAAAGAAGTCAAGAAAGAACAAGAGATGTAGTTTGTTGTGGTGAGGAAAACCAGAGTTATCCTTGCAAGTACTTCGATGGATGATTTGCCTGAATAAGTTCAGGAATTCTTGGATAATTTTGCTGACATAGTGTTGGATGAGCTACCTAACTCTTTGTCACCCATCATAGGTATCAACCACCATATTGACTTAATACCAGGAGAAAGTCTGCCAAATAAAGAATCATACATATTGAGACCTCGAGAGAATGAGGAAGTGAAGAACCAAGTCCAGGAATTGTTAGACAAGGGTTTGGTCAGAGAGAGCTTGAGTTCATGCGCAATACCAACTGTGTTGAGTCCAAAGAAGGATCGAGGATGGAGAATGAGTACAAACTCAAGATCCATTAACAAGATCACCATCAAGTATAGATTTCTTTTACCAATAAAGGATGATTTAATGGACTATTTAAGTGGAGCAAATTTCTTTTCTAAAATAGATTTGAAAAGTGGATATCACCAAATTAGAATGAGAGAAGGTGATGAGTGGAAAACAACCTTTAAGACCAATGAAGGTTTGTATGAGTGGCTTGTTATTCCATTTGGATTAACAAATGCCCCGAGTACTTTTATGAGGCTGATGAATGAGATACTCAAAGATTTCATTGGCAATTTTGTGGTTGTATATCTGGATGATATACTGATCTTTAGCAGGACTAAACAGAAGCACTTGAGGCACCTAACACTAGCGATGAGGAGACTACAGTAGGAGAAGTTGTTGATAAATCGGAAGAAGTCATTTTTTATGAAGACATAACTCATTTACTTGGGTTTTGTGATCTCTTCAAATGAAATGAATATGGATCTAGAGAAGGTAAAAGTAATCAAAGAATAGTCATCACCGAAGAGTATGTTTGAGGTAAGGAGCTTCCATGGATTAGCATTCTTATATAGGAAGCTCATCCGAGACTTCAGTGGAATTTGTGTGGCAATGATGGATACAGTGAAGAAGAAGCACAAGTATTTTAAATGGATAGAGGAGCTTCAACATACTAAAGGAGAAAATAACAGAATGACCAATTCTGGTCTTTTTGAATTTTGAAAAGACATTTCAGGTGAGATGTGATGCAAGTGGAGTTGCAATTGGAGCCGTTTTGAGCCAAGATAATAGACATGTTTCCTATTTCAGTGAGAAGCTGAAAGAGATCAAGAGAAAATACTCCACGTATGATCAGAAATTTTATGCCATAATTCAAGCCTTGAAGAAGTGGAGACACTACCTTGTCCCAAAGGAATTTGTCTTGTATAGCGATAACCAGGATTTACAATTCATAACCAAACAGAAAAAATTGAATCAGAGGCATGCAAAGTGGGCTGCATTTATGCATAATTTTAACTTTGTCATAAAACATATTGTTGGGAATGATAACAAAGTTGTTGATGCATTAAGCAGGAGATGTTTGATTCTACATAAATTTTAGGTGAAGACCTTGGGGTTTGAACACCTTAAGCACATGTATTGTGATGGTACATATTTCAAGGAAGCATACAAAGCATGTGAAAATCCTGTGTTGAGAGACAAAATCTAGTGGAAAGAGTATATGATTCAAGAGGGATTGTTGTTCAAGGGAAATAAGTTGTGCATACCAAAATGCTCAATTAGGGATAACCTTTTGAAGGAAAAGCATAGTGGAGGATTTGCTAGACATTTCGGCCATGATAAAACATTTGCACAGTTGAGTAGTTCATACTATTGGCTAGGTATGAGAACAAAATTGATAAAGTTTGAGAACAGATGTAGAATCTCCCAACATGCAAAAGGAAACATACAAAACACTTGATTGTATCAACCATTGCCAATACCAGAGAGGCCTTGGGATGCAATAAGCATGGATTTTGTATTGGGACTACCAAGAACACAAAGAGGATTTGATTCCATATTTGTGGTGGTGGATAGATTTTCAAAGATGGCACACTTTATCCCATGCTAGAAGACCAATGCTGTAATGCATGTTGCAAATTTGTTTTTCAAGGAGGTTGTAAGACTTTACGACCTACCTAGAAGCATTGTCTTAGACAGAGGCACAATATTTGTTGGTCACTATTGGAGAACACTATGGAAGAAGTTGGGGATAGATTTTTCCTTTAGCTCAGCTTATCACTCTCAGACAGATGGACAGACCGAGGTTGTCAAAAAAAGTTTGGGAAACTTATTGAGGATTATGGTTACTGAGCACCATAATCAGTGGGATCAGATTCTTCCACAAGCAGAATTTGCATACAACGACTCGCCAAATAGGAGCACTGGAAAGAGCCCATTCCAAATTTTGTATGGAATGAAACCCATGGGAGTATCTGAGTTGAGATACTTGGAACAGAGTGAGATCAGGAGCGCTGGAGCAGACGATTTTACTGTAGAAATGTAGAAGCTCCATAGCCAGATCAGAGGACAGTTGCAAATTTCTAACCAGTAGTACAAATGTAAAGTTGATCAACATCGCAGGGAAATTCAATTTGAAGTAGGAGATCAGGTTCTGGCACATATTAGGAAAGAAAGGTTCCCTAGGGGATCATATAACAACTTAAAAATGAAGAAGATAGGACAATGTAAGATCTTGAGTAAGTTTGATGCAAATTCCTATGAGATTGAGCTGCTAGATGATGTGGGCATATCACCCATATTCAATGTTTTAGACATGTATCCTTACAAGAAAGACAACATCAAGGGATAAGAAGATCAAGAGAAGATTTAGTGGGAGAAACAAATGCTTGTAGTAGAAAAATCACAAATGGAGAAGATTGTTGATCAAAGGATCGACAAAAAGACCAGGAGGAGGACCTATTTTAAATATCTGGTCAAGTGGAAGGGACACCCAATAGAAGACGCCAGTTGGGAAAATGAAGCTGCTATTCAGAATCTTGGAAAGTTAGTGCAGGAGCTCATGGACATGAGTCCATGATTTTTTTTCAAAGGGAGTATGATGCAAGAGCATCATTGGAAAGCACGCGGAGCATGCCTCTCAACGTTTGGGAATCTGTACAGAATCTCAACGCTGGAAGTTATGGTAGATATTTTGAAGAACGCCTTAACTAAGCACCGAAAAAATCTTTTGAGGAACGCCTAAACGATCGCGAGAGAAGTAGGAGTTTCCACTCTTCTTTGGACTGTGACTGCACTAGGATAGTCATAAGTATAGGCTTTTATGTAGACAAGTAGTCAGGGGGAAGCCTAAGATCCCTTTGAGATAAATAGAGGTTTTGTACGCCCAAATGAAGCTAGTTGCAAGTTAGTAGGAAATTTCAGAGTTTTCAGTTTTTTTTTTTATTACAGTTGTAGCCACTTTTACTTTTCAATATAACAGAGGAAAATTGACCCAATGCAATGTGGACATTGTTTTTCAATTCTCTGTTATTGATATTTCATGAATGAATGAATGAATTTTGTTATGAGTAGATGGAACTGTGAATGTTAGGATAAGTTTCAATTGTTTATGTCCTGTTGAGTGGTGCAAGTTGTGCACACATAATGCAAGGAGTGCATTAATGGGATCTATTTTGATTTCGAAGATCAAAAGAGATAGCACAAAACTTTCCCTTTGCAAGGAGTGCAAAGAGACTAGCGCAAGGCATGCATAGTTGTCCGCAAGAATTTGAACCTTGCATAAAGATCTGGTGCAAGGAGTGCACAGATCCAAGATTCGACTAAGTGTTGAAGGGAATTTGCAAGAATTCGAAGAACCATAAAAGGAGAATGTCAGGAGCGTGAGAGGAATTTCTCTTAGAGAAATCCTTTGGATCTGAGTTATCGAAATCCCTGAAACGCAAGGAGTGCGCGAGAAGTTGAAGTCTTCATGAGACCAAGCTTAGGAGGAATAACGCTTTTCATAAGTTGTGGACGAGATCCAAGAAATAGACTCACAGGAAGGATAAATGTCAAAGCCTTTGAATCTTTCGAAAATCTTCTAAGTTTGAAGAAAGTGTAAGCTTAGAGGGAAACATATGGACCACCCGATCAACATCCAGACAAGGAGGAGCAAGCGTAGAGGAGTAAATATCTCAGTCGTCCAGGCTGAGTGCAAAAGAATCGTAGTTTCCTGACCAAGGTAAAGTGCACTAATGATAAGCTTTGAAAGTACACACGAGGAGCGAGGTTACGAAATTCCAAAATATCGGCATTTTGGGAAATCAGAATTAAGAGTTCTGGGAACTCGCAAAATCCAAGTTCGCGATTTGATCTGAGTCGTTGGATCGAGGAGAGATCTGGATCGTTGATTAATTTCTAAGGAAGGAGTTATCGAGAGTTTGGATTTCAGGAGAAGGGAGGTGAGCGGTCCTTCAACTTTTCGAAACACAAAGTCCTGATACGCGAAAAAGAGATCAGGATCGTCGAATCATAGGGATTGTGGACCATTGGTCTAGTGAGTGGAACTACCAAGTTTAGGTTTCAGGAAGATGAGTAAGCAGACTTCAAAAATCTTGATATCACAAAATGCTCGAAAGGTTTGGCCCTAGGTCATAGCAAGGGGTCATATGGATGGGAGATAAGGGAGGATCTAGCACGCACTAGACCCTCGTCCAGATTTCAGAAGTAGGGAGAGTCAGGGTGACTCACATGCAAAGGCTCGATACGCGAGGTCATGACGTGCCTTTCGATTAGGCGACTGGTCACAACCTTGTTCACACATAAGGGAGGGGCTCAACTAGGAGAGATAGCACCTAAATATGCTGAAGCTCAAAGGAGTTAAGGAGAAAGTTGTGGGCTCAATATAACCTGCACTTTAAGGGAAAGAGGGCCTGTAAAGTGGATTTGAGGTTCTTGAGGGGCCGAAGAGTCAATCAAACTCAGTTTCTTGATCGAGCCTAGACTGGGAGGTCGCGCAACCCTTAGGGGAGAAGGGGGGTCTGCATCACATTACATTGCTTACAATTCTTTATATAGCTCTCTCTATCTCCTAGGAACCTTCTAGAGAGCCTTCTCACATTTATTACATTTAACTACCATAGTGGACCTTTATTGATATACTGGACCTAGTCCACCTTACATTGAATGACCACATTCTCACACATTAAATGAATTCCACTAATAATACATAACCACATTCTCATTGGGTACCTCCCTAGGTAAAAGTCAAACCAATGCACATTGCCAGAAATCTATTTAGTGCACATTAACAAAACTTGATCCCGTAAACACACTTCTTGTAAGTCATCACATATCTGCTTGAGTGCATGCAAAACTAGAATGAGCGCACACAACTTTTTTTGTGCATGTACATAATATTTACCCAAAACTTTGGGTGCCAACACTTACTATGGACAAACTTGGAAACAAAGGCACCTAGTATAAAGGTATGTGAATGACTAAAATAATTTGTTATGGAGAAATTTCTCCTTTGGATATGAGTTGAAGCCACAATAGAGAGGTAATCTTTAAAGAGTTAAATCAATCCAAGAATTTCAACCAATAAATCTTATAACTAATTAACTAACCAATAGTCGAAAAGAGAGAGGCATACCAGGCCCCCAACATTCAATGATGATACCATGGTCAAAATAGTTTGCTTTATCATTCCTTCCCAATAGTCCCTCTGATCACTTGCAAACAATCAAGCTGACCAATACAAAGGGGTAGTTACAAGATAACTAACTCTCATAAAAATGATTGCAATTAAAACAATGAGTGTTCTAATAATTTTAATGATTAAACATAATCATATTTCATTAAAAAGATAATAATTGACAGGAAATAGGTCTCTTTATTAATGAACAAAAAGAAAAAGGTAGATACCACATGCATCTACTGTGGCACTGCTTTGAAATTGTACTTCATGTCCCTCCACCCAAGCCACTGACCATAGATAATACCTCTAACTCCAATTCTCTTGCAAATCTAAACAAGATGAATGGGTTCTGTTGGACACACCTACCACACTTAGAGGCGGGGGGTGAATGAGTGTGGGGCTCTTTTTACCAAAACTTCCCTCTTGCACTAAAACTCATCAATTAGCATTCAACATTTATTCATTACCCACTGTTGTCATTTATAACCAGTTAGATGTAGGAACATATCAGCAACATATATCAGCAATATATCATCAACAAGTCATCATCACAATGAACACAAAGAACACAAGATGTATGTACAATTTTCTTTTTATTACGGACTACAATCCTTGGGTTTATCAGCAACAACTGAATAGAGTACAACTCTACAAGAGCACCGGCTCTATATGCAAGACTTAGCTTACACCCTCAACATCAACTGAGATGAGGCAACAATCCTCAACAGATATCAATCTGTCAATAGGTACGTGACCTATCAGTAGTGCAGCCTGCATGTGAACGCGCTCTAGCTCACTACAGCCCACGTGTGAACACAGCCAGTGTATGATGTAACAAGCATATGCTCTTGAGCACTTAGGGCTTTTCTTTGCTTCACATGCTCAGATCCTCTGCAACCTCCAATCACTTTCTCTTATGTCTTCCACTGTCCAAACTGACCCACAGCCAGTCACAATACATCCAAGCTCTCCAATAGCTTGCTCATGCTCCACAACAAATCAATATGAATGTTATCTCAACCATGTATAAATAACTAGTATACCATAGCAATCATGTCACTACTGAATCACAAGAGTGTTGCTCACTCCATCAACCAAATCAACCAAATTGAGCCATATCATAGAAGCCATACCAAGAATTCCCTAAGCATTCACAACATATCAAACAATAGCATCTATCAAGACAATAATGTAACCATACCAGTGTCTTAGTGATAGATCTGAGGCCATAGAATGCATATCTGGAGCCTGCCTCATCATCCAAGAGCTTGGCACTAGCTCAAACACAAATCTCCATGATTTTATTAAGTCCACGCTCCCTGTACATAGTCAACCCACGTGTACACTCACCCTATACACAGCCAACCCATGTGTACACGCACCCTATACACAGACAACCCACGCAGGCATCATAAAATAGGGTTTTCTGTGACTCCGAGACTTTCGCCATCAAGATCTGTGATATTTCCGAAACTTTGATGCGTCCATGAGATCCTCCTCTCGATCTCTTCCTCAGAATAAATCTTCAATCATGCTCAAGATATCCACACCAATAAGATTCTCTCACAAGAAGCTCTCCATCAATACTCCAAAAGATATTACCAAGAAGCTCTCCATTGATCCACAAAAAAGATTCTTACCAAATGTACATTTTACAAGAGATCCTAGCTTCTTATTTATACTTTCATCTTCTAGGTCACTTAACCCATTTTTAGGTTACTTAACCCATTTCTAGGTCACCTAACCTATTTTCCTTATTTTAGGGTTAACCACTTTCCATGAATAGAAAGTTCTCCAATACTTTATCATTTAAATATTCTTTCTTTATTTTGTCACTTTATCATTTAAATAATCCATCTTGATTTTGTCACTTTACTTTATCATAAATAATGATTTCTTCTTTTCAAGAACTTTTACTTCTTTGACCTTTTGGGGCTTCAAGCCTTCATATGGGGGTCCTCCAAGTTCATAAGGCCATAACTCTCTAACCGTGAGGAGTTATGTGACATTCCACATACCACCGGAAATGGCATGACAAGCACTATCCATCTAGGATAGTCTCACCAACAACTTCATTGATCTTCATCTCATTATTCCACATGCAAGCATGGGTCCTCCAACGTTTCATCTAGGGTAACCCAATCCATAAAGCATCTTCCTGTGAGGGATTTCACCATAAGGGGACCAATTTGGAGTTCATCCATTTGTGCACCTTATGAACCATGATAAGACACTAATGATTCAACTTTGCATCGATTGGTTTCCACTTGGACATATATCATTCTCATCAAGAGAATCATATCAATCAATTACTTGACATCAATCAATGACATCAATCAAACCAAATCACTTACATCAATGACATATGATCTGACAATCTCCCAAATAATCAAACCATTGGCATCAATGACAACATGATCCAACAATCTCCCCATTTGGCATTGATGGCAATACAAACATTGATGTCAACTCCAATTACCAATATTGATGTCAACATGTAGACAAGGCATGCTCTACATCAATAGTCAATGTGACTATCTCTCAACATCAATCTCTCCCCATCAATCGACATCAATCACATTAATGTGATTATCTTTTTTTTATTATACCATTGTGTGATATCACCATGACAATACATCAATGTGATTATCTCTCCCCCTTTGACATCAATGGAAAATGGCCATTCTCCTCTTGGGGCTGCTCCCCCTGTCTTGTTGCCGCTGAATAATCTCTCCCCTTTTGAACAAGGGATATCAATCTGATGTAATGCTGAAAATACATCGAACATACTCCCCCTGTGACCATCGCTCCTCCTGGAATCATGGGAAGAAGAATGAATCCCCCTGAGGGTATGTCTCCCCCTATCTTCTCTGCAAGATGAACAATATGCTACCATATGGCGATCCTTGAACCTGTTCATGCATCAAATTTGTGCCATACCATACATCATGAAACAAAATATATGTCATCAATAAAATAGAGAATCATGAACAATATATCCACCAAGTACATCATGTACCAAAATGTGCCCACCATGCACAACACCCATGTACATCAACAATGTGTCATAAGATATCATCCATGAAATGTATCCGCCATATGCCAATATGTGCATCTACCAATATTCCAACATGTTCATCTACCAATATGTCAACCATGTGCATCTACCAATATGCCATACATGTGCATCCACCAATATGCCAAACAACGTGTATCTACCAATCATAAGATATACTAGCCATGTACACCACCAGATTATTTTACATAATCCAATAGATGAGCATTTGATCAACATCAATCCATACTCTTGGGTTAGTGCCATGCACCCAAGATTTATTTTATATCATAACCTTGCGTGATCTCACTTAGAACCATGAAAAACCTGCAGCAAACAGTGTCAAAACCTGCAATAAACAATGTCACACTCTTCAATACAGAGTTATACCATCACATCAAACTCCAAGCCATGTGCATTGCCTTTTTGCCAAGGCTTTACAACAGACACGTGGCCTGCTGCAGAACTGAGCGTGTGTGTACGCGACCTATTCAAGGTCAGAACGCGTGTACACGCGACTGTCACCACTGTTGCCTGCATGTGCCTTAGTAGATGACACATTTGAACTTTCCTTCAATCTTTCATTCTGATCTGGCTGCTCTGTCTTCTTCACCGACTTCTGTAGATGACCCTTCTCTTCAGAACTTGAGCTCTGAGTATCCATCTTTTCAAAGATGTCTCCCTTTCTTACTTCATTCCTTCTTCTAGCCATGCTATGTGAAGTCCTCATCATGGAATTTCTTCTTGTGTTCCAGCAGTCCTGGGATTTGTGGCCAAATCCACTACAACTGTAGCATCTCATAGAGTTACAGTGAACATAAATATGTCCTATTTGATCACATCTCCAACACCTTGTGGTGTTATAGAATCTTCCATTATATATTCTTTCATAAGATCTACA
>ML779803.1:1371041-1387912 GCA_009831015.1 Picea engelmannii
CCTTCTATTCTTTTCATGGGATAAATACCATCAAACTTTACACAAACTATATCCACATCTTCTTCTTCACTTGTAGAGAAAAATTCATCATCATCATCATTGCATTCAAGGGCTTTAGAGTGTACATTATCTTCATTTGAAATATCCTCGTGATCTTCCTTTTTGCCAACATCAACACATACTTCTTTGCCTTCATTTGCAATGTCTTCAATATCTTCCTTTGTGCTATCATCACTTGATTCTTTGTCTTCACTTGAAAAGTTTTCAAAATCACATTTAGAAATAATGCATTCAAGAGTTTTTGATGATTCTTTACCTTTGATGATCTTGATGGAGTGGTATTCAATTTCTTCTTTCTCTTCCTTGCTTTGATATGTCTCCTCTAGCTTTAGCCATAGATCCTTGGTAGAAGTGCATTGTCCCATGCTCTCTTTGATAGGGCTTGAGAGTCCACTAAGAATTGTCTTGAGAGCCAATGCATCATTCTTCTTTCCTTCCCTTTGAGCTGCTAACTTTGACCTGTTCTTTAATGGAACATATCCACCGATGGTTGCCTTCCAAATAGCTTCTCCCATTGTCTTCAAATACATTCTCATCTCTATTCTCCAAGTAGAATAGTTTTCCTCATCAAGGATTGGAACTTCATCATCCATTTGTGTGTCTATGGATATCCTTCAAGGTTGTTAAGGCTTGTAGTGAAGGCCTGCTCTGATACCAATTGTTGGACACACCTACCACACTTAGAGGGGGGGGTGAATGAGTGTGGGGCTCTTTTTACCAAAACTTCCCTCTTGCACTAAAACTCATCAATTAGCATTCAACATTTATTTATTACCCATTGCTGTCATTTATAACTAGTTAGATGTAGGCACATATCAACAACATATATCAACAATATATCATCAACAAGTCATCATCACAATGAACACAAAGACCACAAGATGTATGTAAAATTTTCTTTTTATTACGGACTACAATCCTTGGGTTTATCAGCAACAACTGAATAGAGTACAACTCTACAAGAGAACCAACTCTATATGAAAGACTCAACTTACACCCTCAGCATCAACTAAGATGAGGCAACAATCCTCAATAGATATCAATCTGTGAACAGGTACGCGACCTATCAGTAGTGCAACCTGTGTGTGAATGCACTCTGGCTCACTATAGCCCGCGTGTGAACACATCTAGTGTATGATGTAACAAGCATGTGCTCTTGAGCACTTAGGGTTTTTCTTTGCTTCACATGCTCAGATCCTCTGCAACCTGCAATCACTTTCTCTTTTGTCTTCCACTGTCCAAACTGACCCACAGCCAGTCACAATACATCCAAGCTCTCTAATATCTTTCTCATGCTCCAAAACAAATCAATATGAATGCTATCTCAACCATGTATAAATAACTAGTATACCATAGAAATCATGTCACTACTCAATCACAAGAGTGCTTCTCACTCCATCAACCAAATCAACCAAATTGAGCCACATCATAGAATCCATACCAAGAATTCCCTAAGCATTCACAACATATCAAACAATAGCATCTATCAAGACAATAATGTAACCATACTAGCGTCTTAGTGATAGACACGAGGCCATAGAATGCAGATCTGGAGCCTGCCTCATCATCTAAGAGATTGGCGGCAGCTCAAACACAAATTTCCATGATTTTATTAAGTCCACGCTCCCTGTACACAGTCATCCTGTGTGTACACTCACCCTATACACAGCCAGCCCGCGTGTACATGCACCCTATACACAGACAGCCTACGTGGGCATCATAAAATAGGGTTTTCTGTGACTCCGAGACTTTCGCCGTCAAGATCTCTAATATTGCCGAAACGTTGATGCATCCATGAGATCCTCCTCTCGCTCGCTTCCTCAGAATAGATATCCAATCATGCTCAAGAGATCCACACCAATAAGATTCTCTCACAAGAAGCTCTCCATCAATACTCCAAAAGATATTACCAAGAAGCTCTCCATTGATCCACAAAAAGGATTCTTACCAAATGTACATTTTACAAGAGATCCTAGCTTCTTATTTATACTTTCATCTTCTAGGTCACTTAACCCATTTTTAGGTTACTTAACCCATTTCTAGGTCACTTAAACTATTTTCCTTATTTTAGGGTTAACCACTTTCCATGAATAAAAAGTTCTCCAATACTTTATCATTTAAATATTCTTTCTTTATTTTGTCACTTTACATTATCATTTAAATAATCCGTCTTGATTTTGTCACTTTAATTTATCATTTAAATAATGATTTCTTCTTTTCAAGAACTTTTACTTCTTTGACCTTTTGGGGCTTCAAGCCTTCATATGGGGGTCCTCCAACTTCATAAGGCCATAACTCTCAAACTGTGAGGAGTTATGTGACATTCCACATACCACCATAAATGGCATGACAAGCACTATCCATCTAGGATAGTTTCACCAACAACTTCATTGATCTTCATCTCATTATTCCACATGCAAGCATGGGTCCTCCAACGTTTCATCTAGGATAACCCAATCTGTAAAGCGTCTTTCCGTGAGGGCTTTCACCATAAGGGGACCACTTTGCAGTTCATCCATTTGTGCACCTTATCAACCATGATAAGACACTAATGATTCATCTTTGCATCGATTGGTTTCCAGTTGGACATATATCATTCTCATCAAGGGCATCATATCAATCAATTACTTGACATCAATCAATGACATCAATCAAACCAAATCATTTACATCAATGACATATGATCCAAAAATCTCCCAAATAATCAAACCATTGGCATAAATGAAAAACCATTGACATCAATGACAACATGATCCAACAAGTTCTTCTTGACAAGATATGAGGAGCAAGGAATGCTAGAAACAAGGATTTCTAGGTCTGAGGGAATAAATCAACAACAAGGGAAAAGGGGCTTGTAGACAATGAAATAAAATGCCAACATTATGATTCTTCAAGTATGATTTTTCTCATTTCTAGCCTTAGGCTCATTTTATACCCTCTCCAAGTGATTGGAGTGGTTACAAACAATTGTAAACGGGAAATAGGGGGTTAAGAACTAGGGAACCCATAAACCGCACCCAAAAATATGAAAAATATTATTTGTTTTTAGCCAAATTAAGGTGCATGTTCCTTGCAATGGAGAAACATACATATGTTCATGCTCTACATATCTCGTAGGGAGTGTATATGTCAAAAAAATGTGGTTTTTGATGAACTCAAAGGAGGAAAAAAGGGATTAAAGTCTTCAAGTGGGAAAGGGAAAATCCAAGATGGAACCAATGCATAAGTGGTGGCAATTGATGTTATAACAGAAATGTATGTAGATACCAAAGTATCACAATGAAAACAAGGAACCAAATAAATAACCATGATCAATATTTAGGTGGTAAGGAATTAATTGGACCCCATGTCCACATTTCACTAGGATGAATGGATTATCATGCTTGATACTAGTTGACTACATTTCTTATCATATTGTATTATATGACTTCCACTCATGTTACATGAATGAAACATGTGAAGGGGGATGGAATCTAATGTACCTAGGAAGTTACCCAAGGGGATAATGAATGTAATTTGTCTGTAATTATCTAATATCCCCATAGTGTAGTTTCGGGAAATAATATAATAATGAGGGGTAGTTGGCATATACCCCTAGAAATATTCATGAGAAAGTATAAATATACATGATTATCATTGTATTAACATATATTGAATATCATATTATGGAAAACATGGATTTTGGAGTGATTCCTTCCATAAGGAGTATCTGATGGTTTTATCCTACCTTAAGGGTTCTCTTTATACTTTGTGTTATATATTGTGTGGATTCATTTTCGTTATTTAAAGTTAAGGGTTTATATTTTATTTTTTATCTATCAATATTTACTATGAATGGAACAATATGAAAAAATTGTGTAGAAAGAGATGATTACAAAACAATGTTTAAGGAGAGTTTGGTGGGATTTTTAGAGGTCCAAATATTATTCTTCCTTCAAAAACCAATCATTTACTATATTCCCGTGGGATAATTGAAATATATGAAAATTGTGTTATACACTTTCTAGTGGGAAAGAAAAAACATCAAATGTATTTACACTAATGAAAACCCCATCACAGTGCATTAAAGTTGCTTTATTGATAATTCATTGGGGACCTTATTTGTTAGATTATGATGAGCATTATGATTCTTGGTTCGGAGATGATATTTTGGACTCATTATTTCCTTGATTATTATTTCCCCCATGATTATGTCCTTGATTATTTGTTCAATTATTTCTTTTAATTATAATTGAAAAGGTAAATTACATTGTGGTTCATGTTTTGATAGAGTATTATGATGTCATTTGGAAAGATCACCTTATGTAGGGTATGCATTTCTAGAAACCTCATTGAACTAGGTCAAATGATGGGAGTAACTTGGATGAATATTAATTAACTTGTGGAAATCATGAAGAAGGGATGCGACTCTTGATCAATGTGGATGGGAAACCTATTCCTAGTGTATAGAGAGCCTACAAATGGGCCAAATGACTTGAAATTACTACCTAAGTTTATATAGGGTAAAAATCCTAAGAGAGATGGGTTTTATTTCACATTTTACTACTATGTGACACTTACTTATTATTATCTTAAGATTATTTTCTTCCCAAGTATATTCAAGAAGGGATAATGGGAATGAAAAGAGACATTCATAGGGGGGGTGGTTACCTTGTGAAACATCAGAAAAATATATGATTTCCTTGTGTGATGGGGTAGGGATTTCTATGGATTATTAGGAGTTTCTACCTAAATATAGAGATCTGTCAATTTTGTAAATTGATTGGGAGTTGTTTGATAATGATTCCAATTTTTTTTGTATGTATGTATGGTGTTAGATGTTTATTTGAACAACTAGGGGTCCTAATTCCTATTGTTTGATCATATCAATTGATTTTGGGACATTGGGACTCCATAGCTGGAGGTGTGTCTAATCAATCGAGGGTTCATTAGAAGAAGGAGTTGACAAGTAAAGTCCTTGAAAATGAACTCCATAAATGGATCTACGCCTTGATATCCAAGAGTAAATTAGGATCTACAGTGGGTGTTCATGCACATCATGACCCCAAGGGGTATGCGGGTGTTGTAAATATGAGGGTATCCACAATATACCTAGCTAATTTGTTGGATGTCTAAACCATTGATGTGATTGTTGGCTAGATGAGTGATTCATTTTGAGTGATTAGAGTGTTTTTCTTACCGACATAATCATTGGAATTTTTTCCTTGCTAGGGGGGGTATCACTTGGGTTTAGGTCTTGCATTGGCTAGTTGAAATGATAATTTTATTGCATCTCATTTTGGGGATAAAGAGTATAGTTACATAAAACAATAATCCATGAAATATAGTATCAATGGGAAACATATCTCTATAAATTTTAAAATGTTCATCCCACCATTGAACCACATGCTATTAGATGCTAAAGATATTGTTGGATATTTTACAAGAATTCCTTGATGGCATTGTATGTTTGTACCTAGTGGCATAGATATATCTTAGCATAACTTATATAATTTATAAGTGAATTTTGAAATGAAATAATGTTGAGATTGGATATCAAGGAAGGTATTCACCATGCATGGAATCCTAGCATTGAGGAGGACAATGAAACTTATCCAAGTTGATGGGTTAATCTTTTTCTTAAAATTGTACTTAAGAAAAAGTACATTAAATGAGTTATATTTTAATGTTAAATTAATGAGTACTTTTTATAAAGTTAAAGTGAGAAATACTTTAAGTTGTGGTCTTTTAATCTTGACCATTTGTCTCATAAGGTGTGTGAGGATCAATCTTGGCCCTCCATCCTTTTGGAGATAAGGTTTCTCACTTTCTCATTGAGTAAAAAGGAGATCAACTTGGAGAGGGGTGCATTATGCACAAGAGAGAGGCAATTTTTTGAAGAGATAAAGAGGAGAATTGCTTGAGGGTTTGGAGAGAGAACTTGCAGGGAGACAAAGGAGGCTTCTACGGTGAGATTGACACACATATTCAGCATTGCATAGGTCATTTCCTACAGATATGATCATGAGGATTTGCAAAAGGGGGCATACATTTGTTGAGGAGGTTTTGTATTTGGATGGGTTGATTTTATTGTAAGAGATATTTATATTTTCCTACTCAATAGTAATAAAATCCAAATCTACTGCATTGGATTTCCCTCTAGGGTTTTTCCAGGGATCAATTGTCCAAAAACTACTCATGTACATGTGATGTGATTGTTTTTATCTTTTATTGTTAAGTTCCTGGTTATTATTTTCTGTTATGTATTATTTATTTGTGAAGAAAACCTAGAAGAATTAGTTAACAGACAAATTAATTGATTTAATGTAGTGGGTTTGAAGAAAATTCACATGGTATCAGAGAAAGATTATTGAAGAAGCAACATTACATTAATATATCTAACACAAAAGTTCATATTTGCAGCAGAAAAGTTTAGATCTACATTAGATAAGTTCAGATCTACAACAGATAAGTTCATATCTATAGAAGATAAGTTTATATATGTAACACATAAGTTTAGATATGCAACAGATAAATTCATATTTGCAACACAAAAGTTAAGATATGCAACATAAAAGTTCATATCTGTGACATAGAAGTGTAGATCTACAAAGGAAAACATAGATCTACCTTAGTGGAGTTCATATCTGTAAAACATAATGGTATATTGCAACACAATCATTTTCAGAAATGGCAATGACCTTGGTAATGGAGGATAGGCTTCAGGGTGCTCAAAACTTTTTCACCTGGAAGGAAAGGGTCACTATGGTTTTGGATGTCAATAATGTCCTTGACCATGTTGATGATAAGGTTGTAGCTACCACAGATGAAACTACATTGGTGACCTGGAAGAAGGGTGAGTCTAAATTCAAGAGAATACTCCTTGATGGGGTAAAGGATCACATAATCCCACACCTCACATGGAAAAAGTCCGCTAAGGAGATGTGGGCTTCCTTGAATGACCTTTACTAGAGTAAAAATGAAAACAAGGTGATGGTGCTTAGGGAAAGACTGAGAAGTACCAAGATGGATTAAGGGGAAGGTGTGGTTCACTGACTTGCTTGACTTACATAGATCAAGGATGATCTAGGCACGGTAGGTGAGAAAAATGAAGGGTTTGAGTTGGTACATGTGGCACTGAATGGATTTTCAAAGTCATGGGATGTGTTTGTGCGTGGATTTGTAGGTCAGGAGAAAATTCCTGATTGATAGTGATTATGGGATGATTTTTTGTAGGAGGAGATCAGACTTTCTTAGTCTAGTAGATCTTCATATTCACCATAGATTGTGGATGGAGAAGTCTTGGATCTTGAGAGAAAAGGAAAGGGAAAGGAGAAGAAAAACAAGGGCGGAAAGAATAATATTGAATTTTCAAAATTCAAATGTTTCCAGTGTCACAAGATGGGACACTTTGCCTCACAGTGTCCAAATAAGAATAAGAAGAACCAACCATAGATGGAAACTTCAACAGTAGTGGATGCGTTTGCCAAAACATTTGAGGAGGATTTCTACTTCATAGCTTGTATGTCTAGCGCAATAGTCTAAGACATATGGTTTGTGGATAGTGGAGCATCTTTTCATATGATAGGGCTCAAGGATTTTTTCAGTAGGCTACAAGAGGGAGGCGTGAATCTGGTTTTAGAGCTTGGAGATGATAGGTGCTACAAAGTGAAAGGGGTTGGTACAGTTTCGTTTCAGATGGAGTCGGGTAAACCACTTTGTTTTGTTGGCGTACTATATGTTCCAGGGTTGAAAAAGAACCTCATCCCAGTCTCTACTCTTTAGTTTAAAGGGTATGAGGTCAGCTTTTGTAATGGAAGGGTGTTCGTTAGGCCAACAAGGTCAAGTCTGAAGATGGACAGGATAATTGGGGTTCAAGAAGAGAAGGTGTACAAGATTTAGTTTCATCCATGGAGAGCATTAGTCACTACAACCATAGACATGTGAGATTTGTGGCACAGGAGGATGGCGCACATACACTTTGGGGAATTGGGGCACTTAAGACATAAAGTCATAGGGTTTCCTAAGTTTACAGTAGAGAGGCATGACCCTTGCAAGGGTTGTGTAATGGGAAAGTATGACCAAATACCATTTCCCCTGAGTGAGCATAGGTCTAAGGGAGTATTGGACTTGATACATTCTGATGTATGTGGTCCGATCAATGTGGAGTCAATGAGTGGCTTCAAATACTTTTTTCTATTCAATAATGACCACTCCAGTAAAACCTGGATATACTTCTTCAAGGCTAAGGATGAAGTCTTTGACATATTTCAGGAGTTCAAAGCTCTGGTTGGGAACCAGACTGGAGGGAAGATTCAGGTTTTGAGATCCAACAACAGGAGTGAGTACACCTCCAAGGAGTTTCTGGATTATTGTGCAACAGTAGAGATCAAGAAGGAACTCAACGTTCCTTACAATCCTCAACAGAATGGAGTGGCCGAAATAAAGAAAAGGACCATAGTTGGAGCTGCATGAGCGATGATACATGGAAATGGTTTTCCACTGTTGTTATGGGTAGAGACTAGTCGCACGACTGTTTATATTCCAAATAGGAGTCCCCACACAAATATGGGGAAGTTGACACCAGAGGGGGTATTTACAGGTACCAAACCAAATGTGATTCATCTTCTCATATAGGGTAGTGTATTTTACTATCATGTCCCTTCACAGAAGGAAAATGATGGAACCCACAACAGATAAGGGGTTGCTTGTTGGATATAGTGAGGATTCCAAAGCCTACAAGATATTTGTGCCAGCCCGTAGGAAGATCATAGTGTGTAGGGATGTATAGTTTGAGGAGGAGCATGCATTGAGGAGGTATATAGACTTTCAGGCACAATACCAATAGGGAAAAGAGTCGGGAGTCAAGCCCAAGGAGGAACAGAGTCAGAGTATTGGATCACAGAGTGATACATAGGGTATTTGTACAAGTATAGGTAGAAGTGTTGAGAGGGAGATATTTGGAAATGATCATCAAGAGAGAGATGATGAGGAGAAACATGATGCAGTTCCATAGGAGTAGAATACTAGGCCATGGCCTAAGTGGTATAAGTCCACAGTAATTGATTCTAGGTTGGCATGACTTCCGGAGAGAGATTTCAGACGAAGTAAACCACTAGAGAGACTTGGGTACATGGAATTAATGACACAACTCATTGATGCAAAGCCTTACACTTATGATAAATTTGCATAGCATGGAGTGTGGAACGAGGCCATGATGGAGGAATATGCCTCCATTATGAAGAATGATGTATGGGAGGTAGTTCCTAGTCCATATGGAAAGAAGGTGGTTGGATCCAAGTGAATCTACAAGGTCAATCATGCAACATATGGAAGCGTGGACAAGTACAAATCCCACTTCATGGCCAAGGGATTTTATTAATGATACAGAGTTCAATATGAGGATAATTTCTCCCCAGTGGCTAGGTATTCGTCGATCCAAGCAGTCATATCATTGGCAGTAGAAAAGGGTTGGCGCATTCACCAGATGGATGTGAACACTTCTTTCCTTAATTGAGTTGTTGAGGAAGAGGTTTATGTTGATAAGCCAGAGGGATTTGTGGTAGGAAGCAAAGAGACACATGTGTGTAGACTGAGGAGAGCCTTGTATTGGCTCAATAAAGCACCTTGGGCATGGTACTTGAATATAGAAAACTACTTGAGGGATATGGGTTTCCAGTGGAGCGAGGTTGATTCAACCTGTATTTTCTTCGAGGGGCGGTGTCTTTCATACTAGTGTTATACATAGATGACCTATCTCTGATAGGGGATGAGTAGTTGATAGCAAATTGCAAGGTCAACCTTGCAGCTGAGTTTGAGATGAAAGACCTCTAGTTGATGCATTACTTCCTTGGTATTGAGTTCTGGCAGCACGATGGGTGCTTATTCTTGTTACATGAGAAGTATATAGTGGATATCTTTCATAGGTTCAGGATGACATATTGTAGGCCCATGTCCACACCTCTAGACACAAATTGGAGGAAGATTGATGCATCAGATTCAAAGAAAGCATACCCAACTATGTATTGTCAGTTAATTGGATCACTCATGTATCTAGTCAATACTCAACCAGGCGTCAGATTTGCAGTAAAATATTTGAGTCGGTTCATGGTGGACCCCTAGAGAGTACATTGGATAGCTATGAAGCAGGTGCTTCGCTACATCAGTGTCACAATGGAGTATGAGTTGTTATATGAGTGTAGTGGTGAAGTGATATTGGAAAGCTTTACATATGCTTTTTGGGAAGGATGTTTAGAGGACATAAAGAGTACTTCGGGTTGTTGTTTCAACATTGGATCGAGCATAATTTCCTTGTTCAATAGGAAGCACAAATTAGTGTCATTAAGCTCTACTGAGGCAGATTACATGGTTTCTATCTTGGAAGCATGTGAGGCAATGTTTGTTAGGAAGATCCTCTTGGGATTGTTCAGGAAGGAACTAAAAGATACTATGATTCACTGTGACAATTAGAGTTTCATCAAGCTCTCTGAATATCCGGTGTTTCATTATCATAGAAAGCACATCGATATCAGGTATCACTTCCTCCAGGATTGTGTACAAAGAGGATTCGTGAGCCTTGATTACATACATATTGATGAGCAAATGGCATATATTTTCACCAAGGCACTGAATAGATAGAATTTTGAAAACTTCAAAGATCAGATGGAGTTGAGATAGAATCTCATCCTCGCTAAAAGGGAGTGTTGATATTGGATATAAAGGAAGGTCTTCACCATGCATGACATCCTATCATCGAGGAGGACAATGAAACTTATCCAAGTTGATGGGTTAATCTTTTTCTTAAAATTGTACTTAGGAAAAAGTACATTAAATGGGTTACATTTTTATGTTCACTTAATGAGTACTTTTTATAAAGTTAAAGTGATAAATAATTTAAGTTTTGGTCTTTTAATCTTGACCATTGATCTCATAAGGTGTGTGAGGATCAATCTTGTCCCTCCGTCCTTTTGGAGATAGGGTTTCTCACTTTCTCATTGAGTAAAAAAAAGATGAACTTGGAGAGGGGTGCATTATGCACAAGAGAGAGGCAAGTTTCTAAAGAGAGAAAGAGGAGAATTTCTTGAGGGTTTGGAGAGAGAGTTTGTAGGGAGACATAGGAGGCTTCTACACTGATATTGGCACACATGTTCAACATTACAGAGGTATTTTAATACAAATTTGATCAGGAGGATTTGGAGAAGGGGGACATACATTTTTTGAGGATGTTTTGTATTTGGCTAGGATGATTTTATTGTAAGATATCTCTATATTTTCCTTCTCAATAATAATAAAATCCAAATATGTTCCACTGGTTTTCCCTTTGGGGTTTTCCAGGGATGAATTGTCCAAAAATTACTTGTGTAAATGTGATGTGATTACTGTTATCTTTTACTAATAAGTTCTTAGTTAATATTTTTTGTTGTGTATTATTTATTTGTGAGGAAAACCTGGCAGAATCAGTTAAGAGAAAAATTAAATTATTTAGTGAACTGGGTTTGAAGAAAATTCACAAATAAATGCTAAGTTAAAGAAATATATTATCCTAAAGGATCACTAATTCTATATTTTTTTCTTTAATTTCCACTATCTACTTCATAAGTGACATATGGTTTGCATATCAACCATGATCCTCCCAAATTCATTCTCTTTGTTCTTATGAATTCACTATCTCAATAAATGAAATTCCACCATTACCCAAGGAATGTCCTATCTAAACAAGTTTTTGCATAATGTGTTTTTCCATGTTTCCAATATACATGATAATATGAATAAAATATCTTAATGAAGTTGGTGGCATGGTCACTAAGAATTACTACACATAGATAGAACAAAAAAACACAATGAATATACAAATATGTATCATAATAATAGCCAAATTTTACATGGTATCTACAACAACATGTGTTATGTAGTGTGTTTATTCTAATATTTCAAGGCTTTCATTTCTTAAAATAACATTCACACAATTTAAGTTATACCTTGTGCTTATTTTTTATTCTCTCATATAGTTAGTTTTGTGTTGTGTCAAGAAAGTGTTTAATATGGAGTCCATGGTCCCTATAAATCCTTCTCAATTTTTGTATATCCTTCTGGTTTGAGCAAGGCCTAACATTATTATACCAAAATTTATGCACTAATTCATTCATTGTGTTAATTAACTTCATGTCTAGATGAAGTAACCTAATAATCAATGCCTAAAAATATGTTTGTCCAATTGTGTCAAGCCCTTCTCTTATAACAAAATAGTTTTGAAGGATTTTGACATTTAACAATCGTAGATGTTATCTTGAGAAAATAATGATTTATTATGCTCTTGTTTATTGTTTATTGTGACAAGCTATATTACAACCTTTTGAATGAGTTTTATTAGCAATTGTTCCAAAATAATCTACTAATATTCTAACAATATGATTACTTTGTTCTTATTTTTTTTATCATGTTTATGCTTAACTTCCTTCTAATAACAATAAAATGGCACCTATATTTTAACAAAAATGAAAATAAGTAACATTTATCTCCTTGACATTTTGATTCAAAGTGGCTTAATTATCTCTTGAGTCTAATAAGCAATAGCTGATTTACATAACTTTACTTCAAGAGTACTCTTGAGACTTTCATCCATTAACCTTCCTTCAAGGGTACCCTTGAGAATTTCATCCATTATATACCCGTAGGAGTTATTTGTTGCACTTGGGACAATAGAGGTAAGGAAGTTGCATCTAAAATATCAAACACATTCCCGTGAGGTTGTGGCAATTCACTAGAAGTTTGTGTCCATCCATTCCCTTCTTAGTTATTAGATACACTTAGGAGTTATTTGTTTCACTCTGGACAATGGAGGTAAGGAATTATCATCTACAATATCCAACACAAATTTCTCTTGAGGTTATGGTGATTCACTAGGAGTCTGTATCCATTCATTCCCTTGTTAGTTAAAAAGTGGTGGTGGATGGACATGCTCATGGGAGGTGTCAGGATTGTCTACTTGTTAAAGAAGAGTATGGACCCTAGGAATGTTCTCACCACAAAGTTCTACAATCGTTATCTCTTGGATTTCATCATTTGTGTAATTAGCATAAGAAAAAGGTTGAATCTTTGTGTCATCCAATTGATAATTGCTTGATGATATATTATCTTTATCTTGACTTGATGCTGGACCTGAAATGGACCCTAGACCCTAATGAGAACCTATTATTATTATTATTTTCTTGTTGAGAAAAAATATATTTTTTTTTCATCCATTATTGTAGAAACTAAATTGATCTCTATTCAATGCCTATGATTTTCATATCATTAATAGGTAGGAAGAACCGTAACACCAATTGTGATCGGAATTGAAGTGGTGATTGTTGAATGCCTCCAACTTGCCATGTCTAATCTTGCATTGTCTCTAATTTCTTGGAAAATTCAAGAGGGTTATTTTTCCATTTAGATATTCTTACACAATTACATGACTTACCAACTATCACAAGGATCGATGTTGATATCCTATAAAAAAATATTCTTCAACTATGTATTACATGATATATAATTCTTTACACCAAAAATGTTCCCTAGAATTCTTTGTTTCTTTTCATTCAGATTTAGTATAGATGTGATATGGGATGTGTAGCTTTCATTTTTGCGTAAGAATAACATATGTGTGTTTCTATAGGGAAATACACACACACACACACACACACACACACAATATGAAGAACATAAGAGAATTAGTTCTTTCATAATGCATGCATATTGTTCACATACATATAGAAACAAGAACCTATTCTTAGTAACTATTTATCATATATTATTCCATGGTTTGAGGTTGAAAAATGACTACTTTGGTGAAAATAGATATAAAGTCAGTCCTTGATAGTCACTTCCAGGAATCATACACTATGAATGGAGATGTGAACTATAAAAAAGATCCCAATATTGTGAATTCTTACTACACAAATGGGATATGGGCATGTTGTTCATGGCTTGTACATAATAAACCAAGAACATCATCCCTAATAAGTTATTCTAAGACTCATGGCCATGTATGGGGTCCATATCATGACACATGTCCTATAGAGGGAATCTTTCTACTACGAGTAAAAAATGGGCATGATTTAAACAACTGACACAACACAAATGGGTATCATGTCCCAACCTATTTTTCTATGATAAAAAAAAAGAGGGATATGTATCCATAGAGTTTTTTTTAAGGCTCATGGACCCTACATAGGGCCTCAAACCACCATAGGATCCTTGTAGAGATAATATTTTCAATGTGGTTATATTTATATGGACCAAGCATGGGCACACAAAGAACCATAGGCCATGCAACAATCATATAAATGTAAATAATAAAAAAGGACCTATAAATTTGGCTTGCAAGTGAGATAAAAAAATATTTTGATCATTGTTAGGCTATATATGGGTGTCAAATCTATATTTATGGTTTGGTGATGAAAAATCAAACACTTAGGATCAAAAAAATTCTTCTATGGATCACAATACCTCCATAAATCCTAGATCTGACACGAAGGAACTGTAAAGGGAATTATTGACCTACAAGTTTGAGCTAAGAAATTTTTTGAAGTTTAGCATAACATTTATGGGTCATGGGGGTTAGTTCAAGCCTTAAGTATCAAAACTAGGGACTTATATCCTAATACGTAATAGGTATTATGTCCCAGGATATTCTTTGTATACATAAATTAGGAACGTAGGCACTAATAATTTATTCTTTGATTCATAGGCCATGCATAGGGATACAAACCTACATAGAGTTCACATAATGAGACATAATAATTTAACCTTTCACTTATAGTTAGGATATGGTTAGGAGTTTGAAACTTTGTGTAGCAAGGATGCGTATTGTAGTGTAGACGATGATTTAGGACCAAAACCTAGATAGAGAGGCTTGAAGAGTTTCCCCTTGGGATCATGTTCGATGCACATGGCCCCAGACTACCCTAAATGCATTATAGTGGGAATTATTTTCCTATAACTGGTATACATGCACAATTTTGATATTTAATGTAGAATGGATGGGTCTCATGGCCTTAAGGGATTTTTTAATGCTAAAAACTAAGGACTTAGCCCCAAATCATTTTTTTTATATATCATGGGGTATGCACAAGGAATTAAACCACCACAAAGGCCATATAGAAGGAACTTTTACCTATAAGGGGTATATGAGAATAACATGGTGTTTGGTGTACTATGGGTGAGACTGCTTAGGACTAAGAGCTAGTCACTTAGGTCCTAATAGTTACTAGGAAGGATCATGGACCATGTAAGCGGACCCATAACATTTTTATTGTTATGGGTGGCTAAAAGAACCTTAAGATATGATATTGGAGATTTGAAGTGTTGTTACTATCCATGCATGCCTATAAAAGTCCCAAGGCTTGAGTTTCATCCCATAACTATATCTATGGACTCAAGAACCATGCTCAGTTCTCAAAACACCAAAATCATGCAAAATTCATGATTTAGAGGCCAAGGATATCCCTATGAGTTCTTTTGTGTTGGTTCAATGTGTCTCTATATACTAATATTCTAATAAATTTGGTACGTAGAAACTTTACAAGAACTAAACTCTTATTGACTATTATGTATAGATTATTAATTAATTCTACTCTTCATCATATTTGTTTACCTTCAACCAATTTAAAAGACACAAATATACAACTATATATTATTCTCTCTTATGTTATGATAACATGTTATTGTTGTTGTTATTCCCCCCTGCAACTATCATGTAAAGGCCCCAAATACACAAAAATAAATAGATTTTGAATTCCTAGGAAGTGTATAGAGATTTGTATATTACACTAATGTATTTTCTCAAGCCTTAGAATTCATGAGTAGAAATTCTAATTATGGTTCAACACAATCCTATATTTCTTATTCCATGCTCCAAATATTAAAACAAATTATGTAGATGTATTATAATCATTGTCTACATTCATTCATTGAGTATAATACAAGACACATTCTCAAATAAGCATAAACACATGTTTTTTATTTATATTTTATGTAAATGATAGTCTTGTTCAAGTGTTTAAGAACATGGCTAAAGAGTTGGGTAGAGTGGATAACGATTATCATTATCCCAAGAGTAAAGAAAAGAGGATCTACTACAGAATTTGGAATTTAGGCCATTGGTAAACGAAAGGTGACTAGACTAATTCCTATTTTGTTGTATCCTTATGCAAATATTTTACTTGTAATCCTTCATCTAACTTTGTCATAGATGATGGTTTGGAATTCAACTAAGATAATAGGCTCTAGTGGGTGAAAAATAAGTACATGATGTACAATCATATGCAAACACCAATAGGCTCCCCAAGGTCTACTCCAAAATGAAAATGATCCATCATATCAATTCCATTGACTGAATTTTCTCAATCATACAATGAATTCTAGAGGCCCTACCCTTTTAATGATCCTTTCCTTCATTTTATTATGTTTTATTACATCTATTATTTCATTCAACCTACCTATTTCTGAAACAATTAGAGACCCATATTTTCCACTTAGACCATCAAAATCACACATGTATCACCATTTGGAGGCCAAGGATATGTTCACTAGGTCTCATGTGGTGGTTTGAAGTGTCATTATTTCTTTTACATGCTTACAAGTCTTATTTAAATCTTAAGTCCTAGGTTTCCTCTGTTAAGCCCTAATATTGGCTCATTACCCCTTAAATGGGGCATATTAGATTAGTAATGTTATTTATTACCCCTTAATTGGGGCATATTATATTAGTAATGTTATTTTATTTATGTCGGATTTAAGCCATTAGTTGTAATTATACCTCCTAGTCTCCTATATATACCAAGGAGACATTT
>ML779803.1:1437962-1458837 GCA_009831015.1 Picea engelmannii
AATGGACTTGCAGAAGCCGAGTTTGTGAAGGTGATGCATCTTCAAACTGCTAAAGAAATGTGGGACAAACTCATTAACAGTTATGAAGGTAATGAAAAGGTGAAAGATGCCAAGCTTCAAACCTACAGAGTACAGTTTGAAAATCTACAGATGAAAGAAGATGAAACCATTGGGAAGTATTTTCTGACATTTGAAGAACTAGTAAATGTAATGAAAGCACTTGGTGAAGAAATTGAGGAACCCTCTTTAGTTCAGAAAATTTTGAGATCTCTGCCAGATAGGTTCAACCCAAAGGTCTTAGCTATAGAAGAACGTAATGGTATAAATAATTTGTCTTTTGATCAACTTCTAGGAACGTTGACTTCATATGAAATGAGGATAGTTACAGATAAAACCACCTCTAGAGAAGCATCATTTAAAGCAGATAAGAATGAGGATTGTGAGCCTGATGAAATTGAAGCAAAATTCGTGAGAAGATTAAAGAAAGGATCAGCCAAGTACCAAGGTAAGATGCCCTTCAAATGTTTCAATTGTGGTAAGATAGGTCATTTTGCAAATAAATGTACACACAAGAAACATGATCAAAACTCTGAAGATGAAGAGAAGCACAAATCAAGAAGATTTTATAAGAAGAAGAGTTTATGTGTAAACAATGATGACTCCTCAGAAGACACCGATAGTGATTCTTCATGTGAAGATAAAGTAAATGACTTCATGCTTATGGCCAAAGAGGATTATGATAATGAAAGAACAGGCAGTGAAGAGAATGATGAATAAGTTGTGGTTGATATGGAAGGAGAACTGATCAGTGCACTAGAAGAGATTGACAGACTAAGAATCAAGAACAAAAAGCAAAAACAATTGCTGATACAGTTTGAGAAAGACAGTAAACAACCTGATGAAGACTTTGCCCTGCTGAAAGTGGAATTAGAAGAGGTAGGGAAAATCGAGGATATTCTGAAACATCAGCTATCAGGAAAGAGGGCAAGATTTGAAGCCCTGGAAGAAGAAGTAGTGAAAACTAGGAAAGAGATGGAGAAGTTTCAAACCTTGTATCATCAGAATCTATCTAGTATCAAAGCCTCAGAAGGATTAACCACCATTCTGAATCAACAAAGAAATCCAAAGCTAAAAACTGGTTTGGGGTTTGAAGAGGGATAGAGTAGTGGTCAACCAAGGAACACATAACCCATCAAGTTTGTTAAATCTACAACCAATGACAACCACAAACCTTTAGAAACAAAGGAAGACAATCAACTGCTCAGGACATGTAAAGAAAGAGGTACCAGGACTGAATCTATAGAACAAAGAAATAATGTACTCCCTACTCAAGGACATCATCAGCATGGAAGAAATCGATTTGCTCAAAGAAGACAATCATTTTCCAGGTACAAAGAATTTTTCTATGGATATCGTTTCTACTGTTCTAACTTTGGTCACAAAGCTGTAAATTGTTCCTTAGGAATTAGACATGAGCAATTAAGAATTCCAAGGAATAAATTTCTGCCACAACAAAGAATGATACAACAAAGTAACAAACCATCACATATTGCAAATTGCCAAATTAAGTCTAGAGACATGCAACTAAGGAGGTCAAGCATTAATAAACAATCAATGAGTAGACAACCCTGGAACAAGAACTTTGACCTATTGAACAATGAGATTGAATGTTATAACTGTCACAACTTTGGCCACAAAGCAACAAACTTCCATCTGAAGAATTACAAAGCAGACCCAAGGATAAAGTTCTTAGATAGAAAGGCCAGCACATGGAAAAGGAAAGATAGTGAAAAATGTGATCTAGCACATTCAATTCAAAAACAAAAGGCCTCTAGGAATATAGAAAGTGGATGTTGCAAGCACATGACTGGAGACATGGATAAGCTTCTGTACATAAGTAAAATAAAAAAAAGAAAATGTGATCCTTGAAAATGATGAACCAGGTAAAATCAAGGATAGAGGGATGGTGAGTTTGAGTAATGACAAAGGATATGCCCAGTATGTTCTACTTGTGGATGGTCTGAAACATAATTCACTCAGTTCAAGTCAAAAGTGTGACAGAGGCAGTGAAGAGGTGCTCACATCCAAAGAGTGTAAGGTAAATGTAAACTCAGGACAAATGGTGAATAAAAGTATAAGGAAAAACAATAATGTTGATCTTGAATCCTCCCCTGCAAGTAAAGAAGAAGATTCAGATACAAGAAAAGAATGCCTAGTTAGAATTTATCCCACGGAAGAAGTAGGAGAAGAACCATGTCATAAGATGAAGGAAAAAGTCTTGAAGGTTGAGAAGGAAAACACCCAAAGCAAGTTCTTAAACAACTCCATGACCCTGGATAAGATCTTGGATAGTCAGAGATCACCAAACGACAAATCTGGTATTGGATATAACAAGGAAGAAATCAGTACTCCTAAGAAACCTGATACAGGTCCTCTGTCTGTGAAAAAGAAAAGCAGGTATGAGAGTGGTTGTAGCATTTTTTTCTTGTGATTGAATATGGTCATAAAAGCCTTGGATGGTAAGCATCATGAAAGAAAAACAAAAATTGCAGTGATAGAGATCGATGAGAATCAATGGGGAGATCCAAGGGTTGCTTGAAAAGTACGAGCTACAATTACGCAGTATGTCAATAGGACAACATCTCTTCAACAACAACATTTTGTTTTACAAAATGATTTTCATGACATCCTATAGAGATAACAAGAGGAAACACCTTGTCAGGGAAAGATAACCTTTTAGAAACAAAGGAGGAAATTAGCCAGAAGCAGAGAGATAACAGTGACAGGGGAAGTCATCCACTCATGAAAAGAAAAGGTTGATGAAGGAGTCCTAGTAAGAGAGGTGAGAAATTTTGAGTTTTCCATAGAGGATACAGTGGAAGCTGAATATGAACAGGTCCAAGAATCAGAAAGACAAGACTCTGGCTTAGATACAAATATTCTACAGGCCTCAAATGAGAGATTCCATCCCGTCAGGGGGAGTTTGCATTGGTTTAATATCTGATACCTCCTAAAAATACTGCAATAGCTCAGGGGGAGCATGTTCTCTTTGACATTGATGTCAAAGGGGGAGAAAAGAATCTGGGTGCTTTTGTTTCCATCAATGCCAAAGGGGGAGATTGTTGGCAAATGTTTAATAGGTAGCATATGCTTGTCATTGATGGCAAGTAAAACAGTGAAGATGGCATGAGTATAGGAAGAATGTAACAGATGAGCATCAGAAGTATTTTAGGAAGACGCTGCAGAGCAAGCTCGATAAGTTCAGAAGAGATAGTGCAGAGGATTGTTGGCAGGTTATCAGGCAAAGTAAGATTATCATTGATGGCAATATCAGAGTGTGCTTCGATGGAAAAACAGGAACAATGTAAAGCTTGGAGGAGAAGTGTCGGTGATCATTGGATCCCATCCTGAATTCCTCATGACCGTCATATCTCAATGTAGACAATAGGAGTGCACAGATATGGAGGATAGATCTCGGGCGTTAGATCCAAGCACAAGGTTCGACCACCATTGGATCGAGGAGAACCTGCACGTTCTTTAAAGTGCAAGGAGTAGAGGGCTCACAAAATCATGAAAGAAGGAGGACTGTCCATCTTAAGGCAGGACACGTGGGGATAGATCGTCAGTTCGATGACTAGAGAGTCAAAGGAACGATGTTCCCTAACCTCTCAAAATCACGATATCTGAAATCGCGATTTAATATTAGCTGTCAGTTTAAGGTTGAATCTGGACTGTTGATTCCAGTCCATGTCAGAGTTTTGGGGATCGAGAGTTGAAGATGTCAAGTAATATCATCCACAGAAATCTTGATTTCGTGATATGCAAAATCGCAACTTAATCGCAGTCGTTGAATCAAGATCAGATCTGGACCGTTGATCCAACTCCATTTCGGAGTTTCGCCTATCACGGCTTGGAGTGACGAGAATACCCATCTAAGGATCAATGAGATGCAAGGTCACAAAAAGATCAGAACCATTAGATCACCAAGAATGAGGATCGTTGATCTGAGCTCCATCTCGGAGTCTTGCCTATCGCTACTTGGAGTGACAAGAATCTCCATCTTAGGAACAAAAATATGCGAAATTGTGATTCAATCACAGCCATCATATCAAGGTGTGATCTGGACCATTGATCCAACTCCATATCGAAGTTTTGCAAATCGTGACATGGAGAGGGAAAAGAAACAATGCAACAAGAATTGCGAAATCACGATTTAATCGCAACCATTGAATCAAGGTCTGATCTGGACCGTTGATCTCAGTCCATTTTGGAGTTTTGTGGATCGAGTGTTGAAGATGTCAAAGAATATTACCTGATATCGCGATATGCGAAATCGCGACGTAATTACAACCGTCAGATCAAGATGTGATCTTCACCATTGGTACGAATTCTTTACGAAGTTTCGTGGATCGGGATTTGGAAGTGACAAGAACATTCACCACAGGAATGTTGAAATCGCGATATGCGAAATTGTGAAATGATATGAACCGTCAGATCAAGTGTTGATCGGGACCGTTGATCCCACACCATTTCGAGGTATCAGGGATCGCGACTTGGAGAGTCAAGATGCCTCATCTCCAGACTCACGAAATGCGAAATCGCGAAAGCACCTTATGCATAAGGCTGTGGTCACAACCCTTAGTCACATCGGCAAGAGATGGAGGAAAGAGCTAGAGCAACCGAGCTCGTTTTCGGGGATCGCGACTGGGGATGTTGAGACACATGGTCACACGAATGTCGAATTGTCGAATGTCGAAATGCCGAAATGAATGCAAGATCCCATGGAATCAATCCAACGGTGTAGGTGAATTTGAACAATATCGAAGGGCTACTGTAGCAAGACATATTATAACTTCCAGAAACCACTGATGGTTTCAGCCAGAGGACTCGAAGACACTTGGGGATGATTGACAGAGAAGGTGAGGAGCCTCTGGGAATATTCAAGAGGGATGAAGATGTTTATGAAGGTGATTGACAGCTAGATGGGCATTGAGGCCTATAACTGAAACAGAGAAGGTGAGCTCGACTGTCACAGAGAAGACGAAGAGTCTCAACTGCCAGAGAGGCTGAGGAATCTCAGCATAACACCCAGTGATGTTGAACGCGTGGGAAAACCGCCAGAGAAGCTGAAGAGTTACCATGATGATTAGGTAGAGCACTCGAGAGGTGGAGGATATCGGCGCAGTGTGAGTATGTAGAGGTATTGCGCACATTGCATTCACAAGGTGCACAGAAGCTATAAGTAAATGGTACAGAGAAGAGATGGTGTAGTTGTTACTGTTCGAGTTGTTGTGGTTGTTGTTGTTGAAGGTGATTCATGTGTGAAGAAGGAGGAGAGCGCAGCAGCTGAATTGAACAGAAAAGGAACTGTGAAGTGAGTGGACATGGCGCACAGAGCATAAAAATAAGAAGAACAGACAACACAAGTCATGTGTGCAGGAAGGCAGTGAGGCAGACAGAGCAACGAAATGCAGCAGAGTCTGGTAAGCCATTGTTGAACATTATATCACTGTAATAAGTTTCAGTAGCAAAGATTTATATTATTCAGGGTGGTTGGGAGGTGCTAGGGAGGACTAGTGTCCTCAAAGGTTCAAGTGGGTGCTTGAACACAGGGAGTTGGTGCTTCCTTCTATTTGGTGCTAGAGAAACCATGGAGTTGGTTCTTCCTTCTAGTTGGTGCTAGAGAAACTAGGGAGTTGGTGCTTCCTTCTAGTGGGTGCTAGAGAAAATAGAGAGTTGGTGCTCTCAGCAAGTAGCAGCTTGCAAAACTAAGGTTGTAGCCTCATTATGAGTTGGTTCTCATATGTATGATAATGTAAAGAATGTAACTATTACTTATCATATAAAGAAAAAGAGGTTTTTTACCCTGTATGGGTTTCCTCGGGAAATATTTGTCTCTGTGTTTCTCATATATGTGAATGATGTTGATAGTGCCATTGTTTATTTCCCTGCATTATTGTGATCATCATTTAGTGTTTCTACAAAGATTTTAAAAGAATCAAAATTGTTTAAGCACGGTGACAACTAATTCACCCCCCCCCCTCTCAGTTGTCCAACAGGCTTGAATTTCCTTACATTTCCTTTCCTTCCCTTGCCTTTCCTTGCCTTTGCTCCCTAGACTCTCCTTTCCTTTTCATGTATTCCCTTTCCTTTCCTTGATTTTACTTGCCTTTTCATGTGTATGTTTTCCTTTCCTTCGCTTTCCTTTATTTCCTACCCTTTCCTTGAATGTTATTTCCTTTCTTTCCTAGGATTTCCTTGCCTTTTCTTTCCTTTCCTTTCCCTTCCTTTCCTTGCCTTATATTTCCATGCCTTGCCTTTGATTTCCTCTTATTTACACGATTTCCTAACCTATCCTTTCCTTTACCTACCTTGTGTTATATTTCCTTTCATTTCCTTCCCTTTCCTTGCCTTTATTTTCCTTATCTTTCCATGCATTTAATTGACTTCCTATTATTCCCTAGCCTTTCCTTCCCTTCCTTTGCCTTTCTTGCCTAACCATTCCTTGCCTTTCTTTCCTAATATTTCCTTTCGTTAACTTTCATTTACTTTCATTACCTTTCCTTGCCTTTCTTTCCCAACCTTTGCTTTCCTTAACTTTCATTTACTTTCATTACCTTTCCTTGCCTATCCTTGTCTTTCCTTTCCTTGTACTTCCATGCTTTGGCTTTCCATACCTTGCCTTGTATTTATTTACTTGTCTTGTTCTACTTGTATTTCCATGCCTTAGATTGCTATTCCTTTCCTTGTATTTATTGACATGTGTTACTTTCCTTGAATTTCTTGGATTGGATTGGATTTCCTTTCCTTTCCTAGAATTTCCATGCCATGTCCTATCTTGCCATGTCTAGCATTTCCTAGCCTTGTTTTTCCTTTTCTTTCCTTGACTTTCCTTGCTTTATTATCCTTTCCTTGCATTTTGTTTCCTTTCCTTTCCTTAAATTTCCTTAAGTTTCCTTTCCTGTCCTTTCCTTACAAGGTGTTAAATTGTCAAAAATATGTAATAAGAACTCAACAAAATGCTAGTTCCATAGATCCTCCAAAAAATGATTTTTTGAGAAACTGAATGAAAATGGAGGGGTCCCCCTAAGTGAAAAATAGTGCCCCAAATCTAATGCAGCCGATGGTTCATCCATATGAGGCCTGGTTATAATTTTATCATGAGTTACAATTGGCCTACTCTGGACATTTAGGGACATAATGGAAATTTGGCCCAGCAGCATAAAATCCAAAATAAGTGACATAAAAGAGTTCCATAAGCTCCCTCACATCTATTTGTCCAAGGGCCATGCAAACAAACTACCCAAAATCACCTGTCATAGTTTTCCTGAAAATCAACGTCTTGTTCAAACATTGCACTATGTCTCACTGAGCAAAACCCTAGTTCGAGAAATCGTCCAACAAATTCTTTTCCGGGAAATAGAATGAAAGTGGAGGGGACCCCCATACTAAAAATTGGTTCCCAAAATCCAATTCAACTGATGGTTCATCCATCCTGGGACTAGTTAGATTTTTATAATGAGATGCAACTCACCTCCTCGAGCCATTCAAGGACATGTTGGAAATTTGATCTAGGGGAATAATGTCTAAAATGAGAGCCATAAAGAAGTTGCATAATCTTATAAACATATGATTGGCGAAGGACCATGTGACTACACTACCAACAATATCCTGACACAACGTTTTTGAAAATCAAACTCTTTTTCAAAAATTGCATTGTGCCTCATTGAGTGAAACCTTATTTCTATAGATCCTTCAACAAATGCTTTTCTGGGAAAAAAAATGGAAGGGAAGGGTTCCCCTTAACTAAAAACCGATGCCCCAAATTTATTTGAACCAATGGTTAATTTGTCGAATGCTAGGTTAGAGTTTTATGGTAAGTTGCAACTCGCCTCCTTAATCCATTCACGGACATGTTGGTAATTTTCTCTAGGAGCATAAAATCCAAAACGAGTTCCATAATAGAGCTATGTAAGATATCAAACTTTTGTTTGGCCGAGGAACAAATGACCACACTACCCATCATTTCCTAACACAATGTTCTTTAAAATCGACCTCTTGTTTAGAAATTTCACTATGCCTCACTGAGCAAAACCATAGTTCCGTAGATCCTCCAATAAATGATTTTCTATGCCACAAAATGAAAATGGATGGGTCCCACTAACTGAAACATAGTTCCTCACATGTAATGAAACTAACAATTCATCCATTCAAGTCTCGATCAGTTTTTTATTGTGAATTGCAAATTAGCTCCTCAAGCCACTTATGGACATGTTGGAAATTTGGGTCAATTGAATAATGTCCAAGATTATATCCATACCAAATTTATGTAAAAGATCATAATTATATTTTGACAAGGCCCATGAAACCATTCTACCCACAATTTCTCGACACAATGTTCTTGAAAATCAACCTCTTGTTCATAAATTGCATTGTACCACATTAAGCAAAACCCTAGATCCAAAGATCCTCCAACAAACACTTTTCCAAGAAACAAAATGATAGATAAGAAGTCCCCCTAGCTCAAAACAAGTTCATTTTATCCAATGCAACTGACAGTTTGTTCATTTGAGGCCGGATTATAGTTTTATTGTGAGTTGCAACTAACCTCCTCAATACATTCAGGGACATGTTGGCAATTTGGTTCGAGGACATAAAATCCAAAATGATATCCATAATGAAGTTCCATAATCTTCTTCACGTCTATTTTTCCATGGCCTATGTGACCACACTACCAAAAATATCCTGACACGGGGTTCTTAAAAATCGGCCTCTTGTTTAGAAATTGAAAGGAAAGGAAAGGCATGCCAAGGCAAGGTATTACAACCCAAGGAAAAGTATGGCAAGGAAAGGAAATGAAAGGAAAGAAATCACAACACAAGGCAATGACATTCAATGAAATCCAGGGCATGGAATGTCAATACAAGACAAGGCAATGCAAGGAAAGGAATGGTTAGACATGGAATGACCTAGACCTAGACAAGGCAAGGAAAGGAAAGGCAATATATGGAAAGAAAAGGTAATGAAAGGAAACACATGACAAGGAAATGCAAGGAAAGGAAAGGAATATCAGGTCAAGGAAATACATGGCATGGCATGACAATACAAGTCATGTCATGGTAAGGCAAGGAAAGGAAAGACATGGCATGACTAGGAAATGTATGTCATGGAAATTCAAGGCAAGGAAAAAGAATGCAAGGAAAGGAAAGGCTAGACATGGAAAGACAAGGAAAGGCAAGGAAAGTCAAGGAAAGGTCTAGGTCTAGGTATGGTAAGGAAAGACAATGAAAGGAAAGGTTTATGTCTAGGTGTAGGTATAGAAACAAAATGCAAGGCAATGGAAGGCATGGAAAGGAAAGGCCAATGGTTGTAGCATCCCAACTCGATGTCTATGGTCAAACTTTACCTTTTGGAATTCTAGGCATCTAACCATGTATTTAGACACATCTTTCTTGATTCTGGTCCAAACGTATTGGCTTCTAGTAGCTGAAATTGACTTATTATATCCTCGTTGCCCAACATATGGCACATTGTGCATTTCCCTTAGAACCATTTTTTTTCATCTCTTCATACTTCGACACATACACCTTTCCATTGTACATGAGGAATCCATCCTTTTTCATCTCATAATTTATAAATTTTTGCTGTGAATTTCCCTGTTGTAATTATTCTTTTATTTCCAAATAATGATGATATGAATTTGCAACCTCTAAATTTTTTTCTCTTAAATTATACATGTATATGCTAATGGATATAAAATTAATATCATGCACTCTACTTCTAAGTGCATCAACCACTTGGTTCTCCTTCCCCTTAATGTGCTTGATGTCAAAGTCATACTCGCTAAGGAATTCCAACCATCTAGTTTTCCTTGGATTTAGTGTTGGTTGTCCAAACAAATGTTTCAAATCACAATGGGATGCCCTCAATTCAAATTTTCTACCCATGAGATAATTTCTTCACATTTTTAATTCATGAATAATGAGTGCTAATTCTAAGTCACGTGTGGTGTATTTTCTCTTACATTCTTTAAATTTCCTTGACTCATAGCACACCAGTTTTTCAGTTTGTATGAGGAATCCACCAAGCCCTTCCTTGCATGCATTAGTGCACACAAAAAATACTCATCTAGGTCTACAATCTTCAATATTGGTGCACTTGTCAAAATGTCCTTCAGTTGCTAAAAAATATCTACACATTTGGAAGTCCATTAAAATTTAACTCCCTTATTTTACAAAAAACCAATTGTTCTTGCAATCTTTGAAAATCCCTTTATGAATCTTTGGTAATAACCTCAAAGACCCATATATGATTTGACTTTTGTAACACTTTTTTTCACTAGAAATAGTCTAATGGTATTTATCCTCTAAACATCAATTGTTATACCATCTGTTGAAATAATCTGACCCAAATAATGAATCTTCCTTTGATAGAAGATGCAGTTACTTGACTTGGCATACAATTGATTCTCTCTAAAAACTTGTAGGACCATCCTTAAACATTCTCATGTTCCTCCTCTATGCTTGAGTAGATGAGTATATCATCCATGAAAACAATTACAAACTTGACTAGGTATTACTTGAACGCTCCATTCATCAGGCACATCAAAACAACTGGTAAATTATATAGCCAAAATAAAACCACCACAAAATCAAAATGTCCATATCTTGTCTTAAATAATATTTTGTTTATATATTCTTACTTTATCCTCACTTGATAATAGTTTGATCTTAAGTCAATCTTGGAATAGATTCTTGAACCCTTTAGTTGATCAAATGGATCATCCATCTTTCGCAAGGGTATTTGTTATTTGTGGTTACCTTATTTAGTTGCATGAAATCAATGCACATCTTGAAGACACCATCTGTATTCTTCACCAAAAGGACAAGGGAACCCTAAGGTGACATGGTTGGGTGTATATACCCCTTCTTTAATAGTTCTTCAAGTTACATCTACAAATCCATGAAATCTGGTGTGCCCATTCTATAAGGTGTTTTGGACACTACGGTAGCTATTGGCACCAAATCAACAAAAGATATTGATGTCTCTCTTTAATGAAAACCATGGAATCTCCCTAAATACATCTCCAAAATCCTTCAATGCTGGATGGTATTCAACACTTGACATTTTATCTTTGGCTACCTCTTCTATATAGGCTACAAAAATATGGCATCCCTTCTTGAAACTCTTCTTCAGTTCCATGGTTGAAATCACTCTAACATCTACAAAACTTGGAATACATTGAACATTTCCTTGCTACCCTTCCTCATCAAGACATGTGATTGTCTTGTTGTAACAATCTAGGACAACATGGTGTTTTTCCAAATTATCCATACTAATAAGATATCCATGCCAATTGAAATATATGACGTTCAAATCTACCTCTGTCTTGATTCCATTCATGTCTATTGGACAATATTTAACCATCTTAGTAACCTTTCCTTTAGCCCCCATGGATAGCTAAACCAACCGAGATTACCCATGTTTGATTCTTGGAAAATGAAACCTTTCAACAAGATTAATATTTATGCAACTATAAGTAGCTCTAAAATCAATTAAAGTGGCCATGGGTTGGTTATCAATCTTACCTTCTACTTCAGTCATGGGGGATTGGTATTCTACTTGATTATTTTCCAAGGATGCATAAATCGTTGACATGCTTCTCCACATATCTTCAATTGTATCAACCTCCTGAATATTATGGAAAATCCATATATTTTATGTTTTGTGAGTAAAATCCTTATATGAGTGGTCTCCCTCACACCCCCAACATTTTATGGGATGCTACCTTGGCCTGTTCCCAAAACAATATATCATCTTGGGTTTATTATGGGTTGAGTGTTCCTATTGATGTGCTTGAGATATTTTCATGTAAAAATGTGACTTATATCCTTTCTTCCATTTCTCCATCTTACCCTTATTCTTGTCAACCCAATATTTTTGGAAAACTTCCCTCCTTTTGCTCTTATCATAAAGGTGTTTTTCTTTCCCTATGGTCTCGTCCAAAGTGCTAGGGTCTTCATATTGTACCTTATCACTATAGAAAGTACGTAGGCCACTCTGAAACCTTTGGATTTTAAAATTTTCATCCTTTATGAATCCAACATACTTCAACAATTCAAAGAATCTCCTTTCCTATGTTCTCTATCAAAGGTTGGTGGTTTAATTTTCCTTAGCTCACCTTGCAAAAAAAATTGAATTGGGTATTCTCCTTTGCCTTTTGACAGGGGACACACTTCGTCTATTCTTTGTCCCTTAATATGAATGAACTCTTCTAGTTGATTTCCCCTTTGAATGATGATGCCTGCTCACACTCCTTGAGTGTTTGTCATTCATGTGGTCATCCTTTCTACTATGGTATGTGGATGTTGCCACTTTTCTAACACTAGCTTCTTGCTTTGAGCTAGAATCCTTGTTGATTTGTCTATGTAACATATTCAAATTTGGTATCATCCCCTCCCGAGCTTTCATCGCCCTTTCATTATATTCCCTTTATCTCTGCACTTCCCTATTTGAGATTCTCGTAGTTTCATCTAGCTCCACAGGATCCACCTTGCTTCTTCTTCCATTGGACTTTGTATTAGGATTTACCATGGTGACATGTATCCCTCTAATACAATATTCATGGCTATAACATCTTTGGGCATCCTCCATGACCGTAACACTAATACATAACCAAAATCCCCTCCCGTACCTCTAATTCTACAAGGAATGTGCATGTAATTTTTTTTTTGTTAGAGTAAAATATTTACAAATCTAGGAAAAATGCATAAATGTTCTTCTCTTTTAGACCACCAGTCAACTTATTCTTATTTGACTTTAATTTTTACTGCTCAAATCACGTTTTTGGTGCATGAGTTGATTCCTCTCTCCAATGACTATACATTTTCTCAAAACTAATCTCTAAGCATAATGAAGATCTTACACATTATCCATATGATGACATCATAATGCTCTTACACAGGTGCCAACCTACGTGGCTCAACCGATGTGGCTTGGTTGATGTGGCTCCCCTGTCCAGATTGAACTGAGGCCAACTACTTCACTTCTTTGAAAATCATCCCACACATTATCATGAGAAATATGAACATGCACACATGTGTGTGACTAATTCAACTCATACACCATTTCATTAGGGACTACTTATTGGTGCATAAATATCCAAGACTGTAAAATGCCACCGACAAGAGACAAATGAGCTCATAAATAAGGTAAGGATAAGTGTTGATAGGTGCAACTTAAAGCTTGCTCAATTTACTCTGATGACATATGATTGTTCTTTCTAAAATGTACAATGGAGCCAATGTGAAAGACATGTTTATGTGACATAACCAATATGACGACTAGGTTTCAAAAGAAACCACATACTTTTTCCCTAGAGTGCAAGAGATCAAACTACCATGTAAAATGTGCAATAAAACAATAACTAGAATGGAACTTCAAGCTTGCACACAACTTCTCTATTACTATTATTTTATTTTGTTACATAAAAACAAAAGGAAGCTTATTACCTGTATCCCACCCACACATAATATGAAGATGCATGTGACTTTAAAATTTATGTATGAAAATAATTATTACACCTACAACCACTTAACTTTCTAAAGAATCTTAATAAGTGAAGGTTTGTTATTGATATATAATACTATTTAATAATGCTGATTAATATTTAATGAGATTAAATTTGGTTTATTAAAATAGCAAAATTATTTCATCTATTTAAAAAATATATATTATTAAGCATATTATGAATAATTGAGAAAACCTTAAATTTCCAAATTTTTGAGAAAACTTATAAACGTGTTTTCTAAATCTTTTACTGAGTTTATCTCTAAAACAATTTAAACACAAAATATTCTGAAATTATAATCTAATATAAATATACACATGGGTTACACTTTTAAGAGAATATACCTTATATAACAAATCATATAAATTAAAAAAAAATCAATCTTCTATAATACTATAAAAATATAATAAGTTAATAAACAATTTGTTTTAAACTTTATTTAAAAAATAATAATTTATTATATTATGTTTATCGACATGTTAAATCACTTTAGATAACGCCATGTATTCGATATCTTTGTTCATCAACATTTCATCGAGTGCAATGAATTCATCTACAATGACAATAAAAGAAGATTGTTCTATTTTCGGAACAAAGAATATATTGCCTGGATATTGGACGAATTTTAAATTTGCACGCCCTAAAAGTATTTCTAAGCTTCCGTTATATATATCTGTCCGTCGCATGGAAACAAAAATCCAATTGAAGTAATCAGCGGGTTGCAGTGGGCACGAATTGATGAGAAATATTACGGCGCCTTACGAGGCGAGCAGTTGCTCAGTATGGAAGACACCAGCGCCATATGTGTTCGGTGGAGCTGGTTTCATGATCGCTTTGATAGCCTTTGCTTTGATCGTCCAGCTTTGGTCCTGCTGGAAGGACTCTCGAGATGATCAGTCAGAAGAAAATAACATGACATCAGTGCAGGAAAGCGAATCGAATATTTGTTCGGAAGATAAGGACGAAAAATTAATCGTGATTATGGCTGGTGATGCCATGCCTACCTGTATCGCTACTCCATCCTCTCTGCCTGCAAAATGAAAATGCAATCAGAACTTTTTCAGTGTAACAAAAGATTTCGCTCTGTATATAAAAATCAGTATTCATAGATTAGGGTTTTTGTTGAGCTCAGTAATAAATTTAGGCCAAAGATTTGGCCCGAGTAATTCATAGTTGATATATTTTTTTAATCCAGTAATAGTAATTCATAGTTGATATTTTTTTAATCAATGAATTGGTAATTTGTACTAATTCGTAGTTGATATATATTTTGAATTAAAGAATTGGTAATTAGTAGGGTTTATCTGATTTCCTGATGAAATTTGTTGATCTAATCTAAAAGTATATTCCATATTTGTAAGTTATATGTATCAAATACTTTGGATTTAGTAAGGGTGGAGGAGTCCTTGTATTGCGGGGTCGTCTTTGATACCTGCATTAACAACTAGCACAGCCGACTTGCGGCTGGATAACGCTGAAAGGTATTGGTCACTCACAATAAACGTGAATATTCTGGATAATGACAGGTGAATATTAAACGTTCGTGTAGGTCGTGGTTTGGTTGTGGCATCAAATAATTTTTTAGATATAAAAAATGAATGAGTGTCATCAAAATGAAACGTGCTAAGAGTGTTTCATTAATTTGAATTTTAATCATTTGAACGTGGCAATTATGTATTTTTACAGTAAATTTATAATGTGATTAGGTAAATGCAAAAAAATAAACATGTTAACGGATGCCTTCATAAATGTAAGGAAGTTATGAACAATAAATCTGACGCATTGATTTTGGAGGATGACTAAGAATATGCCAGCGTCTTCAATGCTTAGCCATCAGATTAGAATTTAAGATTAAAAGATCATTAATTGTGCCCATTGTCAATAAGTTTATGCTCATTATCAATAAGTATACACCTTTAAGCTTAATTAACAGAAAAAATAAATACCAAATGTGTGGGTATAAAAATGAAAACAGTGGTCAAAAATATCCGACGAAGATTGAGGCGGCCACTCTACTCGATTCCTTTTCTGTATATAAAATATTAGGTCATTCATTAAAAAGGTGACTATATAAGATTTTCGAAAAGATTACATTGCGATCCGTGGACCTGAACAATTTTAGGATAATTTTTTATTTTTTGTTGGCACCTTTTGTTTTTTTCTCCTCCAGGACCACTTTTATGGTAATTAAACATTTTGTTTCTCGAGGATCACTTTCATGAGAATTATTTTTCGTTTGAAATCTTTTAGGATCTTTTTCCACATGCAATCATATCCAAGGATTATTGGAATACTAATTAATATATATATATATATATATATATATATAATAAGCGTTTATATTTTTACCATATTTAGATATTTATAAAACTGGTTTAATATATTAAAAATATACCATTCTTTTAATGTTTTTTGTTAATATGTATTTATAGTTATTTAGTTGTTTCTCCTTCTTACTAAATCTATGTTTAACACTTAATTGATTCTGGATTTCTATTCTAAATACATGGATCGTTATTTGCTAATCATTTATGGGAATAAACTCAATTGTGAAAAATATTAAAATATAGAGATATAAAGTTTCATTATTTTTTTTTTATAGTGTGTTAATATATATATATATATATATTTTTTTAATATTTAGTGGATTTGCATATAGTCTTTGCGGGACACATTGTCTCACCTTCACAAATTAGAAATATAATAGATAATGTTTTTTTAATTAAATATGCCACGTAAGCATGCATTTAGAGGTAAAGACTTTAAAAATTAAAAAGGTCATTCTCTTTTAAAAGGTTTATTATAAATTTTGCAATAAGACAATTATTTAACAGTTAAATGAGACAATTATTTAATAGTTAAATAGAATTTTTATTAAGTTATTTAAAAAAAAATGATATAGCTTTATTGTAAATACAATTTACTTAAATTATAAAAGTAAAGCATTATAAGGTAACTTTTGTATTTTTTTAAAACTACTTTGTGCTTGTATATTATATTTAATTTATAAAGCAACTTCATTTGAAAATTCATTCTTACCTATTTTCCAAAAGCGTTTATTTGTTGTAAACACAATTTATTTTATAAAAATGATTTTTTAACATCCATCACTATGTGAACCAACCTCGTATGTTATATGGCTTTTTGGTTACTTTTTATGTATTTTTAAAACATGTATAACTTTGACATATAGAGTTTGTTTTTAGTGTGTGTGTTTTTTAAACTACATATTTTTCGTGAACTTTCAACACAATTATTTTCTTCTTTTGAATCCATCTTATCTACATATTTTAAGATGACTCGTCAAAGTAAATTCTCATAGAAATCAAGTAGTGGAGCATGTACGACAAAGTAGAGGAATTTAAACTAGATTACCTTGGGAAAATAAATTACACACATTAATGCCTCAAAGGAAACAAAATGGGATAATAAAAATGATGAAGACTCAAATATATCGAAATATCCATCTTTAGTTATTTACAATTTCACCTTCAAAGAATTAATAAACTAGATGCACTTTGGATAAATATGAAAACTATATTTGGTAAAAAAAAAAATGAGATTCGATCCCACCAACTCGAAGACCAATTGTTTTCTTTAAATCCTAGTGATGTTTCTTATGGAGCTTGATTATGTTGTGGAGAAACTACCAACCCCTGGACATCATGTTGGGAAGAAAACCTGCTAATGGGTATCACTCTGATCACAGTTTAACTGTGTGTTTCAAGCTCATGTAAACATGAACAAGACAACCCAAACATAGTTTTTCTCTGCTTCAAGCTTGTGTAAAAATGAAACCTACCCCAAGCATAGTTTCTCTTTGTTTCAAGTTTGTGTAAAAATGAAACCTACCTCGAGCACAGTTTCAATCTCTATTGCAAGCTTGTTAAAAAATTAAATAGATAACCATGAGCTTAGTCTTTGTTCTTTCTTGTGCTCGTAAATACATGGGAATGTGTTACCGAGCATATTTTTATCATTGTTTCAGAATCGTAAAAACTTTATGAAAAATGAACTCTTTGGAGTACAACTGAGCATATTTTTATCAATTTTTTTAGGATCGTAAAAACTATATGAAAAAGTAACTCTTTGGAGTCTTTTTTAAGCTCTTTCCAGACTCGCTAAACATGAAAAGATTTTCGAGTGAGCTTGTTTCCTTTCACACTCATTAAAAGGTTTGAAATGGCGTCTATTCAGTATAAGTTAAACCCTTCTTCGATCTGGATGGGCTAATAACGAAAAATGAACACTCTAGTCAATCATGACTAGAAGAGTTCTCCCTGGTATGTTTTTACATTTTTTCGAGCTCGAGGGACTAAATTTACGAAAAAAAACACCCTTGGAGTCATCTTTAAGATCTTTTCAGACTCTCTAAACATGAAAATACCACTGATCTTTCCTTCTTTGGGCTCATAATATTATGCATCGAAGGACCCATACGGGACCAAACCGCTCCTTCTTCAGTTTTGTTAAACATGTGATGAGGGACTCATCAAAGATGTGTTAAACCAAGCATATTCTATCTTCCTCAATCTCGTTTAAAAAAAATAGATACTCGCCAATCATGGTGGGGGGGAAATTGAAGGAAGTGGGTCAGGTTTTGGAAGTGATTATGGCAGTTGTTTTTTGTTTCCCTTGAACATGAAACCTTCTTGCGTCTCATATTATAGTTGGATAATCTTCTTATCTATGAGTCATACCAATCCTATGAGTCCTCATACTTCTCCGGCTCACCTAAAGAGTGTCTCGGTGATCGTCACACTATGTTTTGGTCTATCTCTCAGTCAAGTCAATGCTTCCATGTCATTTTTCATGCCTCACAATGTTCAAGGGAAGTTTCACCTCAAACCAATCATTCTGCAGTATTAACAACTTTGATCCTTGTGTTAGTCTACACTCATTTGATTTATCATCTTATATCACTTTCCTTTGTTAGTTTCATGTCGATGATAGGGGATGCATCATGGCCCTCCTTCGATGAGTGTGTTCCTGTCAAATTCAACAAATTATCCAAGAATTAGACTTAGAAACCAGTTAGAACCTTAGGACCTACATGCCTCAATGGTAGGCCTCCTCCCTTTCTACAGTAGGTTTACATCATTGACCTATGATTGAATGATTCCATGAACATTCGAATTTAACTCATTTATTCACATTCGCTGGAATTTACTATGGTACCTTGGGATTCATTATCATCGGTGGTGATTTATGTAGTGTCCCTGACCATCACTCCCACTGCCGAGCAATGCTACTATGCGGAAACATTATCATACTTATATATATAATAGGCATTAAATCAAATGAACACATTTAGCTAAAAAATACAGAGTAATCACAGGATTATTGCTAACATACATAAATAATGGAATTAACAGTAACTTATGATTGCAACGAAATACATGATAATATTTCAAGCATCACAGATATGCATTTAAATTGAAATTAAACACATGCATATACTTATCTTTGAAACTGTTGTAACTCCACCAACTACATGAAAACCTTCCACGAACCTGCCAGCCTTAGACCATGCTTCTCATCACACTTAGTAGTGGGCCACCCCTTAGCTGGGACCAAGCTCCACCCAGGACGAGGGAATTCTAGACTAGGCTGAGGTTACAGGAAAACTGCATAGAGCATCCAAAAGGATTCTCACAAGGAGCCTTCTTACGCCCACTACTCACAGACTGTCATTCCCCACATGCATGTTCCACCCGGGAGTATACACCTTCACAAGCACAGTCCATCGGTGCTTGACCTCCCTCTCTGGGTCTCGACAATAGGTTAGATCAAGAATTCTCAGATCTCTGTAGCTGGTGTTGGAATCTCTCTGGGATAAAACCACTTCCCAGCAGACTCCCTCACCTAGAGAGAGATGCTCATAGGCCTGACAACCCGCCTCTTCTACCACGGGCCCGAAAACCTAGTTCTTCAACCCGTTTTCAACTCAATTCCCCAAAATTCGGTATAACAACAACAACAATAGCTTTTGTCTAACTCACAAGTGACAACAACAATAGGAAAATTGAGTGTGGACGTCCATAAAAATGGAAACAAGTCACTAAGACACAACATGGTTCAGGTAACACAAGTTTCAATATGCGTGACAAGCAATCCACGTAGAGGTCGGACACAGACTCGACGATTTAGATAGAGGGTGTATCGACTTCTCAAGAAAACATCACAGGCCTCGGGTTTCAGAGCTATTTGAGGGTATGTATGCAGAGATCAGATGGAATTCTTGGTTTCATACAGTCAACGACAGAATGGAGGAGGAACCCAAAACTCAGCTGACGCTTTAGATTTTAACCCTATTCTCCCTGGTTGACACTTGTCTTCTTGGAGCTGCTTGTGTTCCCTTTTGCACACTTGGAACTGCATGCATTCCCTTTTTCACACTTGGAGCTGCATGCGTTGCCTCTCCCAGGACTTAGGATAAAAACATGTTTTGTCACATAGCTTTAGAATAATAATAAAATATTATTCTCAAGGACTTAAGCCCCTAATCTTATCCCCTCTTTCCAACCTTTCCACCCCTTTTCCCTTACCGACCTTGTCGAAACTTAGTCCCCCATCACTCTTTCTTCGTGGTTGGTCTACACGCAATGATCATATATTATATTAATGATATGCATAATTACATATACAAAATCAGGCTTCTGGCCTTAATACTTAGGCTCTCTGGCCTAGAAAACACATAAGCCCACCAGCTTATCAATACTTGGCTCACCAACCTACAAAACATGATTTACAATTCATAAACATGATTTAAAATTCATAAACATGATTACAAAAGGGGTCATCCTTGGGGATATTACAATCCCCTCCCCTTATTTTTTCATTGTCCTTAGTGCAACTTTCACACGTCATTAGCAAGATTTTCAAAATATTCAAAAAGATGCGGGTATTTTGCCCGCATAGCATCCTCATGCTCCCATGTCGCATCCTGAGGATTGTACCAGGTCCACTAGAACTTTACAATCCCTATGGCTTTATTCCAGATTTGTTTGCTTTTCTGGTCCAATATGGGCACAATATGCTCTTGCAGGACACCTTCTTTCTCCACCTGAATCACATTCCTATCAATTACATGATTAGCATCAGGTATATATTTCTTAAGCAATGAAACATGAAACACATTATGTACAGTCATGGATGTAGGTTGTTAAGCCCTAATATTGGCTCATTACCACTTAATTGGGGCATATTAGATTAGTAATGTTATTTTATTTATGTCGGCTTTAGGCCATTAGTTGCAATTTAGATTAGTAATGTTATTTTATTTATGTCGGCTTTAGGCCATTA
>ML779803.1:1464669-1476138 GCA_009831015.1 Picea engelmannii
CTTGTACTTGAACATTTAAGTGGGGTAAAAGGAGGTTTCCCCCTCGAAGAGGCTTATTATCTGAAATTATCTCTTTTTCAAGGCGTTGAGTACTTTTCCTGAGGTTTTTCTATGCTATATTGATGTTTGGTTCTTAACATCCATCATCTATGCTATATTGATGTTTTGCCCGCATAGCATCCTCATGCTCCCATGTCGCATCCTGAGGACTGTACCAGGTCCACTAGACCTTTACAATCCCTATGGCTTTATTCCAGATTTGTTTGCTTTTCTGGTCCAATATGGGCACAAGATGCTCTTGCAGGACACCTTCTTTCTCCACCTGAATCACATTCCTATCAATTACATGATTAGCATCAGGTATATATTTCTTAAGCAATGAAACATGAAACACATTATGTACAGTCATGGATGTAGGTACTGAAAGCATATATGCAACTGGCCCAATCCTTTCTAGGATTTCAAATGGTCTACAAAATCTGGCTGCCAACTTGGTGCATCTTCCCAGCTTCAGGGAACTTCTATTGGATTTCACTTTCAAGAAAACATGCTCTCCCACTTTAAACTCTGTGTGGGTTCTATTTTTATCAGCATAACTTTTATGCCCGTCTTGGGCATATTTCAAATTCTTCTTAATTTTTAGCATATGTTCTTCCATTTCCTTAAGCAACTCTGGCCCAACTACTTCCCTATCTGCTGGATTATCCCATGTTACTAGAGTATTTCACTTTCTTCCATAAATTGCTTCAAATGGGCTCATATTCAATGATGCTTGATACCCATTGTTGTAGTCAAATTCCACCAAATGTAGGTAGTATTCCCATTTCGATGGTTTGTCCATCACATGCATCCTTAGTATGTCTTCTATTACTTGATACACCCTCTTTGTCTTCCCATCAGATTCAGGATCATAGGCTGTACTAAAGTTCATATTCATTCTGAACCCCTTGAAAAACCCTTTCCACAAATTTGAGGTAGATTTTTAGTCTCTATCAGACACAATTGTCTTGGGAATACCGTGCAATCATGCTACTTCCCTCATAAAAATGTCAGCAACATCCACTTCCTTGTGAGTATTCTTTAATGGAATGAAATGGGAAACTTTCGTAATCTTGTCCACCACCACCATGATTGAATCATGTTGCTTTCCTGTTCTGAGAAATCTTGTGATGAAATCCATTGTCACTACTTCCCACTTCCACTCAGGAATGGGTAAATGTTGTAGCAACCCTACTTGGTGTATGTGCTCAGCTTTAGCCTTTTGGCACTCCATACACATGGCGATGTATTCAACAAGATCTTTCTTCATACCTGGACAAAAGTAATGGCTTTTGAACGCTACCATGGTTTTCTGATATCCAGGGTGCCCTGCATAAGGCACATTATGCATTTCATGCAAAATCATATGTTTCAAGTCCTGGAGATTAGGTATATAAATTTTGTTCTTGTACAAAAGTGTTCCATCTATTTCCAATTTAAAATTTTCCACTTTTTGTGGCATCTCACCTTGTTGTAGCTTTGCTACCAGCTCCATGTACTGCAAATCTACATTTGTAGCTTCCAAAATTATGCCCTTTATATCAGTTTGGTACGTGATAATGGTTGTAGCATGTAATTTGTGTACTCTTCTGCTGAGTGCATCTACCACTTTATTCTCCTTCCCTTTGATATGCTTGATATCAAAATCATACTCACATGGAAACTCCAGCCACCTACTCTACCTAGCATTCAAGGTTGACTAATCAAACAAATACTTCAGACCATTATGCTCTGTTCTCAGTTAGAACCTCCTTCCCATGAGGTAATGCCTCCATTTCTTTAGAGTGTTTACTATTGCTTCCAAATCCAAATCATGAGTTGCATAGTTCCTTTCGTTCTCTTTCAAATTTCTGGATTCCTAACAAATTACGAATCCATTCTGACTGAGGACTCATTCCATCCCTTCTTCGCATGAATCTGTGCACACCATGAAATATTCATTTGGATCTGCAATCCTCAAGATTGGAGCATTGTTTAACAATTTCTTGAATCACTGAAATATTTTCTCACAATCCTCTACCCACTGAAAATTATTATCCTTCCTTTCTAAGGAAGTGATAGGGTGAGCTATCCTCTAGAACCCTGTGATAAACCTTCTGTAATAAACAACTAGACCCATAAAGGATATAAAATCCATCACGTTTTTAGGAGCGGACCATTCTCTGATGACCTCAATATTCTCAGGATCTACAACTATCCCATCCTTCGAAATAATATGCCCCAAGTAATGGATCTGCTCCTGATAAAATGAGCACTTGGTCAACTTGGAAAATAGTTTCTTCTCTCCTAGCACCTGCAACACCATCCTAAGATGTTGTTCATGCTCTTCCTCTGACTTCGAATAAAACAGAATGTCATCCAGGAATACTATGACAAACTTGTCTAGATAGTCCTTGAATACACCATTCATCAGCCACATAAAAACAGGGGGTGTGTTAAACAAATCAAAAGGAACCACTATGAATTCATAATGACCATACCTTGTTCTAAAGGTGGTCTTGTTGATTTATTCATTCTTTATCCTTACCCGGTGATATCCCGATCTAAGGTCTATCTTTGAAAATATCTTCGCATCCTTCAACTTATTTAAGAGATCATCAATCATCGGTAGAGGATATTTGTTCTTTACAATTACTTTGATCAATTGTCTGAAATTGATACACAATCTCAGCATTCCTTCCTTCTTCTTGATGAATAGGACCGGGGCTCCCCAAGATGACACACTTGGGCATATGTACCCCTTCTTCAAAATCTCTTCAAGCTGCAATTGCAACTCTTTAGATTTGGCGTACTCATTCTGTAAGGATCTTTCGACACTGAAGCTACTCCAGGCATCAATTTTATAGAGAAATCAATATCTCTCTTCGGAGCTAGTACGGGTACCTCCTGAAATACATCTTCAAACTCCTTTAGTACCGCATAATCTCCAATAATTGACACCTTATCCTTTGGTTTTTCCTCCACATGGGATGCAAATAATTGACAACCTTTTCTGTAGCACTTCTTCAGCTGGATTGTTGAGATTTCTATGATAGAAACAACTCTGGGAATTCCTTGGACTATTTTCTGATTCCCTTCCTCATCCAGGCAAGTGAATTCTTTATCACAATAGTCCAAGATGGCATGGTGCTAGTCCAACCAGTTCATCCCAATTAGACAATCATAAGAAAAAAAAGGCAAAACATTCAATTCAGCCTTTGTGCTCAGCCCATTCATGTCCACAGAAAATGACTTAACCAACTCAGTTAATTTCCTCTTGGTCCCTGTAGCCATTTGCACTAACCAATAATTTTCATGTTTTCTTCTGGACAATTGCAAAATTTCCACTACTCTAGGATCTATATAACTATGGCTAGCCCCTAAATCAATTAAAATGGTAAATGGTTGGTTGTTAATCATACCTTCCACTTCAATCACGTGTGATTGAAATTCATCTTGCTTGTTGTCCAGGGCTGCATAGATCCTTGGCATTCTACTACCCATGTCCTCTACTATTTCAGCTTGCTCAACATTATGGACAACTCTCACTTTGCCATTTTTGTGGGGACAATATTTGTACTTGTGGTTCCCATGAAAGCCCCAGCACTGAATGGGTGTCTTGCTTGGCCTTTGTTCCCCTACGTTACCCATTCTTGCCTCTCTAAATGATGGTTGTCCTTGAGGACTGTTTCTGAAAAAGGGAGGTTTGTTTCCTTTCTACCTCTCCTCTTTCTTTAACTTCTTCTGGCCATCCCAAGCCTTCAAAAAGGTAGGCTTTCTCTGTTTTGTTCATATAAGCATTTCTCTGTCCTTATTGTTTCTTCCATAGTATTAGGATCATCATACTAAATCTTGTCACCAATGGAAGGTGGCAATCCACTTAGATACCTCTAAATATTGATAGTCTCATTCTTGATGAACGAAACATACTTCAACAATTCCAAAAATATTTGTTTGTATTCATCAATGGTCATAATGCCCATCTTGAGTTCAAAGAACTCTTTCATATTTCTGTCATAATACCTTTTATTCAAGTATTTCTACTCGAAATACCTCTTGAATTCTCTCCAAGTGATATCTTTCTCTCCAATGTGTTCTACCTGCACAAGCTGATCCCACCACATGGATGCCTTTCCTTTCAGTTGATACATTGAAATTCTTCCTTCTGCATGAGAGGAATAATTATGCAATTGGAAATATTTACTCATGCCAAGAAACCATGTTTTGTCATCTTCCCCCTTCTTGTATTCTCCATCAAACATAGGAGGCTTAATCTTATTCATCTCGCCCTTCAGTTCATCCACTCCATCTCTTTTGCGCTTTCTGGTAGGAGATGGGATTTGAAATACTGTGTGACCTCCTCTTGGAGTGACCTTGGGAGTGATTATGGTGTCTACCAACACTCCTTGATCTTCTTCCCTCAGAAGTCGGGTGACTCCCTATTTTGTTCGAGTCCAATTTCTTTTCTATTCTCTGCAGACTCTTCATCAACTTTAAGTTGAATTATCCCCGTTGTTCCTTATCTTTCATAAGATTTTTTCTATCTGCTAGATGAGTTTGGGCATCTTTCTACAATATTTCAATGATTTTCATCATATGCCCTTCCTTATCTATCTCTTCTCCATGCCCATTGGAGTTCGACCCTTCAACTCCCAACTGAACATCCATTCTTTTTGCTTCTTCCTCAGAACTGGAATCAATCCCTGTCTCTTCCATTTATTTTCACTCAGTGGCAACCCTACTAGGTTTTGGCACTTGTTAAACTTCTGCAAACACAATCTACAAAAATAGGAATTTGTGAGGCCATTATTCCTTAACAATTCCACAGCATTCACAAACCGAGTCTGTTTTTAAGAAAAAATCAGATTTCATGAATTTTTCAAGCTCTTCTCTGCTCTGTAAAAATCCTTTGGGCATTATCCCCTTCTATCTTAGTCCCCAACCCACGTGATCATGGGTCGTGACCACTAGCCTAACAAAAAGGGTGCTTCACGACTTCGCGTTTCAGGAGGTTTCAAAGCACTTCCCAACAACTTCCCGAGTTTCAAACTAATGAAATCGCAACGTAGGGTGGATCAACCATCCACGTCTACCCAACATCCAATAGTTGACACTCGCGGTGGAACCTCAGGCGTATGAGTTCCAAAACTTCAGAATTTTAGAAGATTTCACATCCGCACACCCCGATCCATTAATTTTTGAACACTCCCACGTCACGTTAGGTGATGTTATCATGTCACATCACTTAAGATTTTCCCAATTGCGGGGCCATACAATGATGGTTTGTAGAAACCCGCCTTTCGTCCCACAATTCTCCTGATGCTAACACGTAACCCTTAGAGAAACCATGGTTTGGATTGTGGGACCACCTTGGAGAATTATCTTCCATGCAACTTGGGTCCCAATAATGCCTCCTGGTCGTTGATCTTGATGTATCGTGATCAATGCCACTGTGGGTTCTCTGAATTTTAACTACGTTACATAACCTCATTCCCCACTAACCCTACTCACAGAGGATGCCACATGGTGGAATACTAGTGATGTCATCCAGCCCCACCATGTCTACTCTTTCGTTTTAGAACATCGGGCTTCGGGAGTTTGTGAAACAACACATCCCTTTCTCCCAACAGTGGAACTCCTGAAATTACAATCTGCCTTTCTGCTTGATCCAACGGTCAAGCTCTTTCCTCCAGATTTACAGTGTATATCTCCCTCAGGGCTTCGGGGTTTCGAGTTTCAGGCATTTATGCCTCTACGCACCCCACTTCTCTTGATTTCCAAAATATGAAGGGTTTCCAGGATAGCCCTCCTGTACCTTCTCCAAATCTGATGGTCGTAATGAATTTCCTTTCTGTCTGAATAGATCCTACGACTCCAACACTCCAAGTGTTGAGCGCTCTCTCTCTCTGGTCAAATACCACACCGGCTGTGGTTTTATTCTACCGCTACACCTCCTGAGCTTCATAACACAACCAAGTAACCCCTTGGCACTCAAAAACATTCTGAGGTCCGAAATTAGTCCTCCAAACACAATTTCCTCTCGAAACCTCGGGTCCAAAGACCACTTATCCGACCCATCCAGGCTTAACGTGGAAACATGGCTCTGATACCATCTTATAATATCCCTGGCCATCACTCCCACTGTTGGGAAATGCTACTACGTGGAAACATTCTCATACTTATATATATAATAGGCATTAAATAAAATGAACACATTTAACTAAACAATATAGAGTAATCATAGGATTACTACTAAGATATATAAATAATGGAATTAACAGTAGCTTATGATTGCAACAAAATACATGATAATATTTCAAGCATTAGAGATATGCATTTAAATTGAAATTAAACACATGCATATACTTATCTTCAAACTATTGTAACTCCACCAACTACGTGCAGAACTTCCATGAACCTCCTAGCCTTAGACCATGCTGCTATTCATGCTCAGTAGTGGGTCACCCCTGAGATGGCACCAAGCTCCACCGAGGGTGAGGGAATCCTAGACTAGGTTGAGGTTACAGGAAAACTCCACAGAGCATCTGGAAGAATTCTCTCCAAGAGCCTTCTTACACCCATTAATCACAGACTCTTATTCCCCACACGCATGTTCCACCCAAGAGTATACACCTTCACAAGCATAGTCCATTGATGTTTCACCTCCCTCTCTGGATCTCGACAACAGACCAGATCAAGAATTCTCATAGATCTGTAGCTGGTACTAGATTCTCTTTGGGAGAAAACCACTTCCCAGCCGACTCTCTCACCTGGAGAGAGCTGCTCACAGGCCTGACAACCTGCCTCCTCTACCATGGGCCTGGAAACCCGATTCTTCAACTAGTTTTCAACTCAATTCCCACAAGTTCAGGATAACAGCAGCAGTAACAACGTTTGGCTAACTCACGGGTGACAACAACAATAGGAAAATTGGGTGTGGGCATCCAGAAAAATGACAACAGGTCACTAAGACACAACATGGCTCAGGTAACACTGGTTTCAAGATGCATGACAAGAAATCCATGCAGAGGTCGAAAACAGACTCGACAATTCAAAGAGAGGGTGTATCGACTTCTCAATAAAACATCATAGGCCTTGGGTTTCAGAGCTGTGTGAGGGTATGCATGTAGAGATCAAACAGAATTCCCGGTTTCAGACAGATGATGACAGAATGGAGGAGGAACCCCAAACTTAGTTGACACTTCATCTTTTAACTGCATGCACTCAGTTCGAAACTTGTCTTCCTGAAGCTGCATACATTCCCTTTTGCACACTTGGAACTGCATGCGTTCCCTTTTGCATACTTGGAGCTGCATGCATTCCCTTTTGCATACTTGGAGCTGCATGCGTTTCCTCTCCCAGGACTTAGGATAAAAACATGTTTTGTCACACAACTTTAGAATAATAATAAAATATCGTTCTCAAGGACTTAAGCCCCTAATATTATCCCCTCTTTCCAACCTTTATGTCCCTTTTCCCTTACCCACCCTGTCAAAGCTTAGTCCCCCATCACTCTTTCTTCGTGGTCAGTCTGCACGAAGTGATGTTCATATATTATATTAATGATCTGCATAATTACATATACAAAATCAGGCTTCTAGCCTTAATACTTAGGCTCTCTTCCCTAATAAACACATAAGCCCACCATCTTATCAATACTTGGCTCACCAGCCTACAAAACATGATTTACAATTCATAAACATGATTACAACAGGGCTCGTCCTTGGGGATATTACAATTTCCCTCACACTTGTTAATGATATACATTAATGACTGATAATCAAGTGGTTTCTACAATGTTTGATATCAATACATCTATTCACATGGATATAATCGTACAATTTTGGGATCAAGATGAAGACCCTGGGTTGGGTGCTTACTCTATTATATTATTCTCCCAAGATACGTTGGATATCATTTTAATATGCAGTAGATTCCAGTATAACTATCATAATTGAAATCTCACTAATGTATATGCAATCACATAGATCCACTTTGTATTAGTCCATGGCTATTTTTTTGTCATATCATAGCTCCATTGTTATTATTTTATGGCTACAATTTGATCGAGTCGTGGAGGTATGGATCCACATTGTATTTTTTGTGGCCATATCATTTGTTAGTACTTTCATGGATTTGTAGTGTATTGGTTGGTGGCCATGCTTTGATTCAGTTTATTCTGAGCATAGGTATGCATGCCTCAAGGATGATACATTCATATTTTTCAATGTTTGTTTGCGGGTTCCACCATGATCTCCTACTCAAATGTCCTTGCATTAATATTTTTGTAAAGTGCTTCGACCATTAGCTTCTCCTCTGACCTCACATTTTAGGGGGAATCTGTTACACACCTAAATGTCACACTTAAGTGTCACATTCACTTTATCAAGTGTCGTCTGCACCTTACTAAGTGTTTCATGCACTTTATCAAGTGTCGTATGCACCATACTAAGTGTCACATGGATTTTATTAAGTGTCATGACTTTGACACCATGGAAGAACATTTTTCATAATCGCTAGTCATTGTGGAGGAGAAAAACTCCTCATGAGAAGGTTGAAACAATGCCTTTTACCTTGATATTTTGACTATTTTTGAAGGTCAATGCTCCCCTTTCCCATGTATAGGGAGCATTGAACTCTTGTTAATGCTCCCCTGCCCATGTATAGGGAGCATTGTCAACACCTTGTGCTCATTGTTAGGGGAGTGTTGAATTGGTCAAAGGAAGTTGAAACTAATCCACCTTATTATAAGGGTCAGTTCCAAGAGGATGAGGTCAAATATTTGAGTCATATTTCATGGCTCCATCTTAATTAAATTCAATCTCAACGTTTGGAGAAAAACCCTCAACCATTTCCTAAAATACTTCATGATGGTTAAGCCTTCAAACACCTATATAATGAGTGCATTCCAAGGTGAGAGGGGAGGAAAATCCATGAGAGCATCATAATTATGATCTTGAGACATTCAAGAGAGGGATGGATAAGAGAGATTGGAGGATCTACTGCAATGTCAACGTTGGATTGTAAGTTCTTCATTATGGATTTCTATTAATACAAAAATTGTCCTATTCCCTTCGTTTTTTTTGTCATTTGTTACATGCATGTCTATTGTTGTTAGAGTCATCATAGATAGATCTATTGTCACCTAAAAATATAGAGTAGAATAAAGCAGATTCCTCTTTATTCATCGCAGGTCCTATATTACGCATAGGAGCTTAGTCAACAAGCTCAAAGGTTGGAGTAGCGACGAAAACCATTGTAAAAAGGTATGTCATATATCTCTTTCCTCTTACTCTAATTGTTGAAGTAGGTCTAAAAGGAAGTTAGTGTCCATTTTTTTTCTTCCATCTTTGGATCAAAGAAGGGGTATGTATCCAAAGGTGGGTTTCACATGTCTGTAGGGGGAACATTACCATAACAACATGAGTGATTAATGGGGGCTTATGTGGAATCCACTCAGGACCATTGTGGTCAATAAAGTAGGTCAACTTATGGGAGGCATAACTTTGACACACAAACTGTCATTGAGGTGATTTTTGCACCATTCGAAAGATATCATTGTATAGAACAACATTGGAGGGTTAGGAGATGTGATTGCAAATTTTTGACCCCAAAAAAGTACCATTGTATGCCTCATAATGGATCTGTAATGATACAAACACTAAATTTCCAAATTGGCACCTTCAATTAAAATGAGCCTTGGAAGTCAAGTCCTCCACATTTTCCACCCAGATCCATTTTGGATCATCATTTCAACAAAATTACTATGGAACAACATGTTACAAGAATCTCACCTAGTATAAAAGTACACGAAGAACTAAATAATTGAGTCAAGATATCAAAGTAGAAAAATGATGACTTGGAACCCAAGGAGAATCCAAATCATTATTGAGGTGGAAAGGAATCCATTGGAACCTGTGTTCACATTTCACTAGGATGGATGGATAATCATACATTGTACTTGTTGAATACATTTTTTAGTAGATCATATTATATGGATTTCACTCATGTTTTGAGGGTGAAACAAGTGAAGGGGAATGAAATTTAATGTACCTGGGAATTATAACAAGGGTTCCTAGATAAATACCAAAGGGGGGTAATTATTGGCATCTGACCATAAGCATGGAATAGGGCCACAAGGTAGTTAGAGGGAATAACATAATAATGTTGCATAGTTTGATATGTTGAGGATTGTATTGTAACAAGAATGTCTTATGGAGTGATTCCTTGTATAAGAAGTAATTGATGGTTTTATGTATCTTAAGTATTTTCTATAAATTTTTGTTTGTATTATTGTGTGGAGGATTTCTAGATATTCTAAAGTTAAGGGATTCTATCTTTTATTTACTAAGATTCACTACAAGTTGTCACCTAGAAACTCTACAAGAATAGTTATGTCCTACTATTTGTATATTATTAATTAACTCTAGCCTTAAACTTATATGTTTTACTTCATTACTTATGAAGGGAATAAGTATATAACTATATATTATGCTCTCTTACACTATGGTAACATGATGTTATTGTTATGGTCTCCTTAATTATTGTTAGAATGTCATAAACACAACAAAATTTAGATTCTAAATGTCTCGGAAGCCTTTTAGAGATCCTTATTTAATGTACACTAACACACTTTATGAAGGCCTTGGAAATCATGTGTAGCAATTCTACTTATGGTTTGTGTTGTAGGAAAATCTGCCTGCGGACAAGTAAATCGACCTCTAGAGATTGACCTTAACTCTAGACAGAAAAATGCTTATCATGGACACCGACTTCCTTTCAAATCTATCTAAACTAATGCATGAGAAGGGAGGATAACAGAAGTACCTTTTAATTGGCGTTTGTCCCTGCATGCTCTGAGTTGTGTTCCGAACCTTTGCTCCTCGTTGAGAGCTGTGGACAAAGCAAGATACGACCACTTCCTACTCTATTGACATTAGCTTGAAAACAGATCTATCACTAAATGATAAGTTCATGTAACATTAGACACAAACTAGAAAGAAACATGCCAAGCTTGTCATATTAATGAGAATAACGACAGCAGTACTTACAATCGTAGATGCGAATGCGACATCTTCATCAAGTCCTCTTCGTCTAACCCTTGCCTGAAAGATTCACAACCTGGATGACAACAGCTTCAATGATTTCCCTCCTTTGGTTGACTGTAAGTTTCCTCCAAGATCATAAGTTTCACATATTCATTCTTCCCCATACCACTCATGAGATCATAAGTTTGGTATGATTCTCTCTTTCTGTCTTGTCTCACTTATGAGATCATAAGTTTGACATTCTCTATTTTGCAGTTCCGATTCACCATTAGAAAGCTTGTTTATATAGCCTTGGAGAGGCTCAACAATCTTGAGATATCCTTGGGGAAGGTGAGGATTTTCCTCCTTCAGTTGAGGATCTGCCCTAGGATCATGGCTGGACTAGGGATTCGAATCCAACTGC
>ML779803.1:1494939-1513788 GCA_009831015.1 Picea engelmannii
ATATATATATTATTTTTATTTTTTTCTCGCATGACAACTCATTAACATAGAATTTAAATAGATTGTTAATGTTTTTCCTATAAAATTTTCATTTCACAACAATTTCAAAAAGATATTATATGTTGCACTACTAACCTCTAGATACTAAAAAAAAATGATTTTTCATTATGTTAATACCTTCAAACATTGCAACAACATAGACATAGACATATACCTTATACCTACCGCCAAAAATGTGAAAATCATAAAAAATAAAAATTGATATAGTTTTAAAAAAATTTAGTACGTAAAAGTTGTAAAATAAAAAAGGGTATTCAATTTCCTATATTTCATCGTATTACTCAATATATAGATTCATTATGTAGGTCTCTCAAGATATCCATGCAAGTCTAGCAATGTCTATTTTTTCATATTTCTATTGCATGTAACATGGCAAAAGAGACCATTATCATCTTTCATATACCCTCTAATACCATGTTATAAATCATGACGTAAAGGATCTACGATAAATTCTCCAATAAACCCTAATACAATAAGATAAAAAAGTTCATATATAAAAATGCCTTAGCGATGAATGCATGAGATTTCAAGTGTGTTTACAACATAAGTGTAGGTGCCCTTAAGAAAAATAATGAATTAATTCACTTGAATGAGATGATACAAATGAGACACTAGGCTATGTATATATACAAAACTCAAGTAAAAAGTCCTTTCAAGAAGGGAGGCATCCCTTAAGAGTGTATCTATGGTCCCACAAAACAAAAGCACATACTCAACCATAAAAAATAAAACACAACTAAGTGGAATGAAGGAGCTAATTGTTCACCCACAAAGGGCCTCAAATACCCACATGGTGTGTTGGGACGTGGCCACAAGTGAAGATTAGCCAAAATATCTCAACAAAATGTAACAAGTGGAGTGAACACTTATCTTTTATTGAAATTGCTCCAAAAAAATATATGTATAAGAGTGATTCACCACCAAACCATAAACATCTAGTGCAAATCTCACCCTAATTCAAGAATTCATCATTTCCAATAGAAGTAGTCTAAACATTCTACATTTTTTCCATACCAAAATTTAAAAAAAATAATTAGAATTGCATATTTTAGTAGTCAAGATTGCATATAATGAATGTCCTAAAAGTTTTTTGAATCGATTTATGCATTCAAAAACACAATTTAAACATTGTAAAATTACGCTTTTGCAAACAATACAATGTCAAATTTCAATGATAATCACTAATAAAACATTTAAACTACAACTTTCCAATATTTATACTTGTCTTAGTCGATTAAGGCATCCACTTCAAGATTAAGTCATTTTCATTTCATTTAGTTCCATTCTTCAATCAACTTGTTGCATTTTTCTTGCCAACCAATTATCAATTATACACGTAGACGCATATTACTTTAAAAAATAATTATTCACTCGACACATAGGACACCCATACAAGGCCCTATTATGATTAATGACCCACCCACATAATAAATAAAAAAAACGGGTCCAGTGAATATGACCCACCCACCTAATAAAGTAGATGCTCAACCAATAAGATGCAATGTGATTGAACTTTGCAGTAACGGTTCGTTTTAAGTAACAGATCATAGCGAAAATATATTTAATTTTAATTTTAATTTATATTATATAAAATAAAACATATTTTATCAAATAAAGTTGTTATACTAACGTAATATCTTACCGAAATATGTTTTTATAGTGAAAATATATTTTATTCTAATTTTAATTTATATTATATAAAATAAAATATATTTTATCAAATCAAGTTGCAGTTATACTATCCTAATGTCCCTATCGAAATACCTTTTTATAATTAAATTAGTGCAATTGGTTTCTTAGTCATCTAAATTATTTGTTACTCCACTAGAGTCAAGTGGTTCTTATGAAAATTGAATGAAATGACATGGATATCAAATATAATTCTAATTAATTAATGATACCTAAACCCACTATACCAAATCTTATTGCAATTGCAAGTACAGCTCATGGTGGACGTTGAATATATTTTTAATTAGCCTACTTTATTAATCAATTGTACAAGGAAAATTGCTTAAATTTATTATACTAAACCATTATTGCAAGTACGGATCATACGGATGGAAAGTACAATGATTGCACGTACGGATCGTGGTTATGTATGAGAATAAAACTTAATAATTAAAATAATATCAAGTGGAAAATTAAACTCACTAAAAGTTGGAGTGTAATTTTTCACTAAAAGTTACGACAATAATAATTTAAAATTAAATTATGAATTTAAGATTTTTAAATAAATAGATGAGATTTGAAATGACATTGAATGAAATGGAAAATAAGAATGTAAATTGTTAACTTTTTGAATAGTGAAGTTATTAAATGATAAAGTATATCATGATTGAATGAGTATAGATAAAATAAATAAAATTAAATGTTAAAAATAGTAAAGTTAATAATATGTTTTTTTTTCTTTGAAGGTTATATGTTCAAATTTAGAGGGGTAAGTTGTACTTAAATTACTCTCTCAATGGGGTTTAATGGGACACTCTAGAATGCAATGAATTTACATGACACGAGGTCAAACAATATAGGATAGTCTTTATTGATGTTGTCACAACATTTACATGAAATATATATTTCGAGAAAATCTAGTGTGTATTTTTTCATTCAAAACATATTATCTAGGGTAAACTAGTTTTCACACAAGCTCTTTGTTAACAAAAGTCTCAAAATCATTACAACAATATATTCAATAAAAGCTCAACATGTCACTTGCAATAATTTAACCTAGGTAGAAAGGATAAGACTCATTCTCATTCTCATCATTGCTCAGAACTAGATCCATCTCAAAAAAATCAAATAATCATCAAATATCTAACACTTACATTTTTTAATAAACCCAAAACACTATATTAATCTTTAATGATATTGAAGTCATTAACCTAATTCTATAAGTTTTGTTTAGATATTGTATCTTGTATACCTATATCCATAGAAAAATGTCAATATTATAATAAACTATAAAAAAAAAAAAAAAAAATTTAACAAAATATTTAATATTATTCTAAAGTTTAATTCAAAAGTGTAATTCCTATTATATATATGATTTCCCAATTAAAAAGTTAATAATTTTATATCTTCTCAAATTCATTTTTATTTTTATTTTTAACTTTTTATCATTTTAAAAGGTGTTGTATGCACATGTTCCCCTTAAATTTTTTAACAAAATATTTAATATTATTCTAAAGTTTAATTCTACAAAAGTGTAATTCCTATTATATATATATATGATTTCCCAATTAAAAAATTAAAAACTTTAATTTTTATTTTTATTTTTAACTTTTATCATTTTAAAAGGTGTTGTGTGCACATGTTCCCCTTCCTTGCAATCTCATTGTTTCATTATGTCTTCTTAATAATTATTTAAGTGACAAAAGTGCAAAACATGAAAAATGTTTTTACAAAACTGTTCAGTTCGATTATTTGACCCAAATCCCCTAAACATTGATATTAAAAAATAATTAGAAAATATAATGTTGAACAACGAACTACTCAAATTTACTAACAAGAGATTGGAATACAACCTCTTAGTGCAAAGTGGTAAAACAAGTGAAGATAAAAAAAATACTTAGGAAATTCGACTTTTCTAGGCTTACTTTCGAAGATTTTGTTTGCGTACTAATATACATAACGGAGAATCCATAGAGCACTATATGACGAGAATTTTTTAAGAGAGAAGATGTAATGTCAATTTGGACTTTTATTTGTTAGTGTGGTTTCTCAAGTTAGCTTCATGTCCACCGAGATTCAATATCTATGTTCTATTTTCATTTTATTCTTTATATTGTTTTTCCTCAATAGGGATCTCAAATTCGTTGTTCCACTTATGTACACTCTTTAATATATATGTTCTTCTAGTTAATAGCTTCATGCCCACCAAGATTCAATATCTATGTTCTATTTTCATCTTTTTATGTTTTTTTCCCTTAATAGGTATCTCAAATTCGTTGTTCCACTTATGTACGCTCTTCAATATATATGTTCTTCTAGTCTTGGTCGTTCATAGGGTTATAGGCATGGAAATTTAGAAAAATCATTCACAATAAAATTTTAGCCTCCTTCACTTTGCTTTTTGAAAATGAGTCCCCTCGGCATTCATATTAGCACTATCATATTATATTTATCTTCATGTGGAGCTTAATTTTTATCTCTTTAAATTTGCATACCACTTAATAATTATGGTCTCTAGCTTAATCAAATGACATTGAACTGGTCACTAAGCATATTTCTCTATTATAACCATATATTGCTTGTAATTTATTTATCTTAGTATTTAAATTTATCAAAACAATGAGGAAGTAAAACAAAATGGAGAGCCTTTATGAGTGCAATATAAAAAAATTGAGAATATTGGTAGCAGAATCAAAAGTTTGTCAAAGAGGTCTAAGACTGAGATCAAATGAATCGATATTTGAAGGTTAAGCTCATCACTCAAAATATTTAGTTACATGTCTTTAAAATAACATAAAAACTAGAATGACCAAGTATTCTAATTTTTGTGCATAACCTAATTTTGAAATGTTAGTTCAAGTATAGGATAAATACAACTAAGCCATGAAAAGCTCTATGGAGGAAATGGTAGTTTATGAAGGAAAGTTAGGCATCCTCTAGGGACTGAAATGTGTCTACAAAAAATAATTTGGGGTGCTTAGGGAGGTTCCTAAAGGGATAATGATTGTAATGTGGTCATAATTATGGAATAGACCCACTATCTAGTTAGAGGAAATGTTATATTAATGAAAGGTAATTGTCATAAATCCCTAGAAATTTTAATGAGAAAGTATGTAATGGTCATGAATATTAATGTACTAAGACATGTTGGGTATTGTGTTGTAACAAACATAGTGTGAGGAGTGATTCATTTCATAAGGAATCTTTGAAGGTGTTACCTTACCTTAAGGGTTCTCTCTATATTCTTGTGTGGTCTATAATATTATCTTTTATATTTCATATACCAAGGTTTACTACAATTGGCATTGAATCTCTTTCTTGGGAAATATATATATGTATATAGAAAAAGATTCTTATATTCATAGAATATACATGTTCTAAACTTACAGAAATTCCTTAAGAGGCTTTCATCCTGACAGATACAAAAGAAGTCCTGTAACTACAACTGCTTTGATGTTCTATTTGTTGGGAAAACATTATGTGCTTTCTGGATTTTCCTTGCATCTTTTCCAACCTTTCCTTTGAAGAGTTACAACAGAAATTTCATTGATTTTGTTTCAGTTCCTTCAAAGTACTCATAGTACCCAAATGCTCCTCTTTGTAGCTATAGAGCTTCTTTCGAGAGTTCATCGACTTTTACAATTAGTTCTCTCACAACTTGTTGAAAAGAAAGTCATTCAAAGGATTGGAAGGAAAGTCTTATGTCTCAGGTAATATTTGCCAGGTTGATATTCTGAATGGAGATTTTTCCTTTTTCCCAATCAATCACCAGTTTAGAGTCCCATGACATGTAGCTTCCTGATGTCTTTTTTTTGTTGTCTCTAGGAGGGTCCATAAATCTATGAGTTGGGATTTATTTTTGGAGCCCCCTTTCGGTGCATACATGATGTTAATGTAACGATTCATATTTAAGAATAAAACCACTCCAAATCCAATAGAGGGAGGGTGTCCTTGGCTAGCTCCATCAAAGTATCCCCACGGGATGGAGTAATCCAAAACAAGGAAGGATTGAACCCGTTGTTTCATATTTTTCTAATCGTCTTTGGTTTTTGTTTCCTATGTCAATGTTAAGGCTATAATGACTTATGGCATCATCCATTTATCTTTGAAAAGTCTCGCATTACATGCCCACCATAATTTTTCTACCATGATGCATGGTAGTTATGCATACAAATTTATCAATATGTCTTATAGCCAGAGGTTGTAGCATTCCTCGAGAGATGGATTACTCCAATCTGTGCCTACTTTTAGGTTTTATTTTAAAGTCATGGTTCCCTGAAATGCAAAAGGGAAGGAGACAAATAGATGAGATGCAACTTGAGAAAACCCTAGCTTTTGGTTGGTGCCAGAAAACCAGGAAACCAGAACAAGTACTAGAAGTACTAGTCCAGAATGGCATAGGTCAAGTTTTAAGGTGTAAAAATTGAAACTTTTGAAATCATACAGCTCCAGTGTACTCGCCTCATCCTAACGCATCTAGTCCCTAGATCATAATTCCAAAATTTGAAAGTTGAAAAATTAGGATTTCCTCATAAAACCCTAAGTTGATGTCGCAGTTGCAGTACCAGTTGCAGTTATAGTTGTAGTAATAGTTATAGTTGCAGTAACAATATTAGTTGCAGTGTCAGTTCCTTCATGCCAATTTCAACACCATGTGCGGTTGCAACACCAGGTGAAGTTGCAGTACCAACTACAATACCAGTTGCAGTGAAAGATTTTTGTTGGGACTATTTCCCTAGTGCACCTTACCCTAGTAAGATATTATCAGAGGTATGTACTTACATATGTTTAAAATGCATTATTATTCTAAAGGGTACTTGCTATAGAAGGGATATTTTTTCATAGATCCAAGACATTCATACGAATAATGCATCCTAGGTTTGATCATCTTGATGTACATCTATTTGTTATGAAATTATTTTCACCTAATGAACATCTAGGTTGTATGTTGAAGTTATTAGCATCATGCTAACCCTTGGTCAAAATTAAAGACAAGGTATTAGAATGAAATTAGAGTTTATACTCTAACTTAGATTTACGTCAAGATAGGATATTGTCTTAGTACATAGGATAGGTTGAAGAAAACACTTGTCATCTTGAAGTGAAGGAGCCTTGGAAGAAAGTAAACACACTCACTCTTGAGGACAAGACTCCAAGTTCTAGTCTTGATTGATTAAGTTGATAAGATTCAAAATTCCACATGACATGTCTGATAACTATATCATTACAAGTACACACTATAGTTGAGTTAGCAGTCTTTGAAAAGTATTATACTTGGTAGCATATGAGCATATTGATCTTACATATGTTTAAAATGCATTATTATTCTAAAGGGTACTTGCAGGAGAAGGGATCTTTTTTCATAGATCCATAACGATCTCAGATCCAACACATTGAGAGGAATAATGCACCCCGGGTTTTATCATCTTGATATACATCTATTTGTTATGAAATTATTTTGACCTAATGAACATCTGGGTTTTATGTTGAATTTATTACGATCATACTAACCCTTTGTCAAAATTAAAGACAAGGTATTAGAATGAGATTAGATTTTGTACTCTAACTTGGATTTATGTCAAGATAGCATATTTTCTTAGTACATAGGACATGTTGAAGAAAACACTTGTCATCTTGAAGTGAAGGAGACTTGGAAGAAAATAAACACAGTGATTCTTGAGGAAAAGACTCCAGGTTCTAGGTTTGATTGATTAAGTTGATAAGATTCAAAGTTGCACATGACAAGTATGATAACTACCTCATTACAAGTAAACATTATAGTTGAGGTAGCAGTATTTGAAAAGTATTATACTTGGTAGAATATGAGCATATTGAGACAAATGCTTATTGTAATCATTTACCATATACAACTAACATCTCCTCTAGGAGAAACTTCTTGTGTTGGTTCCAGGTTACCATGGAGGAATGTTTGATCACAACAATAGAAGAGTGTTGATCTCATTTCGTATTGTATTTCTTAATCTTGATATTTGTTTTAGGTAGGTAACAAATGATAGCTCTAAAGGAGATATTGTGATGATCATTCGTGTTATAGTTTTATTATTATAAAGAGTATTATTCTTGTTTGTTGTTGATCTTGTTCTGGGAAGGTCACATGTGATAACCCTGATGAAGCTATAGTGAAAGTTGTAGAAGGAAAATAATTATATGAGACATAAAGGAAACTATGTACGTGACCATATACATTCATGTACCAAAGAAGATGAAGAAGAAACTATCTTTTGAGATCCATACTATCTCATATGAAGATTGATTGTAAGGATAAGAAGGCTCCAAAGATGACCAAACATTAGAACAAGAACTCGTAGTAGACTTGTTCAAAGGATAATGAAGCCACCTTGATAGGAACTTGAACTCGTTTGAAGTTTGACTCAGCTTTTCGTATTAAGACTTGGTATTCAACACCAAGTATATCATGTAAGAGATGATGAAGTCCTTGTAGGCTCAAAAGAAATCAAGATTCAGAGTAAGCCTAATCTCATAAAGGATCAAATGAAGAGACATCTTCGAGGACTGGGAGAAATATTCGATAAGAAGACTAGACTGTAGCTTTAGAGAATTGTAGGATATATGAAATCTCTTAGAAATATTCCCTTGTTTCAATGACAGAGAAGGAATCCATTCAAAAAGACTGGGATATGTATTTTTTCGTGAGACTAGAAGGGAAGTCAGTGTTGACTTCCAAGATTGATCTAACAGTTCAAGCATGTTGCAGATGTACAAAGACTGAATTGTGTCCTAAGGATTATCGTAGAAAGAGGGAGAAGACTATGAAACTTAGTCCAATAATTGAAGAAATAGTTCCAGTACTCATGAAGACAAACAAAACAACAATGATTCATATATAGTATGAGATGCAGGGGGAGAAATCCCCATATTTTAATTTGAGTGGGATTTGGTGTAGTACATTAGTCAGGCCATGGAAACATGACTACAATAGAAGATAGAGTTACCTCCATGAAAGGAGAAGAGATATATTCAGTATCAGTTATTGATCCACTCTCAATTTAAGATGAAGTTGTTGTTGTGATGAAGTAGAGGAGTTACTCTCAAATTTCAACAGTCATAGTGAGAATGGAGCAACCATTCTCAACTTCAGAGAAACTGTAGGTGCAGAATCCCAGTTCCAAAGGAATAATTGCAAAGAGAGTAGAGGACATACACTCAGGTAGTGAGATTGATAGTTATTTGTAGAAAGAACATAGAGAACACACATTATTGTGAATATTAAGTTGGAGTTGAAGCAAGTGTACCAGGATGGTACAATGCAATGTGAAAAATTGGTTTGAATTTGAAAATAGAAAGACTCGGGTTTGTAGGTTGAAGAAGGCTCTGTACAAGTTGAAGCAAGATCCTAGAGATTGATATGGAAGAATTGACAGTTTCCTGACGAGCTTTGGATTTACCAAGATTAAAGTTGACTCTAGCCTTTACTTCAATGTTATGAATGATGAGCCAGTTATATTGATTTTGTATGTGGATGAATTATTCTTGACCAGAGAAGAAAAGCTCATCACTCATTGTAAGAAGAAGCTCGCTGCAGAATTTGAGATGAAATACCTAGGCCTAATGCACTATTTGTTATGTTTTGAGGTTTGACAGAGCTCAAAGAAGATCTTCCTTAACCAAGGGAAGTATGCAGTTGAAGTAATGAAGAATTTTGATATGTTGGAGTCTAAATCCATGAATACACCCATGGAAACAAAGTTGAATCTCCTGGATGATATTTCATCAGAATTAGTTGATGTTATGTTGTACAGACAAATCATTGGATCATGTATGTATCTAATGAATACCAGACCAGATATATGTTTTGTTGTGAACACCTTGAGTCAGTATCTAGTAGAGCTCAAATGTGTTCACCTTGTTGCTTCAAAACATGTGATAAGATACCTTAAGGGTACGTTGGACTTTGGTCTCTGCTACAATGGAGATTAAGACTTTAGACTAATTAGTTATACCAATTGACATTGGGTTGTAAGTGTTTCTAATAGAAAGAGAACTTCAGGATGTTTTTTCAGTCTAGGGTTAGCCATGACTTCATGGAAGAGTAGGAATAAATCTAGTATTTCTCTCAGCACATCAAAAGTGGAATACATTGCTTCATGTTCCACCAGTTGTGAAGCCATATGGCTAGGGATGTTGTTGAAAGGTCTATTTGATATGGAGATGGAAGAATCGATCATTCTATGTGATAACCAGAGATGCATAAAGATGACAGAGAACCCTATGTTCCATGACAAGTCGAACCACATAGAAATTCAGTATCACTACATTCATGATACGGTGCAGAGGAGATCCATAAATCTCCAATATGTTGGCACAAATGAGAAGGTTGCAGATGTGTTGACCAAGCCTCTGTCTCGTGTAAAGTTTGAGCACTTTCGAGACAATCTTGGTATAGTATGAAAGGACCTCCCTCGAAAGGGGGAGCGATGTTGATGATACTATGGTATCCTAACCAACAATGTGTAGCTCATTTAGGATTTTCTATCCTAGGGGACTGATCATCCCTTGAAAGATCTCGAAGGTCTGGTGAGGATGGTCTATCAGAGTACGTGTGGATGTATATGCTAGCTTTGGTTAGTAGTGGTAGATCCATTAGCATTTTTATAATCCTATGGAATATTATGATTCTTGGGAAGATCCCAAAGGTCCGGTAAGGACGGTTTGTCAGAGTACAACATGGTGGCTCCATTAGGAATTTATAACCCAGGGAATCTTATGATTCTTGGGAAGCTCCTTAGGGACTGTCAGAGTACCACAAAATGTTGGAACACCTTCCTCATTCTATTGCCCCATGATGATGATGATGTTGTTGCTCCAACCTTCATGTTGTGATGATGTTGTTCCATCCTTCGTGCTATGATGATGATGTTTCTCCAGCCTTCATGTTGTGATGATGATGTTTCTCCATCCTTCATGTTGTGATTGTTTTGTTGCTTCATCCTTTGTGCTATGATGATGATGTTGTTGTTGATTTTGTATCAACCTCATGTTCTTATTGAGGATGATGATGTACTAATTGATGTTGATGCAGATGATGATGATGCCACTCCATCTCCTTGTTGTGGATGATGATACCGAGGACGAGAAAAACTTTTGATGATTTATAGATATGTCAGTCAATGTTCTAGATGTTGTTGATGTTTTTTCCCTCTCTCTCTCTTGATGATGTTGTAGAATACCCTTCTTGTTAAGGGGGAGTTTTGAAATATTGTAACTGTAAAAAGTATTCTATTTATTATTGAGTCATTATTAATTAGATCAATCCCCTATTGTGGATTGATAATGTTGGGATTTGTAAATGAACAAATCCACTTTTGTGTATTGGTCAAACCCTAATTATATCATGCTAATTAAGAAGTAGGCCCCCATGTCTAATTAAAGTGGTTTTAGCCACTAGGTGAAGAGGTCGACCCTGCCCAGTGAGGAGACACCTCCATAGCACCTACCAACCAATATAAACACCTCCTTATCTCACTCTCACTCAAGTCACTCATCTAGTGTGCAAGTTTGAATGAAGTTGTAGTTGCCAAAACAAGAAGAGAGAGAGAGAGGTGCATTGCTCAGTGTTGGATATTCTCTAGTGTTTGATTTATTATCTTGTCATTATATTGGTAATCTATATTAAGAATTTTTTTTCTCAATTTTCTTACCCATGAGGGTTTCCCAGAAAAAATTTTCTGTACCTTGTGATTGTGTTTCTTTCAATGATCCTTCTTATGGTATTATCATCTGGTAAATTGAAAAGAACTTAATAACAACTCTAAATTTAACAACGGGGTTGTCTTGAAGCCCTACACAACATCAAGGTGGATATTGGTGGCTTCCCACCTATTCCAATTGGCTTATTTTGGAAGTTTTCATGTCAGTACATCTTTCTGTACTTCCAAGGCCATTTTGGCGCTCTAAACAATGTTTTCTTAGCTCGTGACATTCAAATTGTAGTCAGAGTCAGAGTTTGACGACATAATGCATATTTCTCGAAACAAATTTCTAATGGGATATTACGTGCCTAAAAAGGAGAGCATATGAAATAGTTACACCCCTGTGAAGTTAACGTACTAACTTACCCCAATGGGGCCCACATGAATTTTAGTGCTTTATCTCTTAGGCTTAGGTTTTTGGATGTCTAGGGTTTTGGGATTCATGTTTATCATAAAAAGGCCTTCAGAGCCTGATTGTAATCATATTCTTTTGAATGAGCATAGTTGTCACATATATTCTCATAGATAAAGTTGCCACCATTCTAGCGAGTCTTGGAACATTTAATTTTACAATCTTTGTACATTTGTTTCATTAATAGAAATAATGTATTGTTGTATTTCTCTATTTTGGTAAATTTTTATTTGTTTTTGATTGTGATATCTATGCTTTAATTTCATTCCAAAAATAATCTAGATCAGTGGTATCAGAGAAGGCTTCTCTTGATCGATTTTCAGTGCATGTCCCCGACGAGGTCTGAGTATAGAAAGTTGGGTCTCAATCTTCTCTGATACAGATGGATATCGATGGCCACCCACCTTTTCCAACTAGCTCAAAATAGTTTTCTCGCAATTTTGGCAATTTACTATTTTTAGCAGTTTTAACTTCTGGGGCCATTTTGAGGGCCTAAATGAAGTTTTTTCGGGATATAGATTCTCAATGATAGTTGAAGACATGATTGAGCCTCCAAAATGAATCTCCTCAGCGATACCTTTCCAACGGGCTATCGTACGCCAAAAATATATATCCTATGCAAAAGTTACGACCCCAGGAAGTTGATGTACTAACTTACCCAAATGGGGCCCACATGACTTTTGGTGCTTCATATCCTAGGGTTAGGTTTTTGGATATATAGGGTTTTTGGAATTCCTGTTTATTGTAAAAATGCCTTCAGAGCCTCATTGTAATGATCTTTTGGTGAATGAATGCAACCGTCACATCTCTTCTTAGAGATAAGCTGTCACCATTCCAGCCAACTTGTTTCCGCTGCATTTTATAGTTTCAACTTATTTCCTTATTAAATAGAAAACAAGTTTTACTGTATCTCTATTATTTTGTGTTAAGCACCTATTAATAATCTGTAGTCATTTCATTCTTCTCATAAAATTCGTACCAGTGGTATCAGAGCAGTCTTCTCCTTGTCGTCTTAATGCATGTCCCCAATGAGGTCGGAGTACAAAGAGTTGGGTATCAAGATTGTTTCTCTTGAGGAAAAAAGATCTCACATGACCAAGCAACCTCTTATGGAAGGAGAAAATAAATATGATAGGATAGGAGATCCTTTCAAACTGTTGATTGAGGAATCCCTCACACAATAGAGGAACGAGATGATGGATAGTTTCACGCAAATCCTTCGGTGGCTACCAACAGGCGACACATATTCTTCGAGAAAAGGAGCCACCCCATTCAAGGTACAAATAAACTTCGATGTTCCTATATTTGAAGGTTAGATAGATGCAGATGTTGTAGACAAGTGGTTGAATCTACTAGAAGGGTATTTTTCTATCCTTAACTTTTCCAATAGAGAAAATATTACTTTTGCGCTCCTCAAAGTTGTTCCCCATGTCAAAGATTGGTGGGAAACTTTATGTGAGCTAAAGGAAATAGAGGATCCCTAATTATTTACAATCATGTCCACCTACTGATCCTTTAGGGATGTTATTAAGGAACAATACTACCCTGTCAAAAGCTATGACGACTTGTATACCAAATGGACCACACTGTAGCAAGAAAGAGACCAAGCAGTGCCAGATTTCACAAATATCTTCCTTACCTTGCACACCAAGCTGGGTAGTAAAGATTCATAGTGATATCTGGTGCTCAAGTATTGTGGTGCTCTACATAGATACATCCATAAAGAAATAAAACTTTTGGACATCTCATCCTTGGGCACGACCTACTGATATGGCATCAAAATCGAGCAGAAGCTCAAACAAAAGACGCGACAATTTGGGCCTGGGAACCCCTCGCAGCAAAAGCATGGAAAGGGCAGCCCCAACCCAAAAAATAAAGGATAGAGAAAATATGGATAGTATCAGGACAACCAGTCCAAGCTGCAAGAAAATAAGGACACCGAAAAGACAAAGAAAGATACCGGGAAGTGGTGCAACTTCCATAAGATCCCTTGGCATAACACTGTTGAATGTCTCTCAAAGAAGTCATTGCTAGTCGAAGTGAAAGCCTCTAAACCAGATGCAGTTTATGAATATGAGCCAGAACTAGAAAGGGGAAGATGGATCATTGATGTGGAACCCAGTGCCACTGTTGCTACCACCAAGCTCTAGCCTAGTGAACTAGACGATCCAGAAGAAGGAGAGCACCTCTTCCATTCACAGATGTGGGTAAAAGGCACACCAATGCACTTCATCGTTAATAGCGGTATCTAGAAGAAACTCATCTTAGTAGAGGTCGTCAAGCAGTTGGCCCTGCCGACAACGCCACACCCACAACCCTACAGCATTGGATGGCTCCACCAAGGAAGCGATATCCCCATCAACCAATAGTGTCGATTGCCATATGATATCAAGCCCTTCAAAGATGAGGTATTGTGTGATGTTGCTCCTCTCTAAGTTTGTGATGTTCTTTTGGGCCAACCTTATTTATGGAAACATCATGTTGTATATGAGTCTAGGCATCGTAGTGTTATTATTACTTTGAACAGGAAATTGTACAGGATACCCAAGGCAGTCCCACCTAGTGCTCTTTCCTTGATCTCTGCTAAGAAATGCAGGAAGGTCATCTCTCAAATGGGGAAGTTTGTCTCCTTCGTGATTCACTCTCAAGATAAGCGAAAGATCACAACCATATCTAGGGTCTCTGCGGTCGACCTCTCCACACAATAGAAGCAAGTAGATAAGGTCATGAAAGAATACTTGGATATCTTCTCCTCACCTACCAGGGTACCTCTACACTGCCAAATCAAGCACCCCATCGATTTGACCCTGGATGCATCATCGCCCAATGGGCCAATCTATCTTCTCTCTCTATTAGAGAATGAGGAGATCAAGCAATAGATCCAAGAACTACTCCACAAGGGGCACATTCATCCCAACACATCACCATGCCAGAGACCAATCATGTTGGTACAGAAGAAAGATGGAACCTAACAAATTTGCATTGATTACCAGGCTTTGAATAAAATCACAGTGAGAAAACGACACCCAATTCCCTAAATCGACGACCTCCTTGATCAACTCATGGGGGCAAAATACTTCAGTAAGATTGATCTGAAGTCTAGCTACCACTAGGTCTCGATAGAATAGACAGATGTATGGAAGACTACCTTTAAGTCAAAGGAAGGCCTTTTTGAATGGTTGGTCATGCCCTTTGGTTTGACAAATGCTCCAACCACTTTCATGATAATGATGGATGATATATTGTGACCATTCACCAATACTTTTGTAGTCGTGTATCTCGATGAAATTATCATTTACAACAAGACTTGGGACGAACACTTGCAGCATATTCAACAGGTTCTGCACACCCTGTGGTAGCACAAGATATTCGACAACTTGGAAAAATGCTCTTTCAGCATGGACAGGGTCCATTACCTGGGCTACATCATTGATCAACATGGCGTACATGTGGACCCAACCAAGATCCAAGGCATCCGTGACTGGCTAGCCCCAACCAAACTCATTGAGTTTCAGAGCTTCTTGGGCCTTTCCAATTTCTACTGTAGGTTCATGTTGGGATTCTCCTATATTGCATGGGACCTCAGCCAAATAAGCAAGGGTGGTGGTAAGGTGAAATTTACATGAGGTCGGTCCCATCAACAAGCGTTCAACGATCTGAAGCAGCACTTGTGCTTAGCCCTAGTACTTCCACTACCAGACCTACAACAACCCTTTGAGATCGAGACAGATGCTTTAGACTATGCTGTGGGCACCCACCTATTCCAACTGGCTTATTTTGGAAGTTTTTATGTTAGTACATATTTTTGTACTTCCAGGGTAATTTTGGGGCTCTAAACAATTTTTTATTAGCTTTACACAGTCAAACTATAGAGAGATTTAGAGTTTGACGACATAATGCATAGTTCTCTAAAATTCCTTCCAAATGGGTTATCACGTGCCTAAAACGGAGATCCTGCGCAAAATTTACAACCCCGGGAAGTTAATGTACTAACTTACCCCAATGGGGCCCACATGAATTTTGGTGCTTCATCTCTTAGGGTTAGATTTTTGGATGTCTAGGGTTTTGGAATGTCTAGGTTTTTGGATGTCTAGGGTTCAGAGCCTCATTGTAATCATCTTCTTACGAATGAGCGAAGCCGTCACATATCTTCTCAGAGTTAAAGATTCCATCGTTCTAGCGAGTCTTTCACTCTATATTTTTACAATCTCTGTACATTTATTTTATTAATAAAAATCATTTATTGTTATATTTCTCTATTTCTTGAAATTTTTATGTGTATTTCATTGTAATATATCTGCTTTCATTTTGTTCCAAAAATAATCAGTATCAAAATGACTTCATAAGGGATAACCTGCCTCCTCAAGAGGTAGTTCCGTGGACCCAAGAGTCGATTCTTGATTCCACTTTATGGACTAACCAAGCCCAATCTGTTTTTTTGTACTTGTATGGATTTAGGTTTAATCCTAGGTATTTCACCCCCTCTTCTATAGATTTGTGTTGCACAAGAAGAATGCGGAGAAAAGAGGTAATTTCAACCTCTAAGAAAAACTGGTTAGTAAACAAGACTTATCAAGGTTAATATTCGTACATGTCGCCTTACAAAAAAGGTCTAGTGCTTTTGCAAGGGAAGACACATCCCTGAAGGAGCCAAATATGTTGACCGAGGCGTCATCGATGAAGATAAGGTGTGAGACCATATGAGAGGTTGTCATTTTTAAACCTCTTAATAACCCTTCTGTTTTGGCCTCTTTTAATAATCTGCTTAGGGTCTCTGCGATGATTAGGAAAAAGAAGGGGTTGAGGTGGAAACCTTGGTGAAGATATCGGGAAGACCACAAAAGAGGATATGTTGAGGCACCTCATTATCTATTTTACCGAATTGAGATTCATTCCCAGTTGAATTAGTACTAAGCGCAAAAAGTTCTAGTTTACGCTTTCGAAAGCTTTTGACAGATCTAGCTTGAAGAAAGCAACTTTAAGTTTATTTTTTTTACTGAATGAAAAGACTCCTAAGCTAAGGCCACTAAATCATGAATCTGTCTATTTTGGAGAAATACAAATTCTTTGTGCCCTATTATCTTACTGAGGAGGAGTCTTAGTCTGCAAGCAATCATTTTTGTAATCATCTTGTAGGTCACGTTGCAGCAGGAGACTGTGCGGTAGTCTTCGAATGATTCTGCATTTTGCTTCCTTGGAATGAGATAGAGGAAGGTTGAGTTTAGTGGAATATAAATTCTTCTGGTGGATTGAGACTCTTTGATCATGAGGAGTAGGTATTTTTTAATAATTCAAAGAAGAATTTGAAAAAATCTGAAGGAAACCCATCTGGTCCTAGACTTTTTCCACTCTGCATTGAGAAGAGGGTTGTTCTTACCTCTTCTAAGGAGAATTATTTTACAAGGAGATGGTTCAATTCTACAGTGAATATGGGATGGAGTTTGGTTAGATATTGAAGGATTTCTTGGATGGGGAATCCTTTAGGGCTCGACAAGAGGGATTTGAAGTAGTGTTCCACCATCTATGGTTTTTCTGGAAAGGAGCTAACCTGAATTCCTTCTTCCTTTATGAGTTCCCAAATGGTATTTAGATTTTGTCTCTAGTTGGAAAAGTTATGGAAGAGTTTAGTGTTGTTGTCCTCGACATTTATCAAGAGGGCCGAAATTTTGAGCCTCCATTCCTCTTCTTCTTGTTTTATCCATTCGTTGGATTTTTTCTCCATGCACCTTAAATCTTCCAAGAGAAATAGGTTGAGGGATTCCCTTGCCAATCTGGTGCCTAGAGGAGAGGGTTCTCTTTCAATCTTATATATTTCCTTTGACATTTTAGCTTTCCATTTTGGGATCCATTTCTTTATTTTTGTGTTGATATTATTCCATTTTTTCTCAAATTGTATCATTAGAGGCTCATTATTGTCATCTTTTAACTTCTTCTAATTCGAGGTTACCAAATTTTTAAAATCTGGGTCGTCAAACCATACTTTACTGACTTTTAAGGGAAAGGGATGGGGTGGAAAATTAGTGCTCCATCTCAAGGGGATAGGGAGATTGTAAGACATCCCTCCTTCCACTTTGGATAAGAATCTTAGTCCGTTCTCCATAAATTTTTTAGATACCAAAATTCTGTCAACTCGTTTCACGACTTTTTCTCTTCTTGTTCAGTAGTTTCTCCATGTGGGTGAGAGCTTTATTGGTTCCACATCTAGTAGGTTTACTGAGTCTAGGAAATAAATAAAAAAACCTCTTTGATGGTCCTCTTTAGGAAGGGGACCCCAAACCTTTCTTAAGGAGAGGGTGAAGTTCATATCTCCACCAATGACCATTAAGGGATCATTTAAAAGTTCTTTATTTTTCAGAGTTTCCCATAAGGGAATTTTTTCAGTGTAAGGGTCATAGATATTTATGACTGAGAAGGAGAAGTCAGTGTCTTTGTTTTTAAGGTTCACAGAGATGGTACGGGTTGAGGAAGATAAATAGAGGGATTTAATGGTCGGGATCCATCCCGTCAGCAACCCAACAGATAGGCCATTCATATATGCCGCACTAAAGGCCTGGTATTTTAACTAGGGGATAATAGCCTTTATGGATTATTCCCCTTTTCACATTGTCTCCTACAATAATAGAAAATTTGTTTTAAGACTTAGGAGCATCATTTTGAGGGATAGTCTTTTCTGGGGTCCGCATACCCCTCTAGTATTGAAGCAGAGAAGAATAATTTTTTCAGCGAGGGAAAGGCTTTCCCCGCTCTAAGGGCCATTGAGATGGTGTCCTGCATGCCTTTCTTGATTTCAGTTGTGGCTAGCTCATTTTCCTTCGAGATATGGGAATTCTTCTTGTTGTATCCTCTTAAGGGGCATCCAATGATAGACCTCCTTTGGTCGGGGAGGGATCCTTCATCTTGAATTTTGACCTCGGGGCATAGCCTTTGGAGAAGGGAGAGGGGAGAGGGATGTAAGAAGTGGCTCGAAGGGGGAGATGG
>ML779803.1:1518556-1543262 GCA_009831015.1 Picea engelmannii
TGAGAGTCTACCCAGTTGTCTCTACAAAAACCAAAAGATCCTGGAAGTCAGAGAATTTATTCCTAGTGAAGGATTTGGTGAATATGTCTGCAACCTGTTTCTTAGTGGGATAGTACTACAGTGAAATCACTTGATCATGAATCAACCCCCGGATGTAATGCATCTGTATCTTGATATGCTTGGTTCTTTTTCTATGAACTAGATCAGTGGATATCTGAATGGTACCCTGGTTGTCACAAAATATGACAGTCGGTATCTAATAATGAATCCCAAACTCAGAAAGTAAACCTTGCAACCAAATGCACTGTGTGGCCACATTCATTGCCCAAATGTACTCTACCTCTGTTGTGGATAAAGCTATAGTTTCTTGCTTCTTGCTTGACCAACACAGTGAACCAAAACCAAATATAAATGCATACCCTGAGGTGGACTTATGGTCTGTGCCATCGCCAACCCAATATGAGTTTGTGTACCCAACCAAAGATAGAGGACAATCGATTTCATAATAAATACCAAAACTGGGAGTTTCTTTTACATACCAAAGGATTCTCTTAGCAGCTTTCCAATGAAGCCCATGGGGATCCTTCATATAACTTGAAACAAAACTCATTGCATAAGAGAGATCGGGAAGGGTATGTGTGAGGTACAATAAGCTCCATACCAACTGTCAATAGAGAGTACTATCTACCAAAGTAATAGTCACTCCATCCTGCAATATGACCCCAGAAAGAAAAGGTGAACCAACTGGCTTACACTCTGTCATCTGAAACCTGGCAATTATATCTAATGCATACTTGGTTTGCGCCATATTGATTCATGAATTAGACTGTGATACCTCAAGACCAAGAAAATAATGCAACAAACCCATATCACTCATGGAAAATCTATCATGCAAGGCAATCTTAACCCATGCAATCTATGATAAAGCACTCCCAGTAATCAATAATTCATCTACGTATAGAAAAATCAGAAAAATGGAGTCATCATGGAGAAGCATATAAACATTCGGATCTGATTTACATCTACGAAATTCCTGAAAAAGAAGAAAAACATCCATTTTTGCATACCAAGATCGAGGAGCCTATTTGAGCCCATATTTTTTCAATTGGTGCAAAAGTATTGGTATAATCAATGCCATGTACCTGAGAGTAACCTTTAGCGAAAAAATGAGCTCCATACTTACTGATCTCAACATTTTTATCCATCTTTGTCTGAAATATCCATCTGCATCGAACAAGCATTCTTCCTTTTGGAAGTGGAACCAAATCCCAGGTTTGGTTCTCCATGAGACCATTGTAGTCCTCATCCATAGCAACTTCCTAGAAGGGGTTTGTTAAGCCCTAATACTGTCTCATTACCCCTTAATTGGGGCATATTATATTATTAATTTTATTTTAATTAATGTCGGCTTTATTCCATTAGTTGTAATTATACCTCCTAGTCTCCTATATATACCGAGGAGACATTTTCATTTGGAATCATCTTGTACTTGAACATTTATGTGGGGTAAAAGGAGGTTGCCCCCTCGAAGATGATTATTATCTAAAATTATCTCTTTTTCAAGGCGTTTATTACTTATTCTAAGGTTTTTCTATGCTATATTGATATTTGGTTCTTAACATATGGTATCAGAGCTCAAGATCTTGGGGTTTCGCTGCTGCATCTGAGATACCTTGGAATTTTTTCTATAACTTTTTTCTACAATGTTTCAGAAGGAACGGCTTGGAGTATATTTATTAAATGGATCAAGGTAAATTGGGTTAAAATTTCAGCTCATGAGGCCTTACACGTTCGGAGATACAACCTGTGCGAAATAGGGTTCGAGAATCATCCTGAATTGAGTCATTGCGGAATTTTCTCTATAAAGTTTTTTTTTTGTAACGTTTCAGACCCTTAAATCTAGAGGATATTCACAGAAATTGGTAAGGTATATGTGGTAAAAATTTTAGATTATGGGTCATATTAAATTTGTAGATACACCCTATGGAAGATAGGGTATCTGACTAGTCCTATTGACTAGTCTCAAGAAGGTGTTCCAAGTAAAACAATCATAACTCCTTCCTAGAGTATCCAAATTGAGTGAGAATAGTTTCATTGGATAGTGGACAGTCTGTAGTATTTCTGGTATGAGTGTCAAAATTGTATATCAATTATTTTGTGCGAGGCATGCTATACAAGTGAGATCTCCTGGAAAGGACAAAAATCGGCAAGTTGTGGGGAAGTTACCATAAATTCCACTTGGCACATCCAATTTTGATCAAACCTATGGCATTGCAGAGAAGAAATATTAGAGAACTACAAAAAATAAGGTTTCATACCCAGAAGGGCCAAAACTTGAGATATACAATAGAAGAAAGATTGTCTAGCAGAACCACCTCAAAATCAAGGTTCAAAAGTGATACTTGGCCAACATGCCACCCAAAAAGGGAACTTCTACACCAAATAAGTCTCCAGACAATCCTACTTGGACTCTTTATGAAGGTGAAGAAATGCGTAGGGACATAAATGATTTACAAAAGAAGACAATAACAAAATATGAACTACAAGAGATGATGAATTCAACAGAAGCTAAGTTTGAGACAATAAATACTAAGATGGACTCTTTAAAAGGGGAGATCATGGAAGTATTGAAAAATTTCGTAACAGAGAGGACACCTGAAAGTGAAAATTCATCCCATGAAATTCATGATGAGGACACAAGGAAGGTGAATCAAGAATGGAGAAACTCTAACCTTGGGTTGAAGACCAACCACGTTCCTAAGATCGATATGAGAAATTTTGATGGCAAGGACCCTATCACATGGATACTTCAGATGGAGCAATTCTTTGATCTACATAATGTGCCACATACATAAAAGGTACGAATTGCTTCTTTATATTTAGAACCTAATCAATTTGTATGGTATATATGGCTTTGTTCTCGCAAATCACCTGTCACTTGGACAATTTTCACGGAAGAAATGATAGCACACTATGAGGATACAAGGAGCAATACCTTCTTTAGCCAATTGATAAATCTCAAGCAAAAGGGTTCAGTTACAGAGCACATTGAGAACTTCCAAAGATTTAATATAAAGGTAATAGATATTCTAGATGAGCACTTGATTGATGTATTCATAGGAACTTTAAGAGATAACATTCAACACAAGGTTCTCCTTTGGGAACCCAAATCATTGGAGAATGCATTTAGGTTGGCAAGAAATGTTGAAAGTAAAAATATGGATATGGCTACTAGAAGGACCAATCCTAACATCTATAGACAGAATAATGCTCCTTCTTCTAAAATACCTCAACCTACTAGGTTGACACCTCAACAATTGGATGAAAGAAAACTAAAAGGTTTATTCTTTAATTGTGACAGCAAGTACAGTAAGGGACATAAGTGTGGTGAGAAGAAATTATTCTACATAGATTGTGAAGAGGAAGAATAACAAGAACAAGAGCCATCTCAAGATGAAAACGTAGAAGCAATTTCATTTGAACAGTTGACTCCCACGATATCGTGTAATGCATTGGCTGGAATTAGCACTCCTCAAACCCTCAAGATCGAAGGATACAACAAAAATAAAAATTTAATAGTCCTAATTGATTCTGGCGGTACTCATAATTTCATTCACTATAAATTAGTGAAAACTCTCAATTGCTTTCTATATCCAGCACCATAGTTTCAAGTAATGATTGCAAATGGAGGAACTATCAATTGCTCAGGAAAATGCAATAAGATCAATCTTACTATGGGGGAATATGTAATGAAAAGTGCAATGATTGCTATACCCATGGGTGGTGTTGATGTTGTACTAGGAATCTAATGGTTACAATCATTAGGAAAAATGGCTTTTAATTTTCAAAAACTTTTCATGAAATTTTCATTGGAAGGAAAAGAAATTGAGTTAATAGGTATCACAAGGAAACTCGATAAGGTGATAAGCTCTAATGGCATGACAAAATTATTGAAAAACGGGCATCAAGGAGTTAGTGCACAACTATGCTCACTAGATGTTCAAACATCTAAGACATCTATTCCTCAAGATCTCCAAGGGATCATTGATAAGCATTCCAAAGTATTTGAAGATATTCCACCCACTCGAAATCATGATCATGAAATTCACCTAATTCCTGGGGGTGTTCCTCCTAACATCAGGCCATACAGATACCCTTATGCCCAGAAGAGTGAAATTGAGTGCATGGTTGAAGAAATGTTATAGGTTGGCATTATTAGACCTATCCAAAGTTCTTACTCTGCACCAGTGGTAATGGTATTCAAGAAAGATAGATCATGGCATATGTGTCTAGATTATACAGAGCTCAACAAGATCACTATTAAAGATAAGTTTCCCATTCCTTTCATTGATGAATTGTTAGATGAACTACATGGAGAAATATATTTGACAAAACTGGATCTCCGTTCAGGGTAACATCAGATTAGAATGAAGGAAGAAGATATCCCAAAAAAAATATTCCAAACTCATGAAGGCCATTATGAATTTTTGGTCATGCCTTTTGGCCTTACAAATGCACCTTCCACATTCCAAGGTTTGATGAATTCCATTTTCAAGCCCTTCCTTCGAAAATTTGTGTTAGTATTTTTTGATGATATACTAATCTATAGAAAGTCTTGGGAGGATCATGTGTGACATGTTGACCAGGTGCTACAACTACTAAAGGAGCAACAACTATATGCCAAACCATCCAAATGTTTCTTTGGAGTGAAGGAGGTACAATATTTGGGTCATATTGTATCTCATGAAGGTGCCAAGGTAGACCCTAACAAGATTAAGTCCATGATGGACTGGCTGATTCCCAAAACATTGAAGAATCTTAGAGGATTTATGGGTTTGTCAGGTTACTATCGTAAGTTTGTTCGGCACTATGGAAGAATAGCAACACCTTTAATGGCACTAACTAAGAAGGATGCATTTTCATGGAATCTAGAGGCAACTAAAGATTTTAAACAACTTAAAGAGGTGATGTCCAAAGCTCCTGTCTTGACCACTCCAGACTTCAAAAAAACCTTTATTGTGGAATGTGATGCCTCGGGAATGGAATTGGTGTTGTCCTAATGCAAGAAGGAAGACCCCTAGCTTTTGAAAGTTGACCACTCAAGGGAAAGGACTTACACAAACCCATTTATGAGAAGGAAATTATGAAAATACTACATGCATTGAAGAAATGGCGTCCTTACCTAATAGGTAGGCACTTCAAGGTCAAAACAGATCATGATAGTCTTAAATACTTCTTGGAACAAAGACTATCTTCAGAAGAGCAACAAAAATGGGTAACCAAGATATTGGGTTATGATTTTGAAATCATCTATAAAATGGGGAAGCAAAATGTGGTGGCAGATGCACTCTCAAGAAAGGATGAAGATGTTGAGTCCCTTCTTTGTGCTATCTCGATCATCCAACCCGATTGGATAATAGAAGTAAGGGATGAATGGAAGAATGGCGAAAAAGTGTGGACTCTCATTCAAAGGTTGCAGCAGGATTCCAGTGCATCAGATACATTTACATGGAAAAATGATTCACTATGGTACAAAGATAGCTTATATTTATGTAAGAACTCCCAACTCAAACAAAAGGTACTATTGGAATTGCACACCTCTCCAGTAGGAGGGCACTCAAGATTTTTGAAAACCTACCATAGAGTCAAGAAGGATTTTTTTTCGAATGACCTTAAAACTGATGTTCAAAGGTTTGTGGCAGAATGTTTTGTTTTCCAACAAAATAAGGTGGAAAAAATTAAGACCTTGGGTCTTTTAAAACCATTAGCCATCCCAAGTCAGCACTGGGAGGAGGCTTCCATGGATTTCATCACAAGTTTACCGAAGTCTGAAGGAAAGAGTGTCATCATGGTGATTGTTGATATACTGACCAAGTACACACACTTTTGTGCACTCTCTCATCCCTTCAAATCTAGTACAGTTTCCACCGCATTCATGGAGATAGTTCAAAATCTACATGGCAACCCAAAGATTATTGTAAGTGACAGAGATCCCATCTTCAGTGGACATTTTTGGAAAAAAATATTTTCTTGTTTGGGTACTCAATTGGCTCATAGCTCATCCTATAATCCTCAATCTGATGGACAAACCAAGATAGTGAACACATGTATGGAAGGCTACCTTCGTTGCTTTGTCTCTGATACACAAACACAATGGTTCAAATGGTTACCCTTGGCAGAATGGTGGTATAACACTTCCTTTCATACTGCAACAAAAATTACACCATTTATGGAACTCTATGGATACCACCCTCCTTCCATCACTTATTATTTAAAATAAAAATCTAAGGTTCAAGCAGTGGAAGATCACATCGAGCATCAACAACAAGCTCTCCAAATCTTAAAGGACAACCTGACCATGGCACAGAATCACATGAAACAACAAGCATATCAACATCATATTGAAAGAAGTTTTGAAGTAGGGGATTGGGTGTTTTTAAGACTACAACCATGGAAATAGATGTCCCTCAATCAATCCAAGAAGGATAATAAATTATCACCAAAGTACTGTGGCCCTTATAAGGTGTTGCAAAAGATTGGTACTATGGCATACAAATTGGAGTTGCCTTCATCTTTAGGAGTACACCCAGTTTTCCATGTTTCATGCTTAAAGAAGGTTATAGGCGACAAGATCCCAGTTCAAACTATATTTCCAAGAATTGACGAGGAAAGAAAAATCATATTGGATCCTGAAGCCATCACTGACATAAGAATTCGCCATTTGAGGAATAGATCCATTTGAGAGTATCTCATTAAATGGAGGAAACTACCGGCTAAAGATTCCACTTGGGAAGATGAGTCTTTTATACAGAAGCATATAGAGTTACTCAAGTGTTGCGAGCAACATTTGTCTCAAAGGGAGTGGCATGTTAATCCCTAATATTGGCTCATTACCCCTTAATTGGGGCATATTAGATTAGTAATGTTATTTTATTTATGTCATCTTTATTCCATTAGTTGTAATTATACCTCCTAGTCTCCTATATATACCAAGGAGACATTTTCATCTGGAATCATCTTGTACATGAACATTTATGTGGGGTAAAAGGAGGTTTCCCCCTCAAAGAGGCTCATTATATGAAATTATCTCTTTTTCAAGGCATTGAGTACTTATTCTAAGGTTTTTCTATGCTATATTGATATCTAGTTCTTAACAGGGTTTCTCATGGCCTCTATATATGACTGTGTATCTTCTTCAAGTGACATATATAAATTTATGGGAATAAAATTCTCTGTGGCATCCAAGGCAATGGGGGGCTCAAAAAACTGTGATCTAATCCTCCTTGGATCCGTCAGATTGCCAACTAGTTCACTGACATCATGCAAAGTCTTTTTGGCCCAGACTGGTAGGGGATCTAGAGAAGCCATGACATGCTCATCAAACTATGACTATTATCCATATACCTTCTCATAATCATTAGTTGAAGTTCTTGAATGAGCATCAAAACCTTCTTCAACAGTTTCATCCAAAAAATCCTCGACAAACTGATCTAAAACTCCATGTAGTGGACCCTCTTCTAACTTCACACTTCGCTCAATGAAAAGTGAATCAATAGAAGTTTGTAGAAGCCTATAACCTTTGAAACCTTTAGGGTATCCAAAAAATATGCATTCAACACTCTAAAGCTCTAGTTCCCTTCGTTTATCAGATGGAATATGGGCCCATGCACAAAAGCCAAAATTTTTGAAATGAGAGACTTTTAGTTTCTTACCACACCAACCTTCGAAATGAGTGATTCCATTCAGTTATTTGTGAGGAAAACAACTATGAATGTATGCTTCACAATTTATGGCTTCATCCCATAGCTTCTGAGCCAATGATTTCGACTGTAGCATGTAATTTTCCATCTCTTTCATTGTCTAGTTCTTTCTCTCGACAACACCATTCCGCTGCAGTGTGTAAGGCACTGTATGTTGGATCTCGATGCTCGATTAGAAACAAGGTTTCTGCATATATTTGTTAACATACTCACCTCCATTATCACTATGAAGGATCATAATCCTTCCCTCAGAATTATTCTCAACGAGTGCTTTAAATTCTTTAAAATATTGAAAAACTTGAGATTTCAATGTCAAAAAATACAACCATGTGAAGTGATAGTAGTAGTTGATAAAAGTGAGTACATACCGATATTTTATAATTGAGGGATTTGGTAAGAGTCCCATGACATCACTATGAATCATTTGAAGAGGTGAGGATGCCCTGTATTCTTGTCCTTTGTCAATTTGTTTCTCGGGATGCTTACCAAGAATGCAGCCCTGACAGATCCCACTGGAAAATTTTCTTTGAGGAAAACCAGTTACCATGTATTCTTTGTTGGGTTGATTCAAGTACACGTAATTAAGATGACAAAATATCTCATGCAATAACCTAATCTCTTCATTATTACGATTCAAAAATTATGTACATACAGATTTTGGAATGAAATGAGAGAAGTAATACAACCGAGAGTGATGATCTGCAACACCGTGAGCTACCCGAAACCCTATTATAAGTACGAAATCTCCACTGAATCTAGATAGAATTCGACCTTTCTTCGAGAACTTGAATGTGTGATTTTATATATGGAAATAAATTTCACAGACAACAAGGGGACATGCAACACATTTTCAAAATATCCCACTTCCAATGAAACTTTTCCTATACCACATACCTCAATCAGTGTGTCATATCCCATGAGAATAGAAGGTCCTCTGCACTCTTTGATGGACGAGAATGATTCTTTATTTGTAGCCATATGATTTGAAGCACCTGACTCAAGGATCCAAGTGGATGGGGAGAATGTGACAGCCATCAAAGTGTGACCATCATGAGCTTTTCCTCTTCCTTCGGTCAGTTTTTCTCCATCCTTCTTCCTTGCATTTGTCGAGACCATGAGATTGCTTTGTTGTATCATATTCACCATCTCATATATAGTTTTCGTCATACAAGAATTTTCAAGATGATAACATTTTTGACAATAGTTGCATTCCGATCATTCATTTGTCTTCTTCCCTTTTTTATCTCAAGAAGATTCATCCGTCGGTTTCGAGAACTTTTCCTTTCTAGCCTCGAGGTTGTTCTCCTTCCCCTTTTTCCAATATTTGAAATTTGTTTTTCTTACTTAATTTGTTGTAAGAGAATGATCTCTAGAACTGTTTATCGAGCCCATGTAAACTAATGTTTCCTTCCCTTGAGTTAGTGCTTCAATAAAATCATCTAAAGAGGGCATTTTCCACTTCTGAGTTGTTAATTTTGAAGCATGAAATGAGGAAACAAAATTTGAATAATCGGGACCTAGTTTTGAGATAATGGAAAGGATGATATGCTCATCCTTTTTCTCTACTATTCAATATTTAAGATGAACTAAAAGATATTAAATTTTGTAAAATACTCTTGCAAAGAATCAAAATTTGACAGATTCAAAACTATGAGCTCATGCTCCAAATTGTAGGCTCGATGTTCATCCTGTTTACCAAACAACTGTTCCAACATGGTCTGGACCTCATTGGGGGATGACGCAGTTTTGATGTGGAACATCAAGTATCTTGATATGGAGATACATATCACCCCAAAGGCTCCATCCATTCGATTGAAATACTTTTCCTTCTCCACAACATTCATTGGTTGAACTTCATTATTGATTGTTATCTGGTAGAGACCTTTTCTTCGGAGAGCAAGGGTGATCTCAGATTTCCATTAAAAGTAGTTGAATGGAGTTAGGATAACATGCTTTGGTTGAAGGTCTTGATCCATTGATTTTTTTTCCTCCTTTGATGATCTTTCACCTGCAAATAAAACTAGTGTACATGTCCCTCATATTCCCTTAGGCTCTGATACCATGTAAAATTCTGAGACCTAAGAGATCTAGAATTCGATGAGAAAAATAATACTGATCTAATGAATTTTCAGTTAAACAAAGAAAGGAGATATAGAGAACAATTTAGTACAAAAGAATGAATGTATCCAAAATATATTAAAAATTAAAATGAGATCAATTCAATATATAGAGATAAATTTGATCGTGTCACTAATAATAGAAACTTCCACTAAACTAACAAAGCCGTGAAAAAATAACTAAAGCACATGCATAAACCTCCAAAATAGATAACCCACAACAAACATGAGTATGATAGGATAAAAAGTGATCTTATCCATAACTAATTAGCTAAATAAATTTTATCCATAGCTGATTAGCTAAATAAAGAAAGTTTACTAAAGAAAGAGAATATATCCCTAAAATCAAGGTACACTTTCCTTGATTAAAGGAGGAAGTGTGCTCTCGTTCCTTTATGGTTTTAAACTTTTCATGGAGGTTGGAAATGCGTCGCTGAGTGGATTTCTAATTAAATAACTAAATATTAACTCCATGTCATAGGGGGCATATCCCTAATTTTAAGGAAAACTCCCTAAAAACAAGGAAAGTGACTCCTACCCTCTCTAGAAGGTCAAATCAAGTGAGGAAAAATGCATTGGGATGAATTAACCAAGGTCTAGGTTCCTAATAAAAGTAATACACCAAGGGAAGTTATGATTATTCTCTAAGAACTATAGGTATGGATGATATGGATATTATTTTTCAATATTCTTGGGTGGAATCAGTTCATACAATTAATATTAATGTGAAAAATAATTTTATAAATATTTGGTACAAGAAAAAAAGTCACACTAAAGTATATTTCTTTTGCTAAACAAGAAGGTCCCAATATGGCTTACGAAGCAATGATTGTCAAGAAATTGATTGTAATATGTACCAACACATTAAATGAAGACTTCAAGGTTGAATCAAAATAACACTCTACAAAAGAACTAGAGGGAAATCTCTAGGAAGGGAATAAAAATGAAGAAGAATACAAAGAGTTTCATTCCTCAAAGGAACTATAGGTTGAGGAGTCAAATAAAGAAACAACATACAAGGTTGTTACATATCTCCACCCACACCACCGAGAGAAAAAAGTAATCAAAGCGAGGTTATGAGTATAAAAAAACATGCCATGGAACATCTTGGAACTAGAAATGAAATTTGTATAGACATAAATGAATTATGAAAAGTAATTCTAGAAGATAAAAAAGTATCTAAATGAGACTATGGAACAAAAGGATCAATGATAATGAAAATTGAGGTGGTAAGAAAATAGTTGAACCCCATATATCGGGGCATCGAAAAAAATCCTAATCCATTAACCCTGGATTAGAACTCAACCATAGTTCTTTGACCGGAATTACATTACCATGGACCAAAAAACCTTGTGGCATAAAACCCTCGATGGAAAAAACCATACCAAGAAAATTCGCTCAATAAAAACCTACTGATGATTTTTCACTCGATAAAAACACAAACCCAAGATTCTCCCAGTTTTTGTTTTCTTTGCATATTGGGGGCCATAATATTTCTTGATAAATTATGCAATGAAGCAATGGTCGTTGTTTATTTGTACCAAGAAAACTTCTCAGTGCTCATAGGATTTATAAGTGAATCTGCAGCATTCTTCAAGGTGTCCACCTTTACGAGAAACACCTTCTTCTCTTCAATCATGTCTCTGACAAAATGATATTGAATATCAATATGATTTTTCTTAGAATGATAAGATGGTTTATTCACTAGGAATATTACACTCTTACTGTCACAGTATATCCTTACAACTTGTTGTAGTAACCCAATACTTGAACACAATATCTATAACCAAATCGATTCCTTTCTTGTATGAGTGGTTTCCATGTATTCATATTTGGTAGTTGAGATTGCCACTACAAACTGTCTTTTACTCGTCCAATTGATTTCTGCTCCAAACAGGTTAAACACATACCCACTTGTAGATCTTCTGTGATCCAAAGCTCTAGCCTAGTCAACATAAATAAATATATGTATTTCCAAACAGGTTAAACACATACCCACTTGTAGATCTTTTGTGATCCAAATCTCTAGCCTAGTCAACATAAATAAATATATGTACTTCCAACACTCTTCCCAATCCCGGTCTTCCTTGGTATCATAATCCATAAGTAGTAGTTCTACAAAAATACCTGAAAACCCTCTTTATTGTGCCTCGATTCACCTTCCATGGTTTTGACATATACTTTCTCGAAACTTCCAATGCATGTGCACTGTCTGGTCTAGTACATACCATTACATACATCAAACTTCCAATCACACTAGCATATGGAACATGGGACATGTGCTCTTCCTCTTCTCGTGTCTTTCGACATTGGTCTGCTAATAAATTTACACCTATATGGATAGGGATCTTGATAGGTTTACATTCCTACATATTAAAATTTTGCAATATTGACTCAACATATTTTCTTTGATTCAACCAAAGTTTCTTGTTTTCCCAATCTATTTTAATTTCCAAGCCGAAAATAAAATTTGTAGCATCAAGATCTTTCATCTCAAACTTAGAAGATGATTAAGATTTCGCATCCTCGATGATTTCCTTGTCATTTCCTATCAACAACATATCATCCACATATAATACCAAATAAATAAGATGATCACCTTATTATTTGAAATACACATGGTGATCAACTTTTCTCCTTGTAAAGGAAAGTCACAATATATAAGTATCAAATTTTGTATGCCACAACCTTGGTGATTTCTTTAACCCATATAGGGACTTTTTTATCCTGCATACTAGCTCTTTCTTTCCCTTTTCTACAAATCCTTCTAACTCCTTCATGTATATTTATTATTTTAGATCCCAATGTAGTAATTTTATCTTTACATCCATCTATTCTAATTAAAAATAAAACATATGAACAATAGATAAAAGAAATCTAATAGAAGTTTACTTGGAAACAGGAGAAAAAACTCCACCAAAGTCAATTCCCTCTACCCATGAATAACCTTTTTCTACTAACCAAGATTTTTATTTCTCTACTTTTCCTTTTTCATTCAACTTCTTCTTAAACACCCATTTGTTGTCAATGGTCTTTCTTCCACCCGAAAAATCCACTGGATCCCAAGCCTCATTCTTTTCCAAGTCTACCATTTCTTCTATCATGGGCTTTTTCCATAGATTGACATCCTCTAAATCCATTTCCTCCGTAAGATTTATTAGATCATCATCAGTAATAAACAAAGAAAAATTTGAATGGAAATCAAGTGGAGTATACTTTTCCAATTGTCTTCTCTCCTAAACCAATCTGTTGAATACTAGATTATGAGGGTCTTCTTCTTCTAATTCCTATTCTTCTATAGACTTTGATTCATTATCCTTCAATTCAAACTCTATTTTATCTAGTTCTTCCTTCCTTGGTAGGAATTCCTATTTTATATCATATTAGATTTCTATAAATAGTGCATCTCATCTATACACTACCTTCTTAGTTTCTAGGTTCCAAATATTATAACCTTTCAGACCATATTTATAGCCAATAAAGGTACCCTTTTTATCTTTTAATCCAGCTTAATCATGTTCTCCTTTGGAACATGTACATAAGACTCATAGATAAAAACCATGAGATGTGTAAGAGAGGTTTTCTTACCATTCCAAACCTTGTGTGGAGTCATTTTATTCAACACTGATGAGGGTGATTGATTTACCATGTAACATGCAGTGTCCATTTCCTCTTCCCAAAATTATCGTCCCAACCTGACACCACTGATCATGTTCCTTTCTCTTTACATTTGCGTCATGTTCATCCTTTATACAACTCCACTATGTTTAGGAATGTATGTATTACTCTTCTACCTTGCTATACCACATTTCTTATAGAATTCCTCGAATTAATTTATACATAATTCTCCACCATTATCCACCCTCAACACCTTAATTTTCTTTTCTATCTTATTTTCAACAAGAGCCTTAAAATCTTTAAATTTGTCAAAGAATTCATATTTCTTCTTGAAGAAATAAATCCATGTATTCCTCGATAATTCATCTATAAATGAGACATAACACACATATTTACCTAGTGATGGAATCATCACAGGTCCAAACACATCATTATTCATCAATTGTAAAATTCCCTCTACTCTCATAGCACAAGAATATAAGCTCACCCGATTCTACTTCCCATACATTAAATGCTCACATAAATCAAAATACAGAGAGAAATTAGACATACATTAAACCATACCTTTATCATGTAACACTTGAAGTTCCTTCTCTTTGATATGCCCCCATCTTTTATGCCACAACATAGTCTTTTCTCTATTAACTATAGGAGTTTTCCCTTCTTTAACTCCAATCTTAGGAACATTGGAACTATTTCACCTGCCACTAATAGTGGTTCCCAACATATTATATAGAGTTACAATCAAAACTCCCCTCACCAACACCATTTCTCCTTGAAAAATACTATAGGTTTCCTTCTCAAACATTATTTTCACACTTATATCATCCATGTTCCTTAAATAAATCAAATTCTTAGCCAATCTTGCGATGTGCAGAAGAACATGGAGTTTTCAAATCCTACCATCCATGTAATTGTTGGGAATATGACAATTGTTTGTTGAGTAGAAAGATAGTTTCTTTCACCTACATAATCCTTCAGTTGAGTCCCTGCTGAGGTGGGGTGTTATAACATCAATTTCCACCATATATTCATTGACGACATGTTTGGCCTTTCCCTCTACTACCTGCAGACATCAATCCCCTTTACCTCCTCTGGATTCTTCAAAAAACAATATTTTTGTACTTCTATTCACCCTAACAACTATGCAAGGTGTGTATACGCGTGTTTCTCCAAAGAAAGGCTTGTACATGTCATTTTCGCTCAAAAAATATTTCCACATTTTTTAGTAGGGTTCCTGGGTTTACGCAATTGCTAACCCCATAAGGCATGTACAAAAATAATTATAACCACTCTAAGCACTTGGATATGGTATAAATTAAGCATAATCTATGAGGCGATGATAACCATTATTAAAGAAAAGTTATGTTGTATATTTCCTTATTTGTCTACAAGCCCTTATTTTCCAATTGTTGATTCATTTCCTCGGACCTAGAAACCCATGTTTTTATCCTTTTCCATGCTTCCCATATATGTCCAGTAATTTTCCCTTGATCTTATTTGGTTATGAATAAGAATTGGAGTTGGAGGTGCATCTTATATTCGATGCCTTGGGTGGAGGGACCTGGACTCCATTCTCAGAGCAGTGCAACAACTGGTGCAAGTGATAAATACCTATATTTTGTTGTTAAACAATAAAAATACCTCTTTTCCATGAAATTCCCATGTTCATATCATATGATGATCATATATAAATATTTGGAACTAGTTAGAACACTAGTTGTTGCAGTTATCTTTATCTTCGATCATTTACATAAAGGTTAGTTATTATATAATTTTTGTCCATTTAAATTTTCCACTTGAGTCTTTTGCAGGTTGGAAAAGGAATAAATTGTAAGGATCATGAGAAGTTTCTACCACGAGATATTCATTAGATATAGGACACCCAATATGCCCCTTTTTCATTGTTACTAGTAGCTAGTTATTTGATCGAGTTAGTAACATATTTCTAATTGTATTCATGGGATGTGGTTTGATATTTAAACAAAAAATTCTCTATTGTGGCTTTAGCCCATAGCCATAGGGAGTTTCCCCATAGCAAGTGGTACGAAATAGGCTTAGGTGTTTTCTTGGTGGGTTGAAATGATAATTTGATTGTATCTTATTTTTGGGCTAGAGGGTGTAGTTTCTAGAAAAACGAACCCCAAAAAGTACTATAGAGAGGAAACATATCTTTATAAATTTTCAAATATTCATCTTGCCATTCAGCCACATGATAGGACACGATGAAAATATTGTTGGGTGTTTTCCAAAAAATCTTGAATGAAATTGTAGATTTGTACCTACTTGCACAAATAAATATTAGCAAGAGTTATATTTCTAAGTGAAGTTTTAAAGAAAATAAATTATAATTTAAAAAACGTTATTGGCGTGGGACATCATCACTTTTATCTTTTTTTTTTATTTGATTCCCACTATCAACTTCATAAGCGACATAATTTAAGATCTGTATGTCAACCACCATCCTTTCAAATCCACCAACTTCATAAGCGACATAATTTAAGATCTGTATGTCAACCACCATCCTTTCAAATCCACGTTATTAATTATTCTAATGAATGCACTAGCTCAATAAATGCCATTCCACCATACCCAAGGCATATCCTATCCAAATAGTTTTTTTTTGTATAATTTGCTTGTCCATTTTTCCTATCAGAAATCATACTATGAATTAAATATCTAGATAAATTTTGTGGTATTATAACTAAGCATTCCTACACATGGTTAGAATGAAAAACACAAAAAATGCACACATATGCATCATAATAATAACCAAATTCTACATGGTATCTGCAACAACACGTGACATGTAGTCTGTTTATTCTAATATTTCAAGGCTTTAATTTCGCAAAAGAACATTGGCCCAAGCTCAATACCATGGGATCATTTTTTATTCTCTCATATAGTTATTTTTGTGTTGTGTCAAGGAAGTGTTTAATGTAGAGTTTATGTTCCCTATAACTTGGACCAAGTTCAATACCTTGGATCATTTTTTATTCTCGCATATAGTTATTTTTGTGTTGTTTCAAGGAAGTGTTTAATGTAGAGTTCATGTTCCCTATAAAATGTGCTTAATTTTACTCTATAATTTTGGTTTGAATAAGTACTAGCATTATCCTACCTAATTTTATGCACTAATTCTTTCAATACTTCAATTAGCTTCATGTATAAATGAGGTAACCTACCAGTGAAGGCCCAAAAGTATATTTTTCCACTTTTCAAGATCTCTTATAATAGAGTACCTTGGAATGGTTTCAACATTTAAAAATATTAGACGTTGTTTTGAGAAAACAATGATTTCTTGTGTTCTTATCTGTTGTTTCTTGTGAAAATACATGAAAATCTACATTATGATAGTTTGAATTTGTTTTCTTAACAATTTTTCGAAAATAATCTATTAAGATTCTAACAATATGATTACTTGGTTTTGAATTTTTTATCATTTGTATTGTTATCATCATTTATTTGTACATCTATCCTAAAACAAAAAGCCTTACTGATATGAACAATCATATTCCATGTATCCCTTGATCATACACACTTTCATAGCATTTTACCTTATATAACTTAGGAAACAACTTTTTCTAATGTTATTTCCACTTAATTAAAGTCACAATCCTCTTTTATGACTTATTTCCCTCTTTATTTTATTTAAATAAAAGGTAAAAAGAATTTGGTAGAAAATAATTAATTTGGTCAAATAATATATTTTATTTTTTTGACCATATCAAAGATAGCCATTATTTTTCCTATAAAATAAAGAGTTCCATTCCATTTCCACATAACGTTTTCTTCGAGAGTACACAAATGTTACCAAAATTTCCACTGATTTTTTAGCTGCATTTCCCATTGTTAGTTTCATCCAAGGGGAGATTCCTTGCTATTTTTCCACACATCTGAGAAAGAAGGAAGAATCCTACCACATAGGGGCCACCGAGAGATATTTTTCCTCATTGGTCTCTTCACAAGTGTCTCATATATGTACTCTAGTTATTGGTTTTCTCACCCACTTTTGTTTGTGACTTTGAAACAACCACAAAGTTTGTAGATCTACTCACCCTTGTCTCAAATTTGCAGCAAACAAATGGTGACTCAACTAGGGATATGCGTTTTACTCGTGGTCCTTCTCTGTGGGTGTGTGGTAAAAAAAAATTACTACAAATTTTTACTTTTTTGTTGAGTTTTTTTAAAGGTTTTCTCCTTCTTGTACATTTCTATTCATTTTCACAGGTTACAGGTTCCATAAATCCACTCAAAAAACCCTCATAGTCCAAGCCATATCTATTCTCCATATTGTTTTCCCTACATACCATGTTCCCTCTTTTCATCATTGGCCAACACCCTTTTTGGCCTCTTTTATGCAACTAGTCAACGCATAAGTTGGCCTCTTTTCTATCACTAATCAACGAATATTTAGGGAATTTTTTTTCCAGTGGTCAACACACATTTTGGGAATTTTTCTACCACTAATAAATGTAGGATTTGGACCTTTTTATTCCATTGATCAATTCCAAATTTGGACCTTTCTTCACCACTACTCATTGCATATTTCTAGGTATTTTCCATACTAGTCATTTTTTGAATTTGCTCTTTCTTTTAGTGCTTTATTTGCTTGTTGTTTATGTTGTTTAAGGTATACATTTTCCTTTATTTTGTTAGTTTACTGGGTTGTTTAAAAACCCCACTAAACAATAGGATCTGAGGAAAAAAATCCTGGGGAGTTTGATCTCTTTTTCTCAAGGGTATTTCTTGAGCGCTTGGTTCCCTATTTGCTACTACAAATAGGTTGTAGCTTTACCACCCAAGAGACATCCTCTCCCTTAGTTTAATTTTTTCATTTGGATCTCATTTATATTGCATTTCAAAATTAAAGACAAAAAGAATCATACATGGTAGGCTCTATATTTGGTTCCATTTCACTTCAGTTTTTGCTATTTGTTATAGCTATTGGATGTTATTGAATTGCTACTATACAACCATAAAGTATATTTCATTTGAATTCAAAACCCTTAGTGAAAGAAATACCTCTAAGAACCCTACCTTTTCTTTCCAATAGGGATTTGCCATTGCAAGTCTAGCTACTTCATTTGAAATAAATCTTTTTCATGTGAGATCTCTTTGATTGCATGCAACACCTCTTCCATCATTAAAAAATAAAGGTCAACACTTGGTACCTTTAAATTGGTTTCTTGTTTAAGTAGTAAGTTATTTCATCCAGTTTTTTCAAATTGTTCATTTTTTAGCATTTATTTTTACATCAACAATTTAACTGCAACATTCAAACCAAACATAAACAAAGTTACCAGAGCAACAAAACAAAAAAAAACTTTGAAACTTTACTTTGAACACCATTTCTCCCCAAAGAGCCAATCTCATAGGATAAGAGGCATTTGACTTGAGTTCCCTTTAAGGAATGATCATGTCTTCATCAGATGAAGTAGCCCCCCCCACCCAAGCCCATACTCTATTTATAAATCCTCAAAGTATGAACTCTGATCCCCATTGTGAGGTACGGTTGCATCCAGTTCTCACACTATACCTCCTTCACCCAAGACATCTCCTCCTAGTTCCCCCATGAGTTGAACTACCCAACATCCTTTCCTTTCATGGTCAGTTTCAATATCCTTAACCTTGACTAGTTGATTTATGATCCCATTCATCATGATCCTAACCAGCCTCCTATGCCTACCAAGTTACCCTATGACATACCCATGTTTGATGGAAATTCATGAGAATACCCATCCAACCACACGATGTCCTTCCACTTATGGTGTTCATTGAACTCCATCATGAAGGACTCCTTCAGACTCTGTATTTTCCAAAGAACCTTGATGGGTGTCACTACAAAGTGGTATATCGACTAACCCAAGAATTCTCACCATACGTTCAAATCCATTTTGAAGTTGTTCCTTACCTTTTTTTAGTTACCTATTCACCATTACTTGGGGATTGATATCATTACCACTTGTCGCCAAACCACTCCCAGCCACATCTCATACAACATCCATGAGTAGCGCAGATGGTGTGGCTTGTGCAAAACCAAACTTGACGACACCTTCCTAAAGGATTGGGATGTTCTTCTTCATCACTATATGACTTATTATCATATGGACACTTATTTTAAAAATGACTAAGTTTACCACAATTAAAACCTTTGAAGGGAAACATACCTTTGTACTTATCAATTCCTTTCTTCAACTTCCTTACAAACTTGTCTATTTCTTCATCCTCATTTGAATCATCGCTACAACTGCAATTTGGCTTTGAATCAATCATTTTCTTCTTCTTTATCTTCTTGGATGCTTTGAAATAGGATTCTTTCTTGTATGGATTTTCCTGGGGTGCTCTCATTTCATAAAATGTAAATATTCCATGTAGCTCATCCATACTTATCATACCTAAATATGATATTTCTTCTAGTGATGAAATATCAGGATTGAATATAATTGGAAGAGATCTTAGTACCTTTTGAACAATCATGGATTCATCAAATTCTTCTCCCAATCCTTTAATTGCATTAACTGTTTAATCAACTCATAAAAAACAAGCTTCAATGTCTCCATCTTCCTTCATTTTCAACTGTTCAAGTTGACCTCTGTAAGTCTAAAGCTTGGTTTCCTTGAATTTGACATCCCCTTCATAAACATTTTGAAGTTTATCCCAAATATCCTTTGCAGAATCACAATTCATAACCTTGACATATATTGTATCAACCAGAACATTCAAGATATCATTTTTATCCCTCGAATTGTTTTGGATGAGTTTATTTCCATTATTATTGATTGGAGTGGCAGACTCTTTGTATCCATCTACTATTGATTTCCAAACATTAAATACATGTTCCTCTACATATGTTTTCATTTGTTTGCTACATAAGGTATAATTTTGTCCATCAAACTGTGGTATTCCATTCTTATACATTTATGTGCTCTCCATGATATTCCTTCCATTGGTTAAAATTATTCATTTAAGGACCTTCTATGATACCAATTGTTGGAATACTGAGAGGGGGGGGTGTGAATCAATATGATCACTTTATACCACTTTTAACCACAATATATAAACATCAAATTTATCAACAATATTCAACACTTTATCATCAATGTATCATTTATGATTACATTCAATATATCATGAGAATATAATCATAAGAAACATCACATCAAATACACACTACTCTAGTATTTATGTGGAAACCCAATTGGGATAAAACCACAAAATTATTTCTTATATATATATATATATATCTCAAGAATTGATTCATAGGAAGCAGCAACTTCCTAATTCTCCAACACCAACTGGAAGGAGGCACCAACCCCCTGATTTACAAGCACCAACTTGAAGGAATATAAAACTCCATGAATTATCTGGATCCAACCAGAATGAGGATAGAAACCCCTGATTCTCAGGATCCAACCTGAACTATCACTGCCACTATCACTGTCATTGCCTCTGTCACATTAACCTATAACCTATCATTATATCAGCCTGTCATTGAACAACCTATCACATCAACCCGTCGCTGACCAACTTGTCACATCAACCTGTCACTGAGCAACTTGTCCAACCTGTTACTATCACTGATACTAAACTGGATCCTCTCAAATGGATCATATACCAAGGACACCTCTCAACTAGATGTCCAAAATAACCAACACATTCTTCTTCAAATCATGTACCAAACCATCAACCCAAATCAACCATGTAACAAAACCTATACCACACCAAGTGCATTAAACATGCACGAACACCTGTACCAAACCATGCACAAACCATGCACCAACACCTATACCAAAATGTGCATCAACTATGCCCCAAAACCTGTACCAAACCATGCATCAACTATGCACCACAACCTGTACCAAATTGTGGATCAACCATGCTCCACAACCTATACCAAACCATGCATCAACCATGAACCAATAACTATACCAAACCATGCATCAACCATGCACCAGAACATGTATCATATGCCTCAACCATCAACCATATACATCAACACCATACCAAGTACCAATCATTTACCATACCATGTATCAACCATGTACATAAATAATCTACATCAACACCTGTACCATATCATGTTCCAACCATGCACATCAACCATAACAAGTATCTCTACCATATACCATATCATTCCATACACCATATACCAATATAACAAATATATGAACCATAAATGTACCTTATCATATATACCTCAACCAACATGTACCATACATCCAAGATGTGTCATAATTCATATACCAAAGCTCACAAACACATGCCTCAAGCATGCTCCTTAATATCACCAAGATGCAACCTTATAACACATAGAATAACATACCTTTTACATATGCAACTAACTTGGTGTTTCTGAACCTGATAAATTCCATGAGCTTCACCTCATACATAAAAAACCAGGAACAAACATCCTCCTTTTCTTTTGTATTGTCCTCACGGGATGAAGACTACCTGTCATGTGGGACCTTCGTGACATCACTTAGGCAACCCCCAGGGGTACCTCACGTGAAACCCTATGCCTAACTTGTGAGGGCCAACTAAATTAGTGTTTTACATAAACCCTCGCTCTCTAGAACTCTGAACATTTCGCTCTTTTTGTGCTCCTTCTCCGCTGCCTCAGAATCAACCTTAAATTCACAACTAGACCAATATATTAGACCATAAAATTCATAATATAGATATTCAATGTAAGTGTGTGTATACAATTGAATGTCTCATGATGTGTATTTATACTTTTTCCAACTAAGTTTTCTCCTTCATCTTATGGTGTCTTGAACTTTATTGTTGCAAGAACTTTACCATTTCAATAATGACTTTGTAAACAATTAGGCTATTCTTGGGTCTTTGTTTTTTCCTAACTGGTTTTATCCCTTCCTTGATAGGAATGGAATGTTGTATGAGAGCAGGATCAAAACCATGAAGATCCTCGTATGACCATGCAAAAATATCTTTAAATTCATGTAATAGTTCTGTGAATTTCACCTTTTCTTCATCGGAACATTGGGCACCTAGTTTAACCATATTTGGAGATTCCAAGGTCCCAAGGTTCAACGAAATGGTATCACCCACTTTCCTTTTTGACTCCTCTTCCTTACGTGTTTCTTTGTTGATCACATCACTCAATGAAAATGAACTCTCAAGAGGAGTCAATCCTTTTGGAAATTTGTCATCTTCCATAGATATGATTTCCTTAGGCTTAAATGACTCATTTTGTATGAAAGAACATATGCATTTATCATTAGGGAAAACCTACCATGATTCTACATTATCTGGAATGTGAGGACGATATAATGATTTAAAAGTACAATCATGCCTTTGAGGTAGAAGTTGTCTAGTAGGGAATGTCGCAAATACATCTAACCTATCAGCCATTGAATTAAGTTCCCTCTTAACATGAGTGATGTTAAATGATAATAGGTTCGAGATAAGTTCCCAAACATCTTGGCTATAGAATTGCATCAACTTATTTCTAGGAGAATATATTTTATGCACAAGGTTGATAGCAAGTTCAGAATCACCAAAAACTGTAAGGTGACCACAACCAAGGTTATATGCATTTTCGATGCCTAGCAATAAGGCTTCAAACTTACTGACATTGTTCGTGCAGGAAAACTCCAACCTATAATAAAAGTTATGGATTTTACCTATAGGTGAGTACAATATAATTCCATCTCCATTACCTTAATTTGAGCATGATCCATCGAAATACATGTGCCACATACCATCTTCTAAATCAGTTTGTTCTAAAGTTGTGTCACCCTCATCAACAAAGATAGAGTATACCCCTAAGTCTTCCTCAAGATAATTTTCATTCAGTTGAGGAATACTCTCAATGTATGGTGAAATTATTCCTTCTCTTAGGAATATGATGATCTTTCCATTCCGAGGAATGAATAAGTGTATCCCATCAAGCGAAATATATCCACCTGTTAGGGTTTTCCAGTCTCTTCCTAGGATAATAGAATAGTTTTTTACTAGCATGTCGATTACTTGGATGGTAAGGTTTTTCCTTATTTCGGGATGTGCACATAGAACTAAAGTTATGTCTTTGAATTCACCTATTGTTCACTGCTGCAGATTGTTATAGGAGAGCATGATTCTAGAACTTTCATTAGTACATGATAATCGTAGCTCTTCCTGTTACACATAAAAAATACTTACTTTGATAGTGTCGCAAGTGTCATCATTACAAGTGTCGCAAGTGTCAAAGAAAGCATACTGCCATGATGCCTATGTTGTGCCTATAACGACATGAGAAGGACACTTGAAACACCTCCAACATTTTCTTTGGAAGAGGAGAAATGAGTCAACAGGCTTATGAACCTTTTGCCATCTGAAATCACCCAAAAAAATGAGTTTTTGGAGGGGAGCACTCCCTTATAACTATCTTAGGAGTGCTGGTGCCCCCCCATAATCCATCAAGGAGCGTTATAGTGCTGCATCAACCCTTTTGCAGGAGCGCTCCTACCCTCAGGAGTTCTGGCCATTCCCTATACACTACTAGGGAGCGTTATAACACTCTGAGTGCCCTTTTGAGGGAGCGCTACCTATTCTGGGAAGCAATTGTTTTGTTGAGAAGAATGGGGGAATGATCTTTTCATTCTTAGAAGGAAGTTAGATTCAAATCCTCAATCAAGCCATGATCTTAGGTAAGATCCGTAACTGAGGGAGGAAAATCCTCAACTCACCCCAAGGATATCTCAAGTTGTTGAGCCTCTCCAAGGATATATAACAAGATTTCTCATGGTGAAAGGGGACTGAAGAAAAAGGGAGAATCACACCAAACTTATGATCTTATAAGTGGTGTTGGAACAAAGATAATTTGGGAGCAAGAGACCTATGATCTCATAGGGAGAAATCAATGAAGCTATCATCATTCAGATCGTGGATCTTTTGAGCAAGGGATATACAAAGAGGACTTGACGAAACTGCTGCAATCCATCTACGACTGTAAGCAATTTTTTTTCCTCATTAATATAATTTGCTTGGCCTATTTCTTTCTAATTCGTGTTCAATCTCACATGAATTTGTCTCTTTAGTAGATAGACCTATTTCGGACTAATATTGATGTTGGAAATATGGCTACAGCAAAGATGACGCAGATGATCAAGGTTGTCATTGATGGCAATCGATTGTTTAAGAAGAACAGATACGGCAACACAAATGCGAACTGCTGCAACACAAATGCAATTGTTTAAGAAGAACAGA
>ML779803.1:1550264-1566811 GCA_009831015.1 Picea engelmannii
ATCGAGGCAGGCGATAAGGCAACGGTATGCTCATTTTTTCAGTAGAGTAGAATGCATAGTTATTTACTTCGGCATTCATGATTGTATTGTTGTACAAATATTAAATCAGTTGTCATAATTCGATAAGGGATGGAACTAGAATAAATTATACTTCATCTATTGCACTGTATCATTAAACCAACTACCGCTGTGGTTTTCCTTGTCAGTTGGTTGGTCTTGCACCTTGCTATCTTGATTTCCTCCGAGGTAGTCCTTCTTCACGCAACAAAACTACTTTTATTTTATGTGTTCAATATCTGCGTTTGCTTGGGCTTGCATTGATATTTTTGCCTCTGCGTTTGTTGTGTTAAATGAAAACACCCTCTGCGTTTCCACACACATCACCTCGAATTTACCCTACTGTAATCCATTATGTCGATGGAATATTTCCTTCTGCTCTTAACCCTTCCAACCATGAGTTGCCTCTGTATTTCACTTCCCGATGGATTTTGTTTATGCCATGAATTTTTACTGATCCACTAGCTTGCTGCGATTGATATTGTTCCAAACACAGCGATAACACTACAGTTTACTTAAGTTTATTTTGCAACTATGGTAAAACCTTATTAAAGAACGCAGGTTCTGGGTTCGCCGTCTGCCATAAATAAGAATGGTATATCTAAACTGTAGTTGATTATCTTGGGTGATTCATAAGTCGAAAAATGTGAATTCTGTAGTTGGCAAGGTTCAAACGTAATCCTTTGGTGCGTTGAAGGTGTTTTTGCTGAGCAACAGGTGAGTTCATTCTGCTGTTAAAACGATGCATTGACAAAGTTTTGTTGTGCAAATGCGTGGCCCTGACGGTGGCCGGGTATCACCTTAGCGACTCGGTGTGAGATTCGTTCCTCAATGATTAAATTTTAGACTTTTCCCTGTCACTAGCTGCGCCTTACAGTGAATTTACCTTCACCCGAACCTTACACACAGATTCTACTCCCTGGAATTCGGTTACTGCCATGTAGATTGTTTTTGCCTTAGAGTAATTTCTTCTTCACTTGGAAATGACTTTGCGATGCTCCATTCTACCACGATTGTCCCTTAGCGTAGCCTAGATAGGCGGAATTGTGGCACTGGAAGATGCCTGTGATGTCTGCGCGTCTTACTGAACTAGATGAAAAACCCCACCACGTGCGTCTTGCCCTTAGGGAGACTTATTGCTCCTCCCCTGGTTAAACCCAAGATTGATTTCTCAAACAATGCAAGGTGGCAGTAACAGGCGTTGGGCGTTTCAGCTCTGGATGTCTTTAATAACATATTTCCCTCAGGACAATGCACCAGTTCAGTGTTAGTTAGTTGTTGATCCTATTTTCTACTTTCCCATTGGTGTTTTACTTACTTTTTTTTTCATATAAATTTGCCTATAGAAACCTTGGGAATCCTGTTCCTATGGGAATACTTACGTGAAATTAATGGATACCTTCCCAAGAAAAAAAAGGCATAGTTCATATCGACATTCAAGGCATAGTAGTAAGTTAACGGTTCAATGCTCTATTGGAATAGGGTTAGTCAATTTTAATTATGTTGCAACCAGAAGAAATATATTCTTATGGTTAGTCAATTTTACCTTGAAACTAGAAGTAATAATTTTATGGTTAAGCAATTGTAATTTCGTTGAAATCAGAAGTACTAAATTCTTTTTAACCACTAGAAATGATTTACGAGTTGTGGATTAAATTGAATTGAATCCAATTTTGTTTTCTTGTGATCGACAAATTGGAATATGGTTTGTCAATTTTGATTTGTTAAAACCAGAAGTAATAAACTCTTGTGAACAACTAAAACATGATTGTGAGTTGTGAATTGGGTTGAACCCAATTTTCTGTTCTGGTAATTGGAATTTGGTGTTGAATGATTTTACCTTTTATTTTTCGAACACAGATTTTTATTTGATTGCGCTCAATATCTAGTGCAGGAGGTATTCCTGATATTCTGTTGCCTTTATTATATTATATTTTGTACCGTAGTTACCGCCTTTATTATATTATCTCCTGGTTATTCTATTGCCTTTATTATATTATATTTTGTATCGTAGTTATTGCCTTTATATTATGTTGCCTTTATTATGTTATTATATTATATTTTGTTGTCGTAGTTATTGATATTCTGTTGCTTTCATTATATTATAAATGAAATGTTGACTCTGTTTTAGGTTAATGTTATCACAACATAAGGCAGTGTAAGGTTAGTGTTAGATAATAAGGAGGTATTTTATTGATATTTGTTTGCAAACCGATTATAATAAACCAAGCAATGTTGATTATGTTTTAGGGAAATGGGCTGCAATATAAAGCAATTGCAGGGATGGTAATAGCTAGTAGGGAATGAAGATTTACTATTATTTATTACAAGGTCAAATAATATAACTTGAAATGTTGTGTTGTCTTATTGTAAGTTGTTATAATATATTGCACATGTAACACACTAGAAGTACAGGGATTATTATTTTATTTCAAGGTCATTTTAAAATAAAACATGATGATGTTAGAGTATTATGGTAAGGGTGGTGAAATTTTATCATATTGACGACACACAAGATGAATGTGATTATTATTTATTGGCTTAGGGTTGGGCTGTGAAATTTAGGGTTAATAAAGTTGTTGTTTATTTCTATGCTGACGTTTAGGGTTGGGTTAATTTCAGGGTTAGCACTATAATTGGAATTGTCCAAACTCACAGTTGTATGATATCAGACTCTTCGATCTGATAAAGCTAGTCGCTCTGTATATAAGTTTGTGTGTGTGATTATTTTCTGTGTAAAGAATCCAATGCCGTATCAAGAGACTCGGGCCCTCTAAAGGCAGGGTTTCCACTCTTGCGACACACCTCTAAGGTCCTATCAGTGGTCGTGGGCTCTTTGAAGGTAGAGTTCCCACCACTCTGACCTCCTGACCGAGATTACTAGTTTCTGCCTGAGAAGTCGGCCAGGAGCCTATCTGACATTCTCTCTCTCCGGAGCAGAGAACTAAGATTAAATGACCTTCTTTCCTATGCAGAAATAGTAAAATCTACTACTATGGATTCTTCCATCTGTGTTCGTACTATACATAACACAATATATCGTTTAATGCTTGTAGTTACTTGTTGTGCGCCTTATGTATATGGTCGTTTAATGCTTGCAGTTACTTGTTGTGCGCCTTGTGTATTTTGGTTGTGATCATCATGGTTGCGTCTTGTTAGTCGTTGGGTGGAGACGTAGAGTCGAATTTGTTGTTTCCCTTGTTCGGGCACACACACTTTAAAAAAAAAAATAAAAAAATTCATTGTTACGGTAGGTTGTCCTCGTAACGAGGGGGTATGTTACATATGGTATCAGAGCGGGTTCAACCTGTGACTTGGGATCGCTACGACTTTCGTTGACATGAATTAATTATACTGTTGTTGATCAAGTTGATTTTGTGCATGCACGGTAATCATGGTTAGAGGACGTCGCGGAAGAAGACAACAGGATGCTAGGGGAGGGGGCGCGACGCCTCCAGTAGAATCCGCACCTGAGGGGTCTAACTCCCAGGGAGGTGAGCAGGTTCTCAGACAGGAGAAAATAGTAGTTGGAGACGTGGTCGGGATGATGAAATATTTTTAGTGAATGTCTGAGGCACTAATCAACCGATTGGATAGAGACGAGGCCAGGGCACCGACACCCGCTGAGGTTCCACTGTGTGCACCAGCCGTTATCGGTAGTATTCACTGGGAACTAGAGAAGGTCAAATTTCTCGAGTTCTTTGGTTCCCCGAACGGCGTAGCCACCGAGGCATGGTTGTAGAACATGGCGATGTGCTTCGCACTTCGCGATTATACCTCCAACATGAAGGTCCGCATGGCGGTCTTTCAACTAAAGGGGAGCGCTCTTCTATGGTGGAAGATGCTCCTACCACAACTGAACATGGCTGTTGAAGACGTGTCATGGGAACTGTTCGAGGAACGGTTCCGAGAGAGGTATCTTTCAGAGGAATTCATTGAGCGTCATCTCAATGAGTTCAACACCTTACGACAGGGAGGTCGTACGGTGCCCAAGTATGAGGCATGTTTTATGGAGCTGCTTCGATATGATCCACACCTTAACACAGAGAAACTTAAGGTCAACCGGTTCATGTTTGGCTTTAACGGAAGCCTACGTGCAAAGGTTAGGATTTTGCTGCCTCAAACCTTGCACGATGCCGTCCAGAAGGCCCTCATAGAAGAGGAGGAGCTTATCAGTGGGGGTCAGACTAGGACTCTAGCGAGACCAGTAGGGCAGGTTTCATCTGGGACCTAGTAGCACCAGACCCCAACGAGACATGCACCGGGATATCATGGCTTCCAGAGGGGATTCACTTTCACTACACCCCGACAACCGCAACCTCAGCAGCGGACACCTTATCGGGGACCACAACACCAACAACAGTGTCACCCACAACAGCAGCAGTTTAGGCCTGTTCAGCAAAACAGACCAGGTTTTCAGGCTAGTGGGCAGTCATCTTCTACTTCGGGTACCAAGATTACTGGGTCGAAGAAAGGGTGTTGGACGTGTGGGGAGCCACACTACCAGCACGACTGTCCTGTGGAGAGGACCAGAGTGTCTGGATTAGCCGGACCCACTACAATGGGAGATATGAACAAGGCCCATCGGATTCATGCAGCAGTGAATAACCGCCAGGCAGAGCATCATTCGACTATGCTCGAGACGACAGGTACTTTCGCTGACCAGACCCTTAGTATTTTGATAGACCCAAGTGGTACTGAGAGTTTCATTTCTGGTGCAGCACTAAAAAGAATTAAGGTAAATACAGTCGAACATGATGAGTTTAGCTTTGTGGAGATGGCCTTGGGAGCTAAACAGAAGGTCATAGGAAAGGTTACAGGCTGTGCCCTTAACCTGGGAGAGTTTTTCACGAAGTTCAACTTGTACATCACAATCTTAGGATCTTATGACATCGTGATTAGTATGGATTGGTTGGAATCGCATGAGGCGATACTCAACTATAAGATGAAATAGTTGAGCTTGATCCAAAATGAGGGATAGAGATGTGTGATTGTAGGACGAAACCAGGGATTTTCCCTGAGGTTCATCACTTCTTTACAGTAACGGAAGAGTATGCGCAAGGGTTGCAAGCTTTATACGATCCTTGCGCTAAACGAAAAGGGAGTAGCGGAAGGTCTGGAACACCGTCCAGTGGTGAAGGAGTTTGCGGACATATTTCCAGAGGAATTACCTAGGATGCCACTGGAAAGGGAATTGGACTTTACCGTAGATCTGAAACCGGGGACCGAACCAATAGAAAGAACGCCTTATCGGATGTCGACCCCGGAGTTGCAAGAGTTGAAAATGCAACTAAAGGAGTTGCTGGACCTGGGAATGATACATCCTAGTGAGTCACCATGGGGAGCACCTGTCATTTTTATATGAAATAAGGAAGGATCTTGGAGGCTTTGCATTGACTACCGTCAACTGAACAAGGGTACGATTAAGAATCAATATCCCTTACCAAGAATTGATGATCTGTTCAGTCAAATGAAGGGTGCGACGGTGTTCTCCAAGATTGATTTGCGATCAGGGTATCACCAGTTGCCGATCAAGGAGGATGATGTCCCTAAGACTGCTTTTAAGATGATATTTGGACATTACGAGTTTACTGTTTTACCGTTTGTACTGACAAACGCCCCAGGGGTATTTATGAGTTTGATGAATGGGGTGTTCCATGAATACTTGGACAAGTTCGTCCAAGTATTCATTGATGATATTTTGATTTACTCTCGTACGATAGAGGAGCATGACAAGAACTTGTGCTTGGTACTACAGTGCCTGTGAGAGCACAAACTGTATGGGAAACTGTCCAAATGTTATTTCTACCAATTGAAGATTCACTACTTAGGGCATGTCATTTCCGGCGAAGGCATCGCTGTGGATCCAACAAAGGTCGAGGATATTATGGAATGTCCTGTGTTGACGAATGTCACAGAAGTGCGTAGCTTTATGGGCTTAGCAGGATACTATCGACGGTTTGTTAAGGGATTTTCGAAGATAGCAAATTCGATCACGGAATTGCAGAAGAAAAACAAGAAGTTTGTTTGGACTGAGAAATGCGCGGAAGCATTTCAGAGGGTAAAGATTTTTTGACCACAGTTCCGATACTAAGGTCCCTGACATGGACGCAGACTTCTTGGTATGCACAGATGCATCCAAGGAAGGTTTAGGCGGAGTCTTGATGCAAGAAGAACGAGTGATTGCTTACATTTCGAGGAAATCGAGAAGGCATGAGGAGAACTACGTGATGCACGATTTGGAGTTTTTAGCCATCATATATGCCTTGAAGGTTTGGGTACACTACCTTGTTGAACACAAATTTGAACTAAAGACTGATCATTGTGGACTACAATACATATTTATGCAAAGCGACCTGAACGCGCGACAACGGCGTTGGTCGGAATTGCTTAGCGAGTACGACTTTGAGATTACTTACATAAAGGGAACGATGAACCGAGTGGCGGATGCTTTGAGTCGGAGGCCACACATCTTTTCGGTGTTGCCTCTTTAGAAAAATCTAAGTGAGAAGATTCTCACTTTACAGTGTGACGACGACTGGTACAAAGAGGTCGAGGGTTTTATTGGAAAAAACACAATGATGGTACCATGATATGAGGGATTTTCTTTTGACAGTGATGGGTTATTGAGGTTTAAAGGTTGGAGTTACGTATCGCCAAACGACGAGTTGAGGATGTTGATCATGAGCGAGGCTCACATAGAAATTTACATGGCGCACCTGGAAGTTACGAAGATGAGGGCAGATCTTAAGCCCTTATTCTTCTGGAAGGGATTGAAGGCCGACATAGTTAACTATGTGGCCAGGTGTCTGGAGTGTCAGTAGGTAAAGGTTGAACATAGCCACCCAGAAGGATTACTACAACCACATGCTATTCCGGAATCGAAATGAGAATTTATTTCGATGGATTTTATTGTTGGATTGCCACTGACGGCAAGGAGACACGACTCGATTTTTGTAGTAGTAGACACTCTGACGAAGAGTGCTCACTTTATTCCTGTGTGTACGACGTATCAGGCACCTGACATAGCTAGAGTTTCCATCAGTGATATTGTGAGGCTTCATGGCATGCCTAAGAGGATTATATCCAATCGAGGATCAGTGTTTACTGGACGCTTTTGGAAAAGTTTCCAAGAGGCCTTGGGAATTCAACTTAACTTTAGTACTGCGTATCACCTAGAGACTGATAGATAGACAGAACCAATAAACAAAACCTTGGAAGACATGTTGCGCATGTACGTGATGGACCAACAAAAGCGTTGGGAGGAATTCTTGTCTCTAGTAGAGTTCGCTTACAACAACAGTTACCAAAGCACCATTAAGATGGTGCATTTTGAGTTTCTTTATGGGCGACCGTGTCAGACGCCCTTGAGTTGGGATTGTCTTGAGGATAGGGTCCTGGTGGGACCAGAAGCGATCCAAGAAATGGAAGAGCAAATGCAAACCATAAGACAAAGGATTAAAGAAGCGTAGGATCGACAGAAGAGTTATGCCGATGCACACCGAGTCGACCGTAGTTACGAGGTCAACAATCAAGTCTTCTTGTGGGTTAAACCGCATAACAATTCGATCAAGTTTGGAAAGGGAGATAAACTCTCTCCTAGGTTCGTGGGACCTTTCGAGATTGTGGAGAGAAAGGGGCCCGTGGCCTATCGACTAGTCTTGCCTGACTCTTTGAGGCGTATGCACGATGATTTTCATGTATCTGTTGGGACATTATATTAGTGATCCTACACATGTGATTGACATGAGTTCCTTGCAGGTATCGGACGAGGGAGCACTCACGGCTGAGCTAGTTTGCATTTTAGAGCATCGCGCTCGACAGTTACGACATCAAACGATAGATCAGGTCAAGGTCCAGTGGGATAGTTATAGTTCGCACTCGATGACCTAGGAGGACGCATATGATATGCGCCAACAATTTCCATTTTTGTTTGATAGATAGACTTATGATACTGTGATACATTTATTTCAGCATTTATAGTGAGAAAATTTGGGATGTAGTTTAGACCAAGAGGGGGTGTATGTAACATCCCGCTCTGGTGCACTGAGAAAACTTATTCTTTGAGGACACTTTCTCGCAAGTGATCTAGACTTTTATGATGATAATACATTTATCCTTGATGATGATGCGTTATGATAGATGACATGATGTTTTACTTCTTTGACATAGACAGGTGCTATTGACTCAATTTTACTGAGTGTGTAGGGGTTTTGGACCTTGAGGATGCTGAGGCATCGATGGAACCCCTTGGAGTCTGGATTGAGTAAGGGAGTGTGTTATTTGGTTTGATTTATTTACTGTGATATTACATTGATTTGATGTTATGATGTGGACATGTTGTGATACATTTGTTGATGATGCAGGCTGACAATAGCTTGCCGACCAGACTCACATATGGAGTAAAGGGGCCACACACGATTTCCAGAGAGGTTGAGGGAGAGGTGTGGACAACAGCCCTGCCACAGCCTACTAACACTCCCACCATGGCTCGAACTGTAGGTTAACGATTACCTAGTTCGAGAGGATCCACGATGACATGAGGGCAGAGTGCGATAGTCACTCACGATGATTCTAAGGGGCGCGCAATAAGGTGGGGGCCTTATTCCTTAGAGCCCTTAGTCTCCCACAAGTTCACCTGGCAGAGTGTTGACTCTAGGGGTTATAGATGTCTACCAATTAGTCAAGTTGGCGAGTGACACCCTGGGAGAACGTGGTGCATTCTAAAGGGCACGTCGCGTGAAAAAAACACAAGTTAGCGAGTGGCACCCTTGGAGCATGTGGTGCATCCTGAAGGGAACATCACGCAAAAGAAACAACCGAGGTGAGTGGCACCCTTGGATCACGTCGTGCGTCCTGAAGGGCACGTCTCATTGATGTTGAGGAAGGAACAAACCTAGATGGCCCTAAGACATTTAACACTTTATTAAATTCTTAAAATGACTTCCCTAAATAATTATCGCCGAGTTCAGAATCTAAACCTAAGTTGAAAACTTCTTTAGGGTAAAATTTTGTTCAGCCTTAAGAAAAAGACCAAAAAAATAAAATAAAAATAAAGGTATAAACTAAAACCCACTTAAGTAATAATTTTAGTCTTCTTAAATCTAATGGGTAAAATGAAGAGAGGAATAATTTAATTAAAATCTGTTGTTTTAAATTGTAAAGAGGAAATAAATTATTTAACTTGTGGAAGTATAAAAAAAAATAAAATAAAATTAATAATAAAGGGAAAAGAGTAAATAGTGCAACTGCCATTTTGTCTCTAATAAAAAGGGGAAAGAAGGTAATAATAAGAATTAGGAAACTAAGTAATGGAGGAAACATAATTAAGGAAAGTTGGGAACTTATGGTAAAAAGTGAGGTCAACATAGTAAGGAATCTGCAATTAAGAACCTTCTAATTTAAGCTAATTTAGCAACTTCATTTTTAGGGAAATTATTTAAAAAATGTAAGGGGATCTAGGAACACCTAGGAGGAAATTTAGGAGCAACTCTAGGTGGGTGAGGGAAATGAGTAATTTAATAATTTAAAGAAAATAATTATTTGAGGAAAGAGGGGGATGGACGACACTTGTGCGAAGGAGAATATTTAGAATTTTGTTTATTAAAACTTAATTAAAATGTGATTTAGGGAAAGTTGGAGGTTGGAAAAAACTCTATAAAAGAAAGGGAAGATGAGGAAGAAAGGGATCGGTTGTTAGCGTAATGTTACACTGCCAGAATTGTGACTTGACTGATTACTTGTGGGGAGTTGGGATTTTTCCAGCTCGGATAGGAGTGGTAGCTCGGCCTTGCGACGTGAGCTAGAAAGATAGACGTACCGTATGGATAGTGTGTGGCCCCTTTGCGGCTCGGGGGGCTAAGGAGGAAGTAGAGTACCCCTAGCAATTGGCTGGGAGGTACCGGTGTAGTCTCGGCGGTCAACGAGCGGAAGCGACACGGAGCGCGCAGACGTCATCGAGGCGGGCGATAAGGCAACAGTATGCTCATGTTTTCAGTAGAGTAGAATGCATAGTTATTTACTTCGACAGTCATGATTGTATTGTTGTACAAATATTAAATCAGTTGTCATAATTCGATAAGGGATGGAACTGGAATAAATTATACTTCATCTATTGCACTGTATCATTAAACTAGCTACCATTGTGGTTGTCCTTGTCATTTGGTTGGTCTTGCACCTTGCTACGTTGATTTCCTCCGAGGTAGTCCTTCTTCACACAACAAAATCGTTTTTATTTTCTGTGTTCAATCTCTGCGTTTGCTTGGGCTTGCATTGATATTTTTGCCTCTACATTTGTTGTGTTAAAGGAAAATACCCTCTGCATTTCCACACACATCACCTTGAATTTACCCTACTGTAATCGATTATTTCGATGGAATATTTCCTTCTGCTCTTAACCCTTCCAACCATGAGTTGCCTCTGTATTTCACTGCCCGATGGATTTTGTTTATGCCACAAATTGTTACTAATCCACTAACTTGTTGTGATTGATAATGTTCCAAAGACAACGGTAACACTACGGTTTACTTAACTTTATTTTGCAACTGTGGTAAAACCTTATTAAAGAATGCGGGTTTTGGGTTCGCCATCTGCCATAAATAAGAATGGTATATCTAAACTATAGCTGATTATCTCAGGTGATTCATATGTTGAAAAATTTGAATTCTGTAGTTGGAAAGGTTCAAACGTAATCCTTTGGTGCGTTGACGGTGTTTTTGCTGAGCAACGCGTGAGTTCACTGTGCTGTTAAAATGATGCATTGAAAGTGTTTTGCTGTGCAAATGCGTGGCCCTGATGGTGTCTGGGTATCACCTTAGCGACTCAGTGTGAGCTTTGTTCCTCAACGATTAAATTCTAGAATTTTTCCTGTCACTAGCTATGACTTACATTGAATTTACCTTCACCCGAACCTTACACATGGATTCTACTCCATAGAATTCAGTTACTGCCGCCTAGATTGTTTTTTCCTTGGAGTAATTTCTTCTTCATCTGGAAATGACTGTGCGATGCTCCATTCTACCATGATTGTCCCTTAGCATAGCCTGGATAGGCAGAATTGTGGCACTGCAAGATGCCCGTGATGTCTGCGTGTCTTACTGAACCGGACAAAAATCCCCACCGCGTGCATCTTCCCCTTACGGCGATTTATTGCTCCTCCCCTGGTTAAACCCGAGATTGATTTCTCAAACAACGCAATGTGGTAGTAACAGGCATTGGGCGTTTTAGCTCTGGACGTCTTTAATAACATATTGCCCTCTGGACAGTGCACTAGTTCAACGTCAGTTAGTTGTTGATCCTATTTTCTACTTGCCCATTGGTGTTTTACTTACTTTTTTTTTCGTATAAATTTTCCTAGAGAAACCTTGGGAATCATGTTCCTACGGGAATAATTACGTGAACTTAATGGATACCTTCCCAAGAAAAAAAGGTAGAGTTCATATCGGCATTCGAGGCATAGTATTACGTTAACGGTTCAGTGCTCTATTGGAATAGGGCTAGTCAATTTTAATTCTGTTGCAACCAGAAGAAATATATTCTTACATCGAAATGAATAGAAAATCGAGGCTTTTTATGGCCTCGATGCCATTTACCTCTACCTTTGTTATTTCAACCATTTCTTCCCCTACTGCAAAAACCTATCCTATAGCAATATTTAACCAGTTATGAAATTCTCTTAATAACCCATAAATTAACTCTACTTTAAATAAATCAAGAGTTGGCTCTATTATTTATTACACGTGCAATCCATCCATAAAAAAGACATTTATTAATTTCCAGATGAACAGGGAATTGATAGGGTCATTGGGAGTATCGAGGGCTTGTACTTATAGTAAAATGATATAATGGAAGGGAAAGATTCATAAATATTTTTCAAGCAATTAATAAAACAATCAAACTATGTATACAACTAGCTCCCAAAATATCAATCACCAATCATTTCGTTCATTTTCTCACAGACTCTTCCCTTTTTTAAGAAAAATGAGTAACCACAGAACAAGGAGTGAAAAATGTAATTGGGATAATGAGGGGAGTGTATCTTGTGTAAAATGGTATAATGAAATGGAACCCCATGGATATTGTTCTATAATATATCAAACAATTCCATTTTCAACATCAAAATTTAAACTTCTTTATTGTTTCAAAATTGAACTTCAACTCTTTGTTTCCAAAATTCCAGAGTTGATATTTCACTTCCATGGTTTTCATTTGAATATAGAAGTTGAAATACACAGGGATCATTTAAAAATCCTTCGCTCAATAAACATTGAACAATAATTACATAACTTGCGCGCAACAGGGTCGAGCAGGCAGAGCGCCAGAATGATCAAAATAAGTACAACAAATAGTCAAGGAATGAATAAACTATGATTCCCAATATCAACATCAATGAGTTAAAAACACTACAGGGTTCCACAAAGTGGCAACAAAAGAGATCCATTCATATAACATAATTCAAAATTGAAACTTCAATTAACAACGCTTCTAAAATCCTTTTCATTCTGGATCACAAAAACTCATTCGACACATATATAATTTATTTCCAGAGGTATTCTTTTCATACAAAATAGAAAATACAGTAGGTCGTATCCCTTAAACCATGTTTTGCAATGCTGTGATTACCCCAATATCCCCATAGGACAGATTGTATTATCAAAATAATGAGTAAGGTTAACATACAATCCACTTTTGCAAAACAAATAATCAACTAAACCCATGACTACAAATGAACACAAGATGTGCCTTCATCAAATTCTGGGTTGGCCATCTCCACCATAATTCACAATGCAAAGGGTTCCATATGTAACAGTGGACAACAACATGGTAGAAGGAAGTGGGCTAACAAAATGAGGGTTTCACCAGAAGGAGAATGGAAGGTTTAATTCTTCACAAAATTTCACATTAATACTCACAGAGTAGTGACCAAGGAGTGGTGACAATAGCCACAAAAACCACAAATTCAAAGAAAGGCTGAGTGCCCAAATAACTCATAGGTAAGAAGCGAGCATAACTACTTCGAACATGGAAGAAAACCAAAACAAGGAACCAGAGGCAAGGAAGGCTTGTGAATTTCCCAACGATATTCTTTTCCATAACAAAAATATGAACAACCATACACAAAAAAAGACACCATGCTTCTTTTCAATTCCATGATTCAAATACAACCACCACAGGAAACAAAAACCTTGCAAATTACCAATACACATTTCGTATTCATACATATAATAGCTTTGGAAATGCACATACCATGAGCAAAGAAGATCCAACTGTTGACTTAAAGAGTGGAGCAAATGTTCATGGATGGAAAATAAATAAAACCCCATACCTATGTAAAATTTTCTAAGGAGAAATGAACAACTTTTATACCTTCTCCACGGCTGAGCAAAGCAGAGCAACAACAACCAACAAGAGAAAATGCAAAATAACTAGGGTGGTAGGTTCGAGGTGAATTAGAGTAATATGTATTTACGACACATCACTTCTACATTCACGTTTTCATTCATGCCAATATGAGCAGACCCACTATTCAACACATCAAGCATTAAAATTCAAATCAACTTAATGTAGGATGATTATACCATAGTTTTCCAACACTACAATTTTTCAAATGCGCCAACCCTTTTCGTTATCCATATTTCACATATAACAATACTTTTCTAGGGATACCAAATTACGATGAAATTTACAATTAAACCAATGCATGCAACACTTGTTTAAAAACTCCAATGTGACATAACTAAAATACTTTGATAGGGATACCATGTTCTAACATTACTTCCAATTGAAACAATGGATGTACCCTTGTAGCATGAAGTCACCACATCACACATATAACTTAAGCATGGATTTTAGGTCCTTCCTCAAAATAAATGTAACATAATAATACTAGCGAGTGTTATATAAAAACAACACAATTCCCTTTTAAATCATATCTCCCTTAACATCATATTTGATTAATCATTCCGACAAATTTTTTAAACGCAAATAAATTGTAGGGCTCACCTCAACCAACTCATAAGAATGTAAAGAATAAGTGTCATTTCTTCATCATAGTCACACAAGTTTCACTAGGGGTCCCACCTATTAGTATATTATTAAATATAGTTAAATAATAAGTCAAGGATTTTGCAACCATTTGCAAGAAGGTACCCTATGTTGCACTTTTGGGCGTCAACAAGTCCTGAATTCAAATCTATTTTTATAAAAAAAGTGAAAATTGACAATGAAACCTCTACAATATACTTTCCAGGCAGTGCTGAAATTGTTATGAAAGAGGAATGCTTTTTATTGTTGGCTTATGAAAAATTCATGGAAAGTTTAATGTTCACATGCAATTCTACATGATAAATCACATAATATATATTGGATCCTTATGCATGTGAAATAAGGTTTCATCTGTTGTTCATCCCCTGGGAATAGAAATATTGATGAGAAAGAATTTGAATTTGTTGAATACCTATATGAAGCTATGGTTGCACTTGGATTCAATAACTTGTAGGGCATTGTTAGTGATGAACATTTGAATTTATATTTACCTTAAAGAGATGTTTTTCTTCTTGTGACATCCTAAGTTCAAGCTTCATTTTGAGTCACTACCTCTCTGATTTTTCTTATTTAGGGAGTCCAATTCATCCTTGAAGGAAACAAGTAAGCATATTATGGTGGTATAGTGTTTATTATTGACAAGTTAAGCTCAACTTCTCAGATGATTAATAATACAAAGGGAGTAGCAGTGCTAATTAGTGATGATTTTTGTGCCAATATATTGGATGTTTCATTTCAATGGATGCTCAAGAAAAATCCTACCGTGGGAACAAATATTGGATTGCTTTCTTCGCCACCTGTGCAAAACAAATTGAATAACATAATTGAAGGGATTTTGGGGTATTTTCTTGATCTAAAATGACAAAACCAACATTGGTGGAAATTATTGGGAGGTATTTAGGTGCGATGGGGCCAACAAAAGGATAAGCTAGTAAAGAAATTGTTGAACATAGTAAGGTTGATGATAAGCTCAATATGCTTGCAGAGGAAGTCCAATACATTTCATAGTAAATTAGTACCGATTTCATCTCCTAAGCACTTACAGATATTGGAAAGTGGTCCTTAAAAATGTGTGATTTTGAGGATGTGGTGTTATCTTGGTAGAAATTTCAAACAATTTTGAAATCTTGTAGTGATGCAATCAGGGTTAGAGCTCATCTATTTTTTTGTAATTTCAGAGAAACATAACTGATTGAGATTCGATATATATTGGAGATATCAAAACTGGTGGTCAATTTTCCCTAAAATTCTTCTATGCGATAGAAGCAAATCCAAAGTCCTCCTTAAAATGTGGATCTCAAACCACATTTCAGTTGTTTTTCCTGTTTTGAGGGATTTGATAGTTATCTAAGATATCTTGGATGAGGAATTGATCCACTACTTTGGGATATTGTTTTATGTATTTATAAAAGTCAAGATGAACACAAAACGAAAAATAAAAAATGGGGGTTCAAGTGGTGATAGTTTTGGGAGGCCTGAGAATTGTATCGAAGGAGTTCTATTGTCTGTAGAATTTCATGCCCAGGGATTCAAACATTACAATAATTAGATTTTTTACCTATTTTAACAATATTTTTAGACCTTATCTTAATATAAATATATCTTTTTCAACAAATTAATTGTCACACAAACTTAGATCTAATTATAGTGAATATTTCACTATTAATTTCATGCTTTTTGTAATTTGTATTTAAGTATTTCATTATGATTTAGAATATGATTTTGAGTATGAATGTATTCCTAGTGGATATATGATTCTAATGGATCATCGACTTATGTATTCATTCATGCACACCATTCCTCTTCATCACATAGTTCATTAAGTGTCTAGTTATCAACTTGAATGCCCTTGATTATATGAGTTGTTACTGATTATTTGGGATTTAATTAACGAGCTTTATCAGGTCCTCAATCCATACAACCTACTTGATGCACCTATGAAAAAAATATATATATGCAATAACTGAGGTGCCCTAGCTTTTCCCTATATATATCTAGTGAATATTTTAGGGATAACATCACCCACCATTTCTCATGGATGTTTTCAACTACTACCAGATTAGCCCTCCATTTGTGGTATGAAAAAGGTAAGTCTTGATTCCACCTCTCTTCAACTTCCATCCATCCCTGGTGTTATGTCCAATTAGTGACATTATGGTTTTCACCTTGTGTTGGTCCCTCAAAGACTCCTTCTCCTTGGTTCCCATGAGTCTCCCTCTATTGACTCTAATACTTGCCTTCTAGACGGATGGATTAGAGGATTGTTACCTTGGATCCCTCTTTATACTTGGTTCCTTGGTTGTCTCTTATGTGCTTCACTTCATCTTATTCTCACACATTTGAAAATTATATACTCAACAATTCAGTCATCCATTTCTTGATTCCATCATCTCAGAAATTTGTGAGATGTACTAGACCTCAAGAGGGGGTTTCCATTTAGGTATCAC
>ML779803.1:1574557-1589863 GCA_009831015.1 Picea engelmannii
ACGACACTTGTGTGATGGAGAATATTTAGAATATTTTATTGAAACTTAATTTAAAATGTGAATAAGGAAAGTTGGTGGGTCTCAAAACTCTATAAAATAAAAGGGAGATGAGGAAGGAAGGATCGGTTGTTAGCGTAACGTTACGCTGCCAGATTTACAACTTGACTGATTACTTGTGGAGAGTTGGGATTTTCCAGCTCGGATAGGAGTGGTAGCTCGGCCTTGCGAGGCGAGATGGGAAGCTAGACGGACCATCTGGTTTGTGTGTGCCCCCTTTGCGGCTCGGGGGGATAAGGGGGAAGCAGAGTACCCCTAGCGATTGGTTGGGAGGTATCGGTGAGGTCTCAATGGTTGGCGAGTGGGAGCGGCATGGAGCACGTGGGCATCATCGAGGCGGGAGATAAGGAAAACGGTACGCTCGTTATATTGGGAGAGTAGGATGCTCGGATTGGAAATTCGCCTGTAAATTTTTTCTGTATAAATTTCAGTCAATGATAATCACTAATACAGTTTTAACGCCTGGTAGAATTTACATGGTTGCATTGTTGATTTTTTTGTTACTGCATTGAATTTCACCCTATTACTTACACATAAAATATGGGTAATGGCGTTTCTGAATATTATGAATAGCCTGTTATGACATATCCTGGCAGCTGCATTGGTTTAAATGACATCGCAAATCTTATACTCGCATGCAATTGCCGTTCTTGGCATTTTTATTTGCATTTAGTTGCTGCGATTTTGTTACCCCTTTTAAGTTTTGTTGTTTATTTTTATATTTATCCTTGGGTTGTGTACTCCGTCGGGCCAGGTATCTTTTCTTCTTTTTAACTTGGAAGGGCGTAAGTTTTATTTTAGTTGGGTATTGCCATTCAAACTTGGGACTGTGTAATGTCTTTTTCTTTTTACTTTCTGTAATTACTTCCTTGAATGCTTACAGCCCAACCTTAGCACAGGAATGAAGTTTCTCTTCTGTGCATAGTTAGGCACCTTTTGGGTTTCGATTTGTAATGTGCGTTGAATTTTTCTTTCCTTCTCATATGATTAGCTGGAGGAATTTCGATCTACCATTTTCGAGCTAGCCATTCGTTCCTGGCAATCTCCCTTGAAAGTTTAAAATTGAAATTTCCGTTTCTGAAATTTTTGTTGTGGCTGTGAATACATTTCTTGGGCGAATAACATGGGTGAGGCTGTATGGCCACCTTCTCCTGCTAGCAGTGCTCGAGTCTTAACATTCACCTGGTTTTTGAAGTTGAAACTCGCATCTCTGTTATTAAAGTCAAATCCGCGGGGTTCCATTTTAGATCATTGTCTTCACTGCGTTTTTTGTATCTAGTGACAGATTTTCAGCCATTGGTGGTCTGGTATTAAAAATAAATCATTAACAACCCCATACCTTGTCATTTGTTGAACCAATTTCCTGGACTAATTTTGCAGCGAATGCTTAAATTACACGATTAGTTACAGATAATATAGGCGTCAGTTTAAATCGACAATTCAAAGGGCGAATTTGAAATTGCGTGTTGACAGTAGGGTTCTATTTTTGGTTCTGTCTGACCTCTGTCGTAGAAGACTACAACTTGATGCGTGATTTTGGGCATGCGTGCACCGGTCTCGAGGTTGGTCTCTGACAAGAACTGACAGCATTAGATTTGGGTTTGAATAACTTAAACGGTGATGGTAAGGCGAAAAAGGGTTGAGACTGTATTGTTGTTGTTTTAAAATTTGTTATGTAAAGATTTTCTGCATGAAATTATGACCCAGGCTTCCGCTGCACCTTTAAATGTTTTAAACATTCAAATCCTCCTTCAATCGATTTAAATTCGTAAGCGTCCATGACAGCCAGTTTTTATACTTTTAGTTTCTTTTAGAACCACCTTGTTCCGTCATGGTAGAAGCGAACCTTTTAATGCTAACCCCTCCGTTGTATAATTCAAGTTGTGTTTTACTGAATTTGGTTAACTCTAGCTGACTGCGGTGTAAATACTTTTGCATAATTGACTGTTGTTCATTTATGTGTTGTTCTTAATGTTTAGATGCCATTAGATTGATCCTCGTAGAATGGAAATAATTTAGCTAGTATGCACCGGATGTAAATCATATGCCCCATGCCTCATTTTTAGCTTAGCTTAGTTCATATTTAAGCAGATACTGGAATAGTTCATATACACCTTGCACCATGCCTTAAACAGTTAATTTATGAAAATGATGTTAATATTATTATTGTATTAGGGTAAGGATCAATGAAAAGAAATGCTTAATGTTATTGCTTATGGTCAAGTTAATGTTAATGTCGTTATTGGTTTAGAGAATAATAAAGGATGCAAAGTGATATTGAATGTATGCTTATGGTTATGTAATGCTAATATTATTATTGCTTAACGGTAATGATCTTTATTTAATTGTTATTCATTTGTTATTTAATTGGTTTTTCTTTAACTGTTATGTAATTGCAATGTTATTTATTAATTGCTATTCAATTGGTGGTGAAGCATGAAATGTATTGCTATTTTAGGGCAATGTCAGGGTAACATTAAATGAAGGGATTATGTAAATTTAATGTAAATGTCACTGAAGATTTATTATTATTAATAATATAATTTGGTATGGTAATGGGTAGTAGCATCGTTGCTGTAATTTATGTCGATACTGTAATGAATTGTAATGCGAGGAATGGTTAATGAAATAATGTAAATGGAATGTTGGTGGTTTTGTTAATACCATTGTTTATAGGATGCTAACTTCCAATACTGTCAATGTTCATGATAATGTTAGTGTAGTGTAATCTTTTAATTATATATTTTGTCATTAGGGTAATATGATTATGATGTTGGAAAGGGGTATTTTGGCTTTATAGTTCTTGATGACACGTCTAGGGTCAGGTCAATTTCAGGGTTAGTACTAATTGGAATTTTCCAAACTCACAGTTGTATGATATCAGACTCTTCGAGTGATAAGCTAGTCGCTCTGTATATAAGTCTATGTGTGTTATTATTTTTCTGTGTAAAGAATCCAATGCGGTATCAAGAGTTTCGGGCCCTTTAAAGGCAAGGTTTCCACTCTTGCGACACACCTGACAGAGATTACTAGTTTCTGCCTGAGCAGTCGACCAGGAGCCTATCTGACATTCTCTCTCTCCGGAGCAGAGAACGAAGATTAAACGCCCTGCTTTCCTGTGCAGAAATAGTAAAATCTACTACTGTGGATTCTTCCTTCTATGTTTGTACCGTACATAACCCAATATGTCGTTTAATTCTTGCAGTTACCTGTTGTGTGCCTTATGTCTAGGGTCATTTAATGCTTGCAGTTACTTTTTGTGTGCCTTAGGTCTTCTTGTGGTGATCATCATGGTTGCGTCTTGTTAGTCGTTCAGTGGCGACGTAGAGTCAAGTGTGTCTGTTTTCTTTTTACATGCGCGCACACACCTTAAACAAAAAAAAATTTGGCACCTGTTATCAGAGTTGTTGTCGTAACGAGGAGGTTCGTTACATATGGTATCAGAGCCGGTTCGACCCGCGACTTGGGATTCGCTACGGCTTTCGTGACATGATTTGATTTGATTATACTGTTGCTGATCGAGTTGATTCTGTGCATGCAGGTAGTCATGGTTAGAGGACATTGTGGAGGCAGACGACGAGGTGCTAGGGGAGGAGGCGTGACGCCTCCAACAACATCCACGCCTAAGGGGTCTAACCCCCAGGGATGCGAGCAGGTTCTCGGACAGGAGAAGATAGCAGTTGGAGACATGGTCGGGATGATGAGGTCTTTTCAGTGCATGTCTGAGGCACTGATCAGTCGATTGGACAGAGACGAGGCTAGGGCACCGACACCTACGGAGGTTTCACCACATGCACCAGCCATTACTGGTAGCATTCACCGTGAACTCGAGAAGGTTAAATTTCCCTAGTTCTTTGGTGCCCGGGACGGTGCATCCACCGAGGCATTGTTGGAGAATATAGCGATGTGCTTCGCACTTTGTGATTATACCTCCAACATGAAGGTCCGCATGGCGGTCTTTCAACTGAAGGGGAGCACTCTTCTATGGTGGAAGACGCTCCTACTGCAACTGAAAATGGTCGTCGAAGACGTGTCATGGAAACTGTTCGAGGAACGATTCCGAGAGAGGTATCTTTCAGAGGAGTTCATTGAGCATCAGCTCAATGAGTTCAACGCATTACGACAGGGAGGTCGTATGGTGCCCGATTACAAGGCATGTTTTATGGAGCTGCTCCGGTATGCTCCGTACGTTAAAACAAAGAAACTTAAGGTCAACTTGTTCGTGTTTGGAATTAATGGCAACCTGCGTGCAAAGGTTAGGATTTTATTGCCTCAAACCTTGCACGACACCATCCAAAATCCCCTCATAGCAGACGAGGAGCTTATTAGTAGGGGTCAGACCAGGACTCCAGTGAGACCAGCAGGGCAGGGTTCATCTGGTACACCGCAACATCAGACCCCAGCGAGACATATGCCGGGATATCATGGCTTCCAGAGAGGATCCACTTTCACTACACCGTGACGACCGTCGCCTCAGCATCGGGCACCTTATCGGGGACGATAGCATCAGCAACAACGTTGCCCGCAACACCAACAATTTAGGCCTGTTCAGCAGAACAGACCTGGGTTCCAGGCCGGTGGGCCTTCATCTTCTACTTAGGGTACCAGGACTACTGGGTTGAAGAAGGGGTGTTGGACGTGTGGGGAGCCACACTACTAGTGCGACTGTCCTGTGGAGAGGACCAGAGTATCCAAATCAACCGAACCCACTACCGTGGGAGATATGGGCAAGGCCCATCGGATTAATGCGACGGTGAATAACCGCCAAGAAGAGCACCAATCGACTGTGCTTGAGATGACAGGTACTGTCGCTGACCAGACCCTTAGTATTTTGATAGACCCAAGTGCTACTGAGAGTTTCATTTCTGGTGTAGTGCTAAAAAGGATTAAGGTAAAGGTAGTTGAACAGGATGAGTTTAGCTTCTTAGAGATGGCTTCAGGAGCCAAACAGAAGGTTGGAGGAAAGGTTATGGGATATGCCCTTAACCTAGGAGAGTTTGTCAGGAGGGTCAGCTTGTACGCCATGATCTTAGGATCTTATGACGTCATGATTGGTATGGATTGGTTGGAATCGCATGAGGCGATGCTCAACTATAAGACAAAATAGTTGAGCTTGGTTGATGATGAAGGACAAAGATGTGTGATTGTAGGATGGAACCAGGGAGTTTCCCTGAGATTCGTCTCTTCCTTACAGTTACAGAAGAGTATGCGCAAGGGGTGTAAGCTTTATGCGATCCTCATGCTAAATGAAAAGGGAATAGCGGAAGGTCTAGAACACCTTCCAGTGGTGAAGGAGTTTACAGACGTATTTCTAGAGGAGTTGCCTGGGATGCCGCCGGAAAGGGAACTAGAGTTTACCATAGACTTGAAACCTGGGACCGAACCGATAGCAAGAACGCCTTATCAGATGTTGACCCCGAAGTTGCAAGAGTTGAAAATGTAACTGAAGGAGTTGTTGGACTTGGGACTGATACGTCCTAGTGTGTCACCATGGGGTGCACCTATTATATTCATTCAGAAGATGGATGGATCGTGGAGGCTTTGCATTGACTACCGTCAACTGAACAAGGCTACGATCAAGAATCAGTATCCCTTGCCAAGAATTGATGATCTATTCGATCAAATGAAGGGTGAGATGGTGTTCTCCAAGATCGATTTGTGATCAGGGTATCACCAGTTACGGATCAAGGAGGATGACGTCCCTAAGACCACCTTTAAGATGAGATTTGGACATTAAGAGTTTACTGTCTTACCGTTTGGACTGACAAACGCCCCAGGGGTATTCATGAGTTTGATGAATGGGGTGTTCCGCGAGTACTTGGACAAGTTCATCCAAGTATTCATTGACGATATCTTGATCTACTCTCAGATGATGGAGGAGCATGACGAGTACTTGTGCTTGGTACTACAGTGTCTACGAGAGCACAAATTGTATGGGAAGTTTTCCAAATGCTCTTTTTATCAATTGAGGATTCACTACTTAGGGCATGTCATCTCTGGCGAAGGTATCGCCGTGGATCCAACCAAGGTTGAGGATATTATGGAATGGCCTGCGCCAACGAATGTCACAGAAGTGCGTAGTTTTATGGGTTTAGCAGGATATTATCGACGGTTTGTCGAGGGATTTTCGAAGATAGCAAATCCGATCACGAAATTGCAGAAGAAAAACAAGAAGTTTGTTTAGACCGAGAAATGCGCAGAAGCATTTTGAAGGCTGAAAGAGTTGTTGACCACAGGGCCGATACTAAAGGTCCCTGACATGGACGCAGATTTCTTGGTATGCACTGACGCATCCAAGGAAGGTTTAGGCAGAGTCTTGATGCAAGACGGATGAGTGATTGCTTACATTTCGAGGAAATTGAGAAGGCTTGGGGAGCACTACGCGACGCATGATTTGGAGTTATTAGCCATCGTATATGCCTTGAGGGTTTGGAGACACTACCTTGTTGGATGAAAATTTGAATTAAAGACTGATCATTGTGGGCTGCAACACATTTTCACGCAAAGCGACCTGAGCGCGTGACAACAGCGTTGGTCGGAATTGCTTAGCGAGTACGACTTCGAGATTACTTACATATAGGGAACAGTGAACCGAGTGGTTGATTCTTTGAGTCTGAGACCATGCATATTTTCAGTGTTGCCTCTTCAGACGAATCTACGTGAGAAGATTCTCACTTTACAGCGTGACGATGACTGGTACAAAGAAGTCGAGGATTTTATCGAAAAAAACACAATGATGGTAGCACGATATGAGGGATTTGCTTTTGATAGCGATTGGTTATTGAGGTTTAGAGGTTGGATTTACGTACCACCAAACGATGAGATGAGGATGTTGATCCTGAGCAAGGTTCATAGAGCAATTTACCTGGCTCACCCAGGAGTCACGAAGATGAGGGTAGACCTTAAACCCTTATTCTTCTGCAAGGGAATGAAGGATGACATAGTCAACTTTGTGGCTAGATGTCTAGAGTGTCAACATGTAAATGCTGAACATAGACACCCGACATGATTACTTCAACCACAGGCCATTCCGTAATCGAAATGGGAAGTTATTTCGATGGATTTTATTGTTGGATTGCCACTGACGGCCAGGAGACACGACTCTATTTTTGTAGTAGTAGACACTCTGATGAAGAGTGCTCACTTTATTCCTGTGCGTACGATGTATCAGGCACCTGACATAGTGAGAGTTTTCATCAGTGAGATTGTGAGGCTGCATTGCGTGCCTAAGAAGATTATATCCGATCAAGGATCGATGTTTACTGGATGATTTTGGATGAGTTTCCAAGAGGGCTTGGGGACCCAACTTAACTTTAGTACTGTGTATCACCCAAAGATGGATGGACAGACAGAACGAACGAACCAAACCTTGGAAGACATGTTGCGCATGTACGTGATGGACCAACAAAAGCGCTGGGAGGAATTCTTGCCTCTAGTAGAGTTCGCTTACAACAATAATTACCAGAGCACCATTAAGATGGTGCCTTTTGAGTTTCTTTATGGGCGACCGTGTCGAACACCCTTGAGTTCGGATAGGCTTGAGGATAGGGTCCTGGTGGGACCAGAAGCGATCCAAGAAATCGAAGAGCAAATGCAATCCATAAGACAAAGGATTAAAGAAGTGCAGGATCGACAGAAGAGTTATGCCGATGCACACTGAATCGATCGTAGTTACGAGGTCGGTGATCGAGTCTTCTTGCGGGTTAAACTGCATAAGAGTTCGATCAAGTTTGGAACGGGAGATAAACTCTCTCCTAGGTTCGTGGGAACTTTCGAGATTGTGGAGAGAAAGGGGCCCATGGCCTATCGACTAGCCTTGCCTGATTCTTTGAGCCGTATGCACGATGTTTTTCATGTATCTGTTTTGAGACATTATATTAGTGATCCTACACATGTGATTGACATGATTTCCTTGCAGGTATCGGACGAAGGATCACTCATGGCTGAGTCGGTCTGCATGTTAGATCATCACGTTCGACAGTTACAACGTCGAACGATAGATCGGGTCAAGGTCCAATGGGACAGTTATAGTCCGCACTCGGTGACCTGGGAGGACGCATATGATATGTGCCAACAATTTCCATTTTTTTTTGATAGATAGACTTATGATACTGTGATACATTTATTTCGGCATTTATACTGAGAAAATTCGGGATGAAGTTTAGACCAAGAGGGGGTGTATGTAACATCCCTCTCTGGCGCACTGAGAAAAATTATTCTTTGAGGACACTTGCTCGCAAGTGATCTGGACTTTTTGATATTAAAACGTTTATCCTCGATTATGATGCGCTATGATAGATGACATGATGTTTTACTGCTTTGACATAGACAGGTGCTATTGACTCAGTTTTATTGAGTGTGCAGGGTTTTGGACCTTGAGGATGCAGAGGCATCGATGGAACCCCTTGGACTCCGGATTGAATCAGGGAGTGTGCTATTTGGGTTGATTTATTTACTGTGATATTTCATTGGTTCGATGATATGATGTTGACATGTTCTGACACGATTGTTGATGATGCAGACTGACGATAGCTTGCCGACCAGACTCACATATGGAGTAAAGGGGCCACACATGATTTCCAGAGAGGTTGAGGGAGAGGTGTGGATAGCATCCCTGCCATAGCCTACTATCACTCCCACCATGGCTCGAACTATAGGTTAACGATTACCTAGTTCAAGAGGATCCACGATGCCATGAGGGTAGATTGCGACAGCCGCTCACGATGATTCTAAGGGGCACGCAATAAGGCGGGGGCCTTATTCCTTAGAGCCCTTAGTCTCCCACAAGTTCACCTGGCAGAGTATTGGCTCCATGGGTTATAGATGTTTACCAATCAGTCAATTTGGCGAGTGGCACCCTTGGATCACGTGGTGCATCCTGAAGGGCACGTCGTGCGAAAGAAACAAAAGTTGACGAGTGGCACCCTTGGAGCACGTGGTGCATCCTGAAGGGCATGTCGCGCAAAATAACCACAAGAAGCGAGTGGCACCCTTGGAGCACGTGGTGCATCCTGAAGGGCACATCACACAAAAGAAATGAATGAGGCGAGTGGCACCCTTGGAGTACGTAGTGCGTCCTGAAGGGCATGTCATGTTGATGATGATGAAGAAACAACCTAGATGGCCCTAAGACATTAACGCCTTAAGAAATCCTTAAACAACTTCCCTAACCCAGTGTCGCCTAGTTCAGAATCTAAGTCCTAAGTCTAAAACTTTTCTAGGGTAAAAATTTAGTCTAACCTTAAGCAAAAGACCCTAGATTAAAAAAATTAAATTCCAAACCAAAACCCACTTAAGTAATAGTTAGGTCTTCATAAAATTCTTGGGGTAAATGAAGAGAGTAAGAATTTATTTAAACTAATGGTTTTAAAAATTTGCGAAGAAGAAATTATTTCCTAACTTGTGAAAGTACAAAAGATGTTAAATAAATAATAAATGGGAAAGATTTAATAGCGCAACTTCCATTTTGGGTCTAATAAAAAGGGGAAAGAAGGGAATAATAAGAATTGGGAAACTAAGTAATGGAGGAAACTTAATAAAGGAAAGATGAGAACTTATGGTAAAAAGCAAGGTCAACATAGTAAGGAATCTGCATTTAAGAACCCGCTAATCTGAGCTAATTTAGTAACATCTTTTTTTTTAGGAAATTATTTAAAACATGTAAGGGGATCTAGGAACACCTAGGAGGAAATTTAGGAGCAACTCTAGGTGGGTGAGGGAAATGAGTAAGTTAATAAATTAAAGAAAATAATCATTTGAGGAAAGAGGGGGATGGACGACACTTGTGCGATGGAGAATATTTATAATATTTTATTGAAACTTAATTTAAAATGTGAATAAGGAAAGGTGGTGGGTATCAAAACTCTATAAAAGAAAAGGCAGATGAGGAAGGAAGGATCGACTGTTAGCGTAACGTTACGCTGCCAGATTTACAATTTGACTGATTACTTGTGGAGAGTTGGGATTTTTTAGCTCGGATAGGAGTGGTATCTCGGCCTTGCGAGGCGAGCTGGGAAGCTAGACGGAACATCTAGTTTGTGTGTGGCCCCTTTGCAGCTCGGGGGGATAAGGGGGGAGCAGAGTACTCCTAACGATTGGATGGGAGGTACCAGTGAGGTCTCGAGGATCGAAGAGCGGGATTGGCACGAAGTGCACGGGCGTCATCGAGGCAGGCGATAAGGAAAAAGGTACGCTCGTTATATTGGTAGAGTAGGATGCTCGACATGGAAATTCGCCTTTAAATTTTTTCTATATAAATTTTAGTCAATGATAATCACTAATACAGTTTTAACACCTAGTAGAATTTACATGGTCACATTGTTGATTTTTTTGTTACTGCGTTGAATTTCACCCTGTTATTTACACAGAAAATACGGGTAATGGCGTTTCTGAAATTTATGAATAGCTTGTTATGACATATCCTGGCAACTTCATTTTGGTTTAAACGACATCGCAAATCTTATACTCGCATGCGATTTCCGTTCTTGGCATTTTTATTTGCATTTAGTTGCTGCGATTTTGTTACCCCTTTTAAGTTTTGTTGTTTATTTTTATATTTATCCTTGGGTTGTGTACTCCGCCGGGCCAGGTATCTTTTCTTTTTTTTAACTTGGAAGGGCATAATTTTTATTTTAGTTGGATATTGCCATTCGAACTCGGGACTGTGTAATTTATTTTTCTTTTTATTTTCTGTAACTACTTCCTTGAATGCTTACAGCCCAACCTTAGCACAGGAATGAAGTTTCTCTTTTCAACATAGTTGGGCACCTTTTGGGTTTCGATTTGTAACATGCTTTGATTTTTTATTTCCTTCTCATATGATTAGCTGGAGGAATTTCGATCTGCCATTTTCGAGCTAGCCGTTCGTTCCTGGCAATCTCCCTTGCAAGTTTAAAACTAAAATTTTCGTTTCTGAAATTTTTGTTGTGGCTGTGAATACATTTCTTGGGAGAATCACTTGGGTGAGGCTGTATGGCTGCCTTCTCTTTCCAGCAGTGCTCGATTCTTAACTTTCACCTGGTTTTTGAAGTTGAAACTCGCATCTCTGTTATTAAATTCAAATCCGCGAGGTTCCATGTTAGATCATTGTCTACACTGCGTTTGTTGTATCTCGTGATAGATTTTCAACCATCGGTGGTTTGGTATTAAAAATAAATCATTAACATCCCCATACCTTGTCATTTGTTGAACCAATTTCCTGGACTAATTTTGCAGCGAATGCTCAAATTACACAATTAGTTACAGAGAATATAGGCGTCAGTTTAAATCGACAATTCAAAGGGCGAATCCGAAATTGCGTGTTGACAGTAGGGTTCTATTTTTGGTTCTGTTTGACCTCTGCCGTAGAAGACTACAACTTGATGCATGATTTTGGGCATGCGTGCACCAGTCGTGAGGTTGGTCTCTGACAGGAACTGACAGCATTAGATTTGGGGTTGAATAACTTAAACGGTGATGGTAAGGCGAAAAAGGGTTGAGACTGTATTGTTGTTGTTTTAAAATTCATTATTTAAAGATTTTCTGCATGAAATTATGACCCAGGCTTCCGCTGCTCCTTGAAGTATTTTAAACATTCAAATCCTCCTTCAATCAGTTTAAATTCGTACGTGTCCATGACAGCCAATTTTTAGACTTTTAGTTTCTTTTAGAACCACCTTGTTTCGTCATGGTAGAAGTGAACCTTTTAATGCTAACCCCTCCGTCCTATAATTCAAGTTGTGTTTTACTAAATTTGGTTAACTCTAGCTGACTGCGGTGTAAATACTTTTGCATAATTGAATGTTGTTCATTTATGTGTTGTTCTTAATGTTTAGATGTCGTTAGATTGATCCTCATAGAATGGAAATAATTTAGCTAGTATGCACCGGATGTAAATCATATGCCCCATGCCTCATTTTTAGCTTAGCTTAGTTCATATTTAAGCAGATACTGCAATAGTTCATATACACCTTGCACCATGCCTTAAATAGTTAATTTATGAAAATGATGTTAATATTATTATTGTATTAGGGTAAGGATCAATGAAAGACAATGCTTAATGTTATTGCTTATGGTCAAGTTAATGTTAGTGTCGTTATTGATTTAGAGAATAATAAAGGATGCAAAGTGATACTGAATGTATTCTTATGGTAATGTAATGCTAATATTATTATTGCTTAACAGTAATGATCTTTATTTAATTCTTATTCATTTGTTATTTAATTCGTTTATCTTTAATTGTTATGTAATTGCAATGTTATTTATTAATTTCTATTCAATTGGTGGTGAAGCGTGAAATGTATTTCTATTTTAGGGCAATGTTAGGGTAACATTAAATGAAGGGATGATGTAAATTTAATGGAAATGTCACTGAAGATTTATTATTATTAATAATATAATTTGGTATGGTAATGGGTAGTAGTATCGTTGTTGTAATTTATGTCGATACTGTAATGAATTGTAATGCGAGGAATGGCTAATGATATAATGCAAATGGAATGTTGGTGCTTGTGTTAATACCATTATTTATAGGATGCTAACTTCCAATATTGTCAATGTTCATGATAATGTTAGTGTAGTGTAATCTTTTAATTATATATTTTGTCATTAGGGTAATATGATTATCATGTTGGAAAGGGGTATTTTGGCTTTACGGTTCTTGATGACACGTCTAGGGTCAGGTCAATTTCAGATTTAGTACTAATTGGAATTGTCCAAACTCACAGTTGTATGATATGAGACTCTTCGAGTGATAAGCTAGTCGCTCTGTATATAAATCTGTGTGTGTGATTATTTTTTTGTGTAAAGAATCCAGTGTCGTATCAAGAGTCTCGGGCCCTTTAAAGGCAGGGTTTCCACTCTTGCGACACACCTGACAGAGATTACTAGTTTCTGCTTGAACAGTTGGCCAGGAGCCTATCTGAAATTCTCTCTCTCCGGAGCAGAGAACGAAGATTAAACGCCCTGCTTTCCTGTGTAGAAATAGTAAAATCTACTACTATGGATTCTTCCTTCTGTGTTCGTACCAACATAACCCAGTATGTCGTTTAATGCTTGCAGTTACTTGTTGTGTGCCTTATGTCTAGGGTCATTTAATGTTTGCAGTTACTTGTTGTTCGCCTTAGGTATTCTTGTGGTGATCATCATGGTTGTGTCTTGTTAGTCGTTGGGTGGCGACGTAGAGTTAAGTGTGTCTGTTTTATTTTTACATGCGCGCACACACCTTAAACAAAAAAAAAATTGGCACATATTATCAGAGTTGTTGTCGTAACGAGGAGGTTCGTTACACGACTATATTTTAGAAGTATGGAAGCATAAAATAATTAAGGATACACAATTGTATGAAAATTCTTAATTTCCAAGAAGTTAATGTTAAAAAAAAAAGTTAGGCTTGAGAGAAGCATGGAAAAACGACTAAAAAGATCGTTGGTAAAAAACAAAAATAGAAAATTTTGCAAATAGATGAAAAATAAACATTTAAAAATAAATAATGTGGAAACATTATGGATCAAAAAATTTAAAATGTTAAAATACCACCTAAAATGGTAGCGGGTGCTACTGGTAACACCAATTTTAAAAACAGGGTAAAAAATGTGACCCCGGAAAAATGAGAACCCTGTAGACTTATCTTTAAGTTGGTAACTATGTTCTTCTTAATTTACTTCCATAGAAAAATGTATAACCATAAATCCCCTACTACCATTTTTTCAGATCTTTTCCATTTTATGAGAGATGATGACTTTAGAAGGTGTATATTTTAACCCTTTGAATTCATATTGAATTCATTCTCATTCGAATCTCATGAATAATTCCTTATAGTTTGTAGAAACTATACGTAATGTTGTCAACCATTGAATCCCCAAAACAAAATATACTCCTCCAAGGGGAATGTTGTACATTGGGATTTATAATCTATATTATCCCATACTAAGTTCAATGATGTGGAATTTTCCTACATAATCAATAATCCCCCCATTAGAAACCAAATGATGAAAACTTGTCACTATATACACAAAACAATTTGTGTACTCTACTAATATTTTATCAATGAAGTGTCGTCGAGGTGTAGGACAGTCGATGATGGAGTGTGTTGTTAAGCCACTCCGTGTTGTTAAAGTTACCGGTTCGAAACCTGCAGGGACAAAAAATCCAACCATGTTAAGGGTTGTTGTGGCTCAGGCCGGGTGTGATCCCGGGTGATTTTGACGGCTTAGATGCCCCTGAGTCGCGGTTTCTCAAGCCACAGGTTAATCACGTAGCCAACAGGTCCCGCACAAACTAACAAACAAAAAAAAAATATTTTATCAATGAAGTTATGGGTACTGCTTGAGTGAATAAGCACTATGCAAATTTTCTTCTTCATGTATCCTGCAATATTAAGGGTTTGAGGTGTTGAAAAACCTGCCAATGCATGGATGCATATTTCACACATGTCAATGTTCTCTATAATTTATAGATATTTAAAAAAAAAATTAAGTTCATAAGTTCTTCATCATCCATCATCCATTTGTGCAGAATCCTCCATTTACACTTCATCATTATTCTCCAAGCTGAAAATTTTTGTTTCTTGACATTTATTTCCTTTCGACCATTTGATATTACAATCAAAGCATTGTACTTTATTTCTTCTCTCCTTCATTTCCTTTTGTGATATTAATTTAGGTTGAGACAGTGTTTCCCTATGAGCCCCAAATGTATCTCTTCTTCTTGCATGTGTTCCAATGGTAGACTTGTAACATAGTTACCAACTTAACGAGAACTCTACAAAGTTCTCGTTTTTTGGGGGCTTTTTTACCCCGTTTTTAAAAATGGTGCTACCATTAGCACCCCCCTCCATTTTTAGGTGGTTTTTTGATATTTTAAATTTTCTAATACATAAGGTTTCCACTTTGTTTTTTTAAATGCTCGTTTTTTCATTTATTTTCAAATTGTTCAATTTCAATTGTTTTTTTATTTTTTCTCAATGATGTTTTTTCATCTATTTTCAAACTTTTCTATATATATATATATATTATTCAATTATGTTTTTAATCATATTTCCATGCTTCATCCAATATTAAAAATGTTGTACACCATTTTTTTTTTTTTGAAATTAAGATTTTTCATACAATTGTGTATCCTTAATTAAGTTATGGTTCCATACATCTTAAATATAGTGGAAAATATCATTTTTAACACATTTTTTTTACCTTACTTCAATACATAGAAAATAATTGTAATTAAATAACACTATTTTTAAATATTTAGTAAAGAAATATATTTCATTTTTTT
>ML779804.1:0-105984 GCA_009831015.1 Picea engelmannii
AAAAATACTAGACAATATGTTTTCATCCACTGCTGACATAATAAGTTGTAATGCTATTTCACCTCTTCTCTTATCATAGAAATTGACACCATCTTCTTGATCATAATGCAATAAATCTACTAACCATAGCAATTTTTTAATTTCAGTTGCCCAAGGTTCATAATCTATACCTGAAAAGAATGGCAAATTTGGCATCACGATTTCATATAATTCATCAAATTCTTCATTCATATCTACCTCAACATTCTGCTCGTCAAACACAGGTTCTACAGCTGGAAACACATCATACTGATCTGGAAAATGCACTGCCTTTGCCCTTTGATTCTTCGTCCCAACTTGTCTCAGTTCTCTCTGGAATTGTTTCAATCTTCTTTGATAACCCATTACAACTTCACTTTCTACTAGATTCATTCATGGCTCTGCTTCCATCAAAGATTTGTCTCACACCTCTATCTCAACGATTCTGAGCTGAGCAACAATTCAATTAGCAATGGTGTTGCTCTCACACCACAATTTCAATTCCACGAGCAACGATCTCCACCTCTACACTTTAACTGACAGCGGAAGGGATCAGACACCCCGAGATTGGTGACACCAAAGAGTGAGCCAAAGCGCTCACATCATACTTGCAATAAAACAACGACCAAGGGCACTACCAGCGAATTAAAATTTAGAAAGCACTGCAGTGTAGAAAGCACTGTTCACTAGCAGCGACGGAAATCACATGGTAACGATGTCTATGGCGATGGCGGCTCATTGGAGATGTCAGTTCTGGAAATATTCACCTGCAGATCCAATTGAAAGGAATGGATGGGATTGATGGTCCACTATACTGAGGAACTGGATGCATTCACCGTCGGGATGCGAAATTGAACAATCGCATACGTCGTCCGCTTCTAGAGCTCAAGCGAGTCCATCGAAGAGTCTCACCAATCATGAGCAGCAACAAGCAGTTCTCGAGAAACTTCGATATTGGAGATGGCACCTTTTACAATTCAATAATTTCACCTTGCTTAGATCTGTCAACTAATCCGTGAGCCTATTTTCAGATTTGGGCATTAATTGCATACCTCTGCAGTGATTTTAAGCAACATCTGATTCGAACTTAAGATGTTGAACCCAAAGGTTTTCTTTGACATGCAGGTAGGCGGCTTCTGTAGCTATTTCCTTCTCACACAGAGGGCGCGTACTCTACGCTCAACGCACCAATTCTGCACTCGTTTATGACATGTGTCACACTTCTTGCACAAGTCGCGTGCCAATGACGATTGAAGTTATCCTGATCAGGGCTCTGTATGACGACTCCTATCCCAGAAGAACTCAAACCCGATTCACTGGACCGAATTTTAGACAAAATCCGAAATTCCAAATCCAAATCCGACGAAGAGAGCAGCCAAACATCCACGATATTGCAGGCTTCAACCCTTCATGGGCTCTCACACGAATAGAGCACTCATCAGCGACAGATCTGTGCTTCCAACAGCCAGATCAAGACTTGAATGATACCACTGAAGGCGCCCCGCCAGCGCCGACCTGCACTGCAATAACATGAGAAAATTGGTTCATTCACCTCAACAATTTATCTTGAACACAAGACAGATCCACTCGCCCTCGAATATTTGAGCCAGATCGTTTCTTCAGTCGCATCCACTTTAGCCAGATCGTTTTTTTCCAGATTGAAACGAGCTCCTGTACGCGCGCGCTCACTCTTATTCTCTTGAGTAATGCGCTCTTGGGTCATCACCAAACCACGCTGCTGCAAATTACACACAACGCTCTGAACACGCTGCTCCACGCTGCACTTGCACCAGGCGACTACAACGCCCTTTCTCCTGAGCTCTGATACCAACTTAAAATCTGAAATTAATTAATCTCATAACAGTGAGGCCACAAGGGCACATCACCCGTGAGTCTACGCTCACATAATCTGTTGTTTAATGTAAATCAATTACACACATATATAGCACAAGGTGCTTACAACAACCTCCTACAAAGGTGGATCTGAAACTAATCCAAACCTAAATATGAAAGACACACAATAACTTAGTTACACAGATCTTAACTAAGTATTCTAATTTCTCCATTATTCCAACACCGGACTCCTAAAAAAAGTGACTTGGTGATCTATCTTGTGGTAGCGATAACTCCAATTCCATGCATTACCAACACTAGCAGCACCAGTAGTTTACCAAGTTTCTCCTCCAGTCCCATCTTGATAAACAACAACTTAATCAAAATTATAATAGAGTTGGATCCATTTGTGTTCTTCCATTTCTGTTGGGCACCATCCAACAATCATGGATAAATAATAAGCAACAATATGCAATAGATACATTAGTATCCCGACCCCAAGGGGTGTAATTCGCCAGTGGAACTACACCAGGCACGTCATCGTCACGATTTGGTTTTTTCTATGATATGCAATCACATATTATTGGCAGTGGGGCACTTCCCACTCCGAACATCCACGTCGAACACACCCCAGTCCATAAAGACAGACAAGAGATCAAGGGAGAGGAAACAAGCATTGCTTCTCGGTACACTGCTTCTTTTGGTGGTGCTTCTTCTTCTTTATATCAATCTCAATCTGGTTATGTAACTAGGAGGTATGCTACTGGAATATATGCTTCGCCTGGACAATACTCCCCTAAGACTAATGATGAATTAAAATAATATCAACTCATTGGATCACTGGTGACTTGGTAGGATGACGCGTTAAAGCCACCTAGTAAGGCAACCAAGCAACCAAGAGTTAAAGCCACCCACCGCTCATTAAAAAATAACTAGCACAGCCGCTAATTCGCGGTTGAGAACGCTGAAAGGTAGCGGCTGAGAACCCGTGCTCCCAATATACTGAGACGTCATGCCTCCAATATAAAACGTTTGTGGTAATGTGTCTGTGGTAATATGAAAGTTTGGATGCATTTGGTAATGTGTCTGTGGTAATATGAAAGTTTGGCTGCATTAGGTTGATAGGCAATTACATATCCTTACAGTAATTTTTTAATGTGATTAGGTAAATGTTAAAAAGTAAACATGTTAACGGATGCCTTTATAAATGCAAGAAAGTTATGAACAATAAATTGCCTTTATAAATGCAAGAAAGTTATGAACAATAAATCTAATCCATTGATTTTGGAGGACGACTAAGAATATGCCAGCATCTTTAATGCATAGCCATCAGATTAGGGTTTAAGATTAAATAAGGTTAAAAGATCATTAATTGTGCCCATTGTCAATAGGTGTACACCTTTAGATGTAATTAAAAATTCCACAATAGTATGCCCACCCACTATATATTTAAGATGTTGGGTATCCAAAATCGGTGCACTTACCTTATTTGAGATAGCAATTTCCCATTGTTGGTCAGGGTTGGGAACCTACACATGGCAGAGGAAAAACATGGTCATTGGCATGGGGAAGGGAAAACAAAAATAGCGTCAAGTTCTGTATATCGAAACAGGGAATGAACTAAAAATAGCGGCCGAATCATTATACATGGGCGCAACATGAAATATGATTTTACAAGCGTTGCATTCAACACCCAAACCCTATTATCTAAAACAAAAGGCACACCAATTAGATGATCAGATTTAACAAAATGAGCATGGCATATCCTGCACACATAATCGTGCACACAAAACTCAAAACTTTTCAGCAGGAGAAGATGGAGGGCACGCTTTTCTTTTCATTACAAGGATTAAGTATTAAAGAACCATAAAAATCAAGGATCAAGGCATTGACAGCGGAATGGGAAAATTTATTATTGTATTTTAAAAAATAACAAGGATCGTCACCGTGACTTTTATCTTGACTTTTAAAAATTAGTAATTAGTTGTAACCTTTTACCTTGAAAGAAAATAGCAAATAATATTTTTAGGTTAGTTTGCTCAATAGAAAAATAAACATCGATATTCTCACCAACTTTGTTACTTTGTTAATGTTTTTATTGTGAAATTTTTAGTAATTTTAATTTAATAGATATATTTAAATAATAATAAAAAATATAATAATCAACGGAATGGAGCGAGGCGGAAAGCCAACGCGGCTAGGGCCCAAACCCTAGCCGCCCCCGGTCTGGATCTCGTCTGCAGGAGCCCGGAACCGGCTGGAGCAGCCGATCAGAGCATCCCTCCAGCGATTTGCATGACAAAGCGTCCCTTCTTCGATTTACAACGGACAGATCGTCCCTCATACGAATTGCACGCGCGGTTTTGAGCAGAGGTCGTGCCTCTGCGTTTTTGTTTGCAGGTGGCCGCTGCCGTGCTTCAATGGCCCCAAAACCGACCGCCGAAATGGACGAAGATACTCTGGAAGCATTCAAAGCACTAGTCYRYGCGGTAAGACCTAAATCCAAGCCGTCTATCTCATCTAAATTTGTCAAGAAGYTGGAGGAGATCCCTTCGGTGGAGCTATCTCCAGAGGACCCCTGCAAAYTTGCCCTCCTGCTAGCAGAAAATGCCCTCATCGGTAAGTTTACGGGGTTATGGCCCAGCCCCAAAWCGGTGGAGSCATGGATGGATGATCGCTGGAAACCAMTGMTACAGGGAAAAGTCTCTTTATGTGCAGTAGGCMGGGGTTTTTTTCTCTTCAGTTTCTCGAGGACAGAGGATCGAGATCTAGTTTTCAGATCTGGACCCTATTTCATGGGGGCAAGAGGGYTGTTCTTAGCCCCATGGACACTYGACTTCAATCCAGGAGCCGAAATCACCGCAGCCCCTGTTTGGGTCAGACTGCCTCATCTCCCCTTGCATCTTTGGGGGAAAAGATCTCTGGAGGACATTGGAAACAAGCTTGGGCGTTTCTTGGACAGTGTGGGGCCGAAAGGGGATTAGTTTACATGCGCTCGAATTTGTGTTGAGGTTAACCTCGAGAAAGGCCTTCCGGAAGCTATTAAGCTTTCCCTGGGGGATTGGTCCCATATCCAAGAGCTGGACTATGAGCAGATCCCTTTTAAGTGCCTCCAGTGCCATGACTACGGTCATTTCGCAAAAAGCTGCCCCAAAGCCCCTGGGGAGCCGGGACCAGTCAAAGAAGATGATTTTCAGCCAGTTTCTAACAGACGTAGGAAGCCACGACGAAAGGACCCACTAACCCAGGCTCCGAAGGCCACTCATACAGCTGAGGCTACTCTAGAAAATAAAAACAGCTTTGATGCGTTGAAGGAAGATGAAGCCCTAGATCCAGAATCAACAACAGTCAAGGGAAATCCGACAGACGAACGCTCTCCGAAAACCATTCCTCCAGAGTCAGTAGAAGTGAGAGGAAATCGGGACTCAAATCTGGAGCCCACTGCCCCTGCAGGTCTAGTTTCAATCCCCTCCAGCGGCTCTATGGAAACTCCTGACACTATAGACACTTCAGCTCCGTCTCCACCCCTTACCCGAGGGAGAAAGACCAACAAAGCACGCAGAGAAAAGGAGGCTGCCTCCAATATTTCTTTAGGCTCTCAGAAAAAGTTGGATCCCTTTTTTAAGGGGAAAGTCTCATCCTCCTAGGTTTAATGCTTTGCTTCTGTCTCCTATTGTGCTCACAGTTTGTGAGAATTTACCCATGTATGCATTTTTTGTCATTTTCTCGACTTAGCTCAAGAAGTAAGTGGGATTGTACTCTCAAGTTATTCGCAAGAAGGTTGGCCGAGATCACCAACCTTCTTCAGCTTTGTAACTTTCTGATTCTGGATTACCAGGAAGCCGATTAATACACTCTAACCATTCTTGTCAAAAAAATAAATAATAAAAAATATAAAATAAAACCAATTTATTAAAATTAATATGATGGAGATATTAAACATATGAAATTTTATCTCATGAGATTTTGTTATTAACTTCACACTTTGAAGAGATAACTACTTTTGTATAGTCAATTAACATATTAAATTAAATGTTTACACATTGAAAGATAATAATAATAATAATAAATAAATAAATAAAGTGTATTTATTTATAAAAGAATCATAAAATGGAGCTAGGAGGTGACATTTAATAAAAATAAAATTGTTGACATTGGTTAAGATCATGTATTTATGTAATTATTATACTTTAAAAGTTGTAACAAACTTAGTGAGTAAGTGGGAGGTTAGGATTGAGCCTAATTTCAAATGAAATTATAAGTATGATTTCGTATGATTGGTAAAGGACACTATGTTAGTGGATGAAAAGATCTTATTAGAATTGCCTACGGTAACCAAACTCAACGTTCTTAAGAGGATCCTAAAGACAACATTTCCTTGGTCGAGATCTACTTTATTACTTAAGAACATAGTGAGATTTGGAAAAATGACCAAATAAACAATCAAGTGATGACATCACATGACAAATCAATTAGCATTATCCTAAGTCAATGTTTCTAAGAGTAAAAAACTTTTGAGTCCCAATATCATGAGTGATGGCATATGTAATTTCAAGCTAGAATGATAACCAAGATTAATAATGATTGTTTATAATTAACAAGAAATCCTAGGTGGGATTGTATGTATGACTTAATGAAATTTATATCGAACTCAAAATAAGATTCTCTTAACAAGATAACCAATAATGAGTAAAGGTTGTAAATGGTAGTCGAATCAACACGTTATACTTTAAATAATGGGATCCTATATAGAGGTTTGGGAGAATATAATGATAAGAGAAGTGTGTCTTAACATGAACAAAATCATTAGTGATAACAAAAATAAAGTTTGGATGCAATGTCTCAGGGAGGGTGGGGATTCGCTAAATAAGAGTAGTCACATTTAATGTATTAATACCATCAACTTATTTAACCAAGTAAAGGTCCAATTGGACTACTATAGTATGAGGTTTGCTATCATAGAAGAAACATATAAGTTGTGTCATGAAAATTTCCCTTAGATTGAGAATGATCATAACTTCGGGACAAAGTTTCTTGAAGGGTGGGTGTATGTAACGCCCCATATCTTGGCCTTAGGTAGTTAAAACATTGTTGTTTACTCACCTTAGTAATTCAATTCTTAATATTTGTTTGGGCTCAGTTAGATTGGGATAGATATTTAAGATATGTACATTTGGACCTAATTATTTGTTGTGCGATGTTATTTTTAGTGTTATATGCTCATGATGATGATGGATCTTTCATTTGTTTAAACATGCAAGTTAAAATGTGGAATTTATGTACATGGATACTAGTTCAAAGTTATGTTGTGAATGCATAATAGATGCAAGGCATGATAAAAATAAATAGACATTTCTTAATTGAATATCATTACCGATATAGATCTTTATATGAAATTATGATGTATATGCATGTATATGAATTATTGGTTAACTAACCTACATGTTGATGAGTTAAATGTGATAACCAAATGACTATAGTGCTAAGGTAACTTGGATGTTGTAGACATTAAGAAGATAGTGTATGCTATAAGTTTCACTTATTACTTAATTTATGATTCAAAATATTGCTATGGCCTATGGTAAGTGTTGTTTTTGACAGGATGCACAACTTGCCCATAAAAGTTGTTTGATGACATGACTCTAAGAATAGTAGTTGAAAAATATGGCTCGATATAGGGTGTTGAACCTTTTTTTATTAGGAGGTGTGGAGGTATTTCCCATTGTGTATCCTTTAAAACCCAGAGTCGTGGGAGGGATGTGTGAAGTCACACTCCCCTAGATGTGTGATGGCGACTGCTAGCTACCTGTTGGGGAAGCTTGGTCGATATGTATGACATTTCCACTTACGAGTTCTATATGAATTTAGCTCAATATAGTTGACGCTCCTACTTAGTCCAACAGAGGAAAGGATAGGATGGAAGATGGAAGTAGGTTAGGAAGGAAGGATGATTCAATGTTAGTTGAGAAAACTACTATGTGATTAGATGTGCCAATATTGTTTTCTCACTTGGTTCCAAAACACTCATTATAATTGTCTTTCTGATATTTGAAGTGTGATGATCAATTCTTTATGGATTGTTGTAGTTTTGTTCGTTACAATTATTGAATGATGCATTTGTTGCCTTACAGTCCTTATTGTGATCATACAGGAACTATGCACTATATACATTGTTTGTTTATCATTAGCACTTGCACAAACTATGCGTCTTCTAGCTACGCACACATACCCTTTATATTTACACTAGTAAAATTAATCAATGTATTAATTATTAAATAATAATATTAACTATTTAATTGAATGGTTTAGTAACTATGTAAATTATATTACATACAAAATATATAGTAGCATTAAATACCTTCTTTGACTTTAGTTTATGGTTGGTATGATGAATTAAATGAGTATGGTGGGGTGTCATGTACATTTTGGGAAAAATTGTCAAGTTGCATTTATTAGCTAGCATGAGAAGAAAGACTTTGTACTTATTTATTGTTATTTTATGCATGTCATTTATATTTAATTTGTATTTGAACTCTTCCCAAAAATCTAGATAAGGGAGTTTAATGGATAATAATGAGGGTGGTTGAGGAGACTTGGGGAAAGGGTTATGGAAACTTGATAAATAGGAAGAGGAGGGGGTGATGAAGGGGAGAGAGAGGTTGGAGCATGTTGAGAGGTTGGATAAATATTTGAAGGTATAATTCTTGTGATAGTTTTCTTAGAGCATGTTTACTTTGTTGTTCTTGGAGTCACGGGAACGAAGCGCCAAGAAACCGAAAGGTTTCTTGGAGCTAGGAAGTTGGCTAGGCTCCTAGTTGGATGGGAGGATTCTGTTGTTTCACCCTAGGGAAGAGGAAAAATAATTCTTGAAAGCATCTTCCTACTACTCACATGACTACATTGCAAATGGTCATCGTCAACGAACTAGGGAGGAGGTATTTTACTTGGTATATTTTGTTATTTTTCTATTTAAATATTTTAATCATAAAGTTAACTTCTTATTTATCTCATCCTCTTATTTAGCTTTGTATATTTGGATTCAAATTTGGAATATTTAACATTGGAAAAACTGTAAAAGAGTTATGAATATGTTGTACATTATTCCATCTATGAATATGTTGTTTATATTTAATGCATGTGTATAAGTTAGCAAATTTTATTTCATAGCCTCTCATGGAGAGGTGTTCCAATTACCTCAAGTGGTCGTGTTGGTTGGTGTCATGGATTATTTTCCTCTTTGAAGGTTTTAACCATGTAATACACTAGTGTACTAATATTTTATTTGGTTGTGTGAGTGATTTCTGAAGGTGTTTATCTTGTGTGGAAATACCTTGTCTTGTCGAACAAGCATATATCCTAAGGTAAATAGCATGCATGCATGAAGAACATATTTAGTCTTGAGGCATAGTGTTTGAGGGAGAGATTCTCTAGCATGCATGCAAACATTCACTCTTCTTAGTGGGCACACTATTCTAGGTTGCACGATCAATGAATGAGGGGAAATTCTCCCAAGGCACATTAGGGTTAGGGTTTGACCTCTTCAAGGAGGCTCTTCACTGAATGTCTCCATATTAATTGTAACCCTTTCTTCTCTTGTGATGGCAGTTCATTGTTTTGGCTATGGAGTTTAGCATTTGATTTTAGTGTGTTGGTTGAGATAAGAATATAACATATATAATTTTGTTTTTAGTATAATAGAGAGAAATGGGATTAGTAGTTGTTCTTTTAGCTTATTGTTCAAATTTCCAAAAGTATAATTTATGGAGATCTAGTATTTTCTATTCATTGTTTTGATTTATTTCAAAGTATGCAATGTTTTTACTCTTGAAGTTTCCATACATAGTTTTAGGACATGCATATCTGAAATTTTGAGAGGTGGTTTCTAGTTTTCAGATTCCAAGTTGTAGGTTTTATTTCTGTGTATATTTTTTCTTATCATATATTGCATATTTAACATGATATCAAAGTTGTACATTTGAATTCTTGTATGGGGTGATAGTCAAGGTTAAGATGTCGTCCCCCATGTGGAAGGAAAGTACATTAACCATTTTTTCTTGAAATTATGGTAGGTTTGTACGGGGGATCTGAGCGAGTACATCAGTTCATTGTGATTTTAGGAAGAATGGAGGGTACACAGGGTGGTAATGAAACTTGGTTAATGGGGATGCTAGCAATAATGAAGAATATAGAGACATCCTGACCTAGTATAGGAGCCATGTGATTACCAATATGTATAATCAATGCTCTAATTATGTCCATTGCCTCACAGCTCAATAACCTCAAGTTTGAACTAGGAAATTGGTATTGGTATTTAGTTAGCTTGGGACACTTTGTTCCTATGGAAGTCACTCTAGATAATTCTGGGTGGTTGAAAGACGAGAAAACAAGTATCTGCTAGTTACCTCATCTATTTTTCATGTTGGTTTGTTGGTCTATGATTTTGTTATTTTTGTTGGGTTGCGGATTCAAAATTTTTTACCTCAATTGGGATTCAACCCATCAGGCAAATAATTTGGATTTTAGGGGCATTGTGGGGACTCTTCCTGAGCCAAAATTGTCTCCACTTTTGGGTTGATTGTGGTTTAGGGATGCATTTTTAGGTTCCAACTCATAGCTTGTCATGGGTACCTTACAATGATCATGGGGAACAAACAAAGAAAGATCAAGGCTCACTTCTATGCCTTCAAGCTCTGGTTTGTGGTGCATGGGAGACACTTCATCTCAAGAAAATAGTGTTATTGTCATTCTCAACATTAGTGTGCCATGGGGAAAGGAAAGGAAAGGGAAGGAACTCAATTCATATTCAAATTAGACCAAGGGTAAAACGATGGAAAAATGTAAGGCTCCCATGAATCGAGACCAATAGGAGGCAAGCAAAGTGGAGAGTTTCTTCTACCCCAAATCTACTATTACCGCTCGCAAGGCTATTAAAGACTATGAAGAAATCATTAAGAAAAGGAAGGAAACTAGGTCCAAGGAAGAAATTGAGGAGATATTGAGATGGGTGGAGGACCCATTTTACACATGAAATCAAGACAACAAGTTCTACAAGACAATTGAACTATTATGGATAGTCAAAGCTCTATTGGTTCAAATAATTGAGGACATGGTATTACCATAGCTAGAACTAATTCGAAGGAAAAATGAGATAATTGATAAGAAACTTGAGGCTCTGAGAAGGCATGTCTTTAGGGTCAAGCTCAAAGCCACTAGCGAGGAATGGATAGATGGTTAGGACAAACCTTTCACTCATGTCCATGGGAAGGACATCCAAACATCTTCAAATCCAATCGAGATTGGTGATCCAAAGGAAAATGAATGCCTCCCTAGCATAAGGCAGACACAATGGATAATCCCACAACTTCGGTTGGGTGACTTGAACCTTCACTCATGATTAACTATGTTAGTCTCTAGTTTTTAAGTTGTTTTCTTACTTAGTTAATAAATATAGCTATAAGCAATGTGTATAGGCAAATAGTTTACAATAGCTTAGGATCAAAAACATATAATGTTACTAGTATTCAGGTTGTTCATAATTTTTTCAACATTCTGAGGCTTGGTTTCCATAATGGTAGACCTCAAGGTGAACAACATGTAAATTTTTGTCTCTAACATAATCTTAGAACCTAACTTACAAAAAAAATGGTTGTGCAAAAAAAGTCATTTGGCTAGTGTATGTAAAAGGTTGTTTCTTATGAGAGGGCACTATTATTAGAGGATTTCAATGGATGTGATTCCCAAAAATCTCTAGATATTGGAGTGAGTTGTTCTTGAGATAGATACCGGGAGTTATGAGGGGTATGTGGGTGAGATGCCCAAAACAATTTAATGATAGGACCATTGGTTTATGCCTTTGAGAGGTTATATGCACTTGTAATAGGTTTTCGATTTGTTTTTTGACTGATCTATTTGATTGAGATGTGTTCAAGGGGTTGCATGAATGGTTCACTTTAGGATATTTAGTTTCAAAGAGTGTGACCATCAAGAAGGGGGTTCCAACTTCTCTCCTTTGAGGTGAAAAATTCATATGTTGATGGAGGACGTTGATTTATGGAGTATTGTTGAAGGGAAGGCTACAACTCTCATCAATCAATGCCCAACAACTTACTCGATGTGATAATTTTCCCAAGGTGAAGAGAACCATTTTAAATTATGTGAAGGACTATTTGATCCCTCATATTATGGGTAAGTATGCTAAAGAAATACTTGAAGCATTGATCTCTTTGTATGAGAGTGTCAACGTCTTTTGCAAGATACTTGTGAAGAGAAACATCACTAGCACATGCATGAATGGAGTAAACATGGTGGAAATATTCTTGGAGAGATCACTAAACTTAGATATTATCTCTTTGTTATCAAGATGGAGCTTGAGGATGAGCAGTTAGTGCCAATAACACTAAAAAATTTCTTTGTACTCTTGAAGTCTTTATGCAAGGTGTTTGTGCTTGTGATAAGTTGGCTATATTTGAAATTTTTGGGATGATTTTATCTAATAAGAGATAAGGTGAAAGGTAGTTGCAACAAGAGTGGATGAAATCCAAAACCTATGTCTCATCGAGAAGGTGAGAGGTGGTAAGAAAGGATGACGTGGGAGGGGTAAGAAGGCTTAGAATGAAGAATTAGGTCCTTGGAATTAGGAAAAGAAATACTTAAGTCATGTGAAATTCTTCAAGTGCCATAAGATGGGACACTATGCAAGTCAATGTCCTGAGTAAAACAAAGCTAAGGGAAAGCCGTAGTAGAAGCATATTGCAAGGAGTACAAAAGATTATCCATTGTTTCGTGTCATTCCATTCACACCATTTTTGGTGTAGGGTGGTATGTGGGTAATGGAGCATCTAAACCCTTGGTGTTCAACAAGAAATATTTCCACAAACTTCAAGAATAAGAGGATGGAATATAGTGGATTTGGGTGATGATTCCACACATACAATGATCAAAATGGGGCCCATATCCTTTTGAATGTTCTTTTGTTGTATGATATTTTGTGTGCCCCTTGTTTGACTAAAAACCTTATTTTAGTTTCAACCATGACAAGTTTGAAGTGCATGTTGAGTTTGATGATCAACAAGTTATCATAAGGAATGAAACTATGAACATGGTTGAGTTTTGGCCAAAGGAGTGTGAGAAGATGGCCTTTACATGTTTCTTTTCTATTTGATGTAGCATGATTCTTTAGTGCATGGAAGTGACAAGAAGTGTGAGCTATGACACAAATGCTTTGGTCACCTACCCTCTTGAAGGATATAGTGTAGGGATTTTTATACTTCAAGATCATAAAAACTAGAGTGTTCAAGGGTGTAGTGTCGCTTCTTAGTAATCCTAGCCTCAGGATGGGTATCCACAATAGATGTTTCTAGATTCCAACTCTCAAACGCCATATCCCCACAATAACAACTAAATAAGCCTCCTAGGAAGGACTAAAATTTAATTAAATGCATGCACAATGTGAATAATCAATATGTAGTGGAAATAAACAAGCATGTTTTCAAAAAAAATCATGACAACCAAATGCCCATGAGAATAATCAAGAATAATCACACACGACTTGAAAGACATAGATTTTCATAGTAGAAATTAAATATAAATTATGCATATTCATAAACCATAGTGAGGCAATTATCTTTTCACATAAATTGTTATAAGAAATTGGCTATGTAATAGTAAATTTCCACCCAATCATAGGTACACAATGCATTTACCACCTCCATGCTAGGCTATGAGGCCACTAGGATGAAGGAATAAATTTGCAAGACACAAATTTTCATAGCAAAACTTAAATATAAATTTTACACATTCATAAACCATAGTGAGGAACTTATCTTTTCACAGAAATTGTTACAAGAAATTGTCTATGTAAGAGAAAGTTTCCACCCAATCATAGGTACATAGTGCATATACCACCTCCACGCTAGGATACAAGGCCACCAGAGTGAAGGAACCAAATCATAGGGTTCAATCTCTCTCAACCCAATCCATGTTCTCTCATGCTCAACTAATATGCTCAATATAGATCATTGCATTCATGTCTTCTAGATAATATGCTTAATATAGAGCATTACAACACAAGGAATATTTTTCCTTTATCTACTCAACAATGCTTCATCGATATTATTCCCTCCAGTGCTCTTTAGTGTGGGTAGAAAGAACCCAACTTGTTGTATGATTTATGGGTGTTTCCTTTCAGAATAATACTTGGCTCTCAATCATAAAAAAAAAACATCAAATACATAGTGGGTGATGATTTCCTAACTTTCCTAGCCTTTATGCTCACCTATAACTATCTTTCATTCAAAGTTTGTAATTTTCCCTTCACAATGCTTCATTTGGTTGATTTCCAACTTGGTAGTAGTTAGAAATGGAGAATGCAACATGAGTTGTATATATTAACCACTTGAGAATGCTAAAATGAATGCTAGAGTCAATGACAATGAGAGAATGGAGGGAAATGATGGTTGGAATTACTTCTAACAAGAGGAGTGTAGGACTCTTACACTTCCCAATGATGATTGCAATCATCCCATGCTTCCATAACTACATGAAGACTCCCTCGCCAACCTCTTACATGAATTTAATAATTGGTTTTAATATGTCATAGGATGTGGATGGATTCATTTGAGGCACATGGTATAAAAGAGGTGATATCTAAGGTTGACACTTGGTAATGGAGGATTTACTTTCTGATAGGCCCCCTTTCCTCTTTCCCTCTAATGGAATCACAACCCCTCTTGTTGTCTTCACATCCATATTGGACCATTATATATTATATTTTATAATTATTATCTACAATAGCTTGATTTTACCATGTTAGCCTACCCAATGGTCCATATAATGTATTTACATCATAAATGCCTAGCTATTCACTTGTTGAGACTTGGCCTTCGCCTTTGCGCTAGGAATCCAAACTTACATATTTACATTGTTTACACAGTATGATTCAATTCATTTCATGGGTCAAAACTAAGGTATTACATTCTTCTCCTCCTTGGAATAACAACGACCTTTGTGTTTCTACAGATTAGAAGAAAACTAGGTATGCCTCCTTCATGGAATCCTGTAGCTCCCAATTAAATTCATCAGGACCAAAGTGCTTCCATTGAACCTTTACCTATCTAATGCCTTAGTTCCATGCAATGTTACTTTCTTGTCAAGAATGCATAGTGGCTCCATTTGGAAAACTCCCTTTAGATACACTTATATCACACACCAACCTATCACATGGATATGATCATGTACATGTTTCTTAAGGAAAGAAACATGGAAAACATCATGAGATTTAGTGTTAGAGGCAATGAAATTTTATATGCAATTAACCTGATCCTATCAAGCACTTCAAATTACCCACAATATCTCAATTCCATCTTGGTACAACTTCCAATCTTCAATGAACTATTCCTTGGCTTCAATCAAACGAAAAAATGATCTCTATCTTGTAATTCTCTACGAACTCAATTTTTTTTTGCATAGTTTTTTTGTCTGTCGTAGGTTGGCTTCAAATTTTGCTTGATTTTAACAACTTTCTACTCCATTTCCTTAAGCATTTTTTCCCAAGAAAAATTATGTTTACTAGATTATCCCAGTTCATTAAGGCCTACATCTCCTACCATACAAATATTCAAATGGACTAATTTTCAATGATTCTTGATGTCCATTGTTATATGCAAACTCAAATAGATGTAAATAATCATCCCACTTAGATGGTTTTTCCATCACATACATGTGAATCATGTCTTCAATCACTTGATTTACTCTTTTGGCATGTCCATTTGTTTTTGGATAGTAGGCAATAATGAAATTTAACTAGGTACCTAAATATTCAAAAAGACTCTTCCAAAATTTAGATGTAAACTTGGTATCCTTGTTGGATACAATTGATTTAGCCAACCTGATGATATAAGACTGCAATAAACTTGTGGGAGTTTGATGTTCAAATTTAACTTGCTAACATTTTATATGTTTGGAAATGTATTCGACAACATCTCTATTCATCCTAGGTCAAAAGTATGTTGTAGAAATCATTTTTTAGTAGTTTGAATATCCAGAATATGGAATTTAATAAGATTTATCCATGATAATTCTTCTCAAATTAAAAGTTGGGAATATACATTCTATTTTTATAAATAAGAAGCCCATCATCATTTAACTAATAACCTTCATATTTATTTTCTAATTTCGCTTGATGCAATCCATCTTTCACTTGAATATAATGTTAATCGTTATCAAGGGAATCAATAACCCTCTTCTTCAAATTTGATTTATAAATGCTAACTACTATGACATGAATCTTTCTGTTGAGTGCAACAATAACCTTATTTTCTTTTCATTTTATATGCTTGATTTCAAAATCAAACCCATAAAGAAATTCCAACTATCTATCTTTCCTGGCATTTAAGTTTGGCTACCAAAATAAATACTTCAAGCCATTATGAGCAATTCTACATTCAAATATCTTTCCCATTAAATATTTCCTTTGCATTTTTAGAGTATTCACTATTGTATCAAGTTCAAAATCATGAATACAATAGCTTTTCTCATGTTCATTCAATTTATTTGACTCATGACATATTACATGATTATCTTGCACGCGAACTCCACCAAGTCCTTCAATGTATGCAATTTTGCACACAACAAAACCTTTGTTTATATCTGCAATTTTGAGAATTGGGCCACTTGTGAGAATCTTTTTCAATAGTTGAAATATTTCCTCACACTTTTCCATTCAAAATTTTCCCTTTTATTTTGCAAAGAAGTAGTTGGGTTACACTATTGGAAAATCTCTTCATGAATCTCTTGTAATAACCAACAAGTCCCATGAAATATCTCACATCTATTACATTATTTAGAGGGACAATTCATTATGGCCTAAATTTTCTCTAAATCGACAAATATTCCTTCTTCTGAAATAATGAGATGCAAATAATGAATTTGTTTTTGAAAAAAATCACATTTGCTTAGTTTGTCATACAATTGATGCTCTCTGAGCACTTGAAAAACCATTCTCAAGTAATCCTCATGCTCTTCTTCATTCTTAGAATACATGAGAATATCATCCAAAAAAACAAGCACAAACTTATCAAAACACATTCTGAAAACACTATTCATGAGACGCATGAATGTCGTTGGTGCATTACTAAAGCCAAATGGCACCATCATAAATTCATAATGGCCATACTTTGTTATAAACATTGTCTTATGCATGTGTTTTTCTTTAATTATAATTTGGTGATAACCAAACGTCAAATCAATCTTTGAAAATACTTTTTCTCTTCTCATTTGGTCAAACAAGTCATCAATTTGAGGGAATGAATACTTCTTCTTCATTGCAACCTTATTCAATTTCCTATAATCAATACACAACCTAAGGATTCCATTTCTTTTTCACAAATCACACTTTTGCTTCTCATGGAGATACACTTGGATGAATGTATTGGTTTTCTAGAAACTCTTACAGTTACCATTTTAGTACCAATAATTCTAGGTACTCGTTTTATTAGGATTATTGGACATTGGTGCAGCCCCAGGAACAAGATCAATTGAGAAATCAATATCCCTCATTGGAGGAAGTCATGACACTTCATCATGAAATACATCACTGAAATTTTACAAGATAGAATAGTCTTCAAGATTGGGACCTTTATCTTTTGTTGAATCTAATACATGGGTCGTATACAACTGATATCATTTTCTAAAATATTTCCTTAGCTACACAGTTGAAATATACCTCATAAATATTTTTCTTGGGGTGCCTCTCATTGTCCTTTCCATTTTAATCAATGTAATCAAAAGTTTTGTTGTAGAAATCAAGTTTAACTTGATGTGCTTCCAACCAATTCATACCAATGAGGACATCATATGAATCAAGTGGGAAAATGTTCAAGTTTCCCCATGTGAAGAGTTCATTCATTTGTAGCAGAAACATCTCCCCCTTTTCACTAACCTTTCTCTTGGTTATAGAGGCAAACTAAACTGACCATGAATTACTATGCTTCTCAATACATTTAGGGGTGACTAGATCTCAAATCAATTAAAATGGAAATGGATTTCTTAGCAATCTACCTTTAACTTCAACCATAATTAATCGACAACTTGCTTGGTAGTCTTCCAATGCGAGATAAATCCTAGGAATGGTCATTGCCAAAACATGGACAATCGTAACCTTTTGAATGTTGTGAACATTCTCGATGTTCTCCTTTTTATGTGAACAATTCCTGAGAAAATGGTCCTCTCCACATCCCTAACACTAAATAGACTCTCTGGGCTTCTTTCCCACTAGCTCAGCGGGTTGATTTTGTTGAAAGTCCTTTGGTTGTTTTTTAACATAAGGAGGTTCTAAACATTTTTTTATTTGTTCAAGCTTCTCCTTCTTCTTCTCCTTCCATGTATATTTTTATTTTGATCATAACAATACTTAGCCTTTCTAATGGCCTCGTCTAGAGTTTGGGGTTCATTAAACTCAATTTTGTCTTTATAAGATTGAGATATTCCATTTAAGACATGTTGCATCTTTACCTTCTCATCCCTAATATACTTGACATACCTCAAAAAATTTAAGAATTTGTTTACATACTCATCCATGGTCATTTGGCCTAATTTTAGTTCATGTAATTCTTTGATTTTATCATCATAGTATCTATTAGAAAGACACTTCTACTGAAAAATCTTCTTGTGTTACTTCTAAACAATTTTTTTCTCACTGATTTTCTTAACTTTCCGTAGATTCTCCCACCAAATTGATGCCTTTCCATTTAAATAGAATATTGTCACATTGGCCTTCATGTTCCTAGAGTAATATTGGGCATCAAAATACTTTATTATCCCAAGAAGGAAAGCCTTTTCTTCTTGTCTATATTTGACCTCACCATCATAGGTAGGTGGCTTTATCATTCGAAATTCTCCATGTAATTTGTCTCTAAGAGGCCTCTTTCTCCTATGTCTTCCAGGAGAATATTTTTGGCTTCTAAATGAATATGTAGATGTATACTACTCAATAACAAAAGATTCTGATAGATATGGCTTGTATGTCCCATCTCTAGAGGTTCTTCCTGTATTGTGGGACCTCTTGTGAGAATGACCCTTGGAGCTATTCTTTCTCCTACCTACATTTTTTGAATTTTATCCATAATGGATTTTCCTCTATATGTCTATCAAACTTTGAAGCATGGATAAATTTAGCTAGTTCCACTCCTCTCGAGTTTCAATTAGAATTTCATTATTATCTCTACAAATTTGAAGCTCTACCTTCAAGATCCTCATTGCATATGAAATATCTAGAGGAGTCTATTAAATTATACACCCATTGGACGTTATATCTAAATTTCTATATTGTGAATTCTAACCCATGGCCTTTGGTTGAAAGTTGAAAGGGTCCCATGCATCCTCCATGATGATAATTTCTTATCCCGACAAAGATTAAGTCTTTGTTATTTTAATTATCTTGATAAATTAGAAGATTTTCTACAAGAAATGAGTGATCATATCTCTTCTCCTTTGAAAGACCTTTCCAAAAATTGTATTTTTTTCTCAATTATGATGTTGGATTCTAAATTTATAGGCCTCATAAGTTCATTTTCTATTATGTCTTTTACACTTGTGTTGTAGCTATTAGTGGCCAGATTGAGCTGCAAGAATTGTGTGCAATAACAATTCTATTAAACAAACAATTAGTAGAAAAATTATTAACATAGTAATTATGCTATGCCTTTTTGGCCTTGCAAGTGATAATCAAATGCAATACAATATAATTTCCTTGCTCATTATCCATGGTTAAATTAGGGAGAAAATTTTCATAGGGATTTATGAATTATCGGGGACTCAAATCCCTTGTGGATGGAACTTGTTCTCCTTTGATTTCATGGGTCATATCTGTCATGCATCATATTTTGATTGATTGCACGGAGTTTCCTCCGTATGTTTATGTTTTCATGGACCCAATACACTTGGGTGATCCCATCTCTTCATAAATTAAGGAAAGGTGTGACAAGTTATATTCTCAATGGTTAAATTGAATGACTTTTCAAGAGCTAATATCTATGACCTAGATTAATTTATAAGATCCCAAATGTTATTGGATTAATCAGTAAGTGCGGACACAAACAGATCTCCCTAGATCCCACTGGAAACTAGAACAAAACAGAACAAAATGCACACTTTGCCTTAAACTTCATCATCATATAAATTAGTTTAATGAGTTATAAGAGACGTACCTTTTAAACAACACTTGTCCTCACTAGTGTCGTCTTTATAGCTCCTTCCTTGAGTTTGCAGAATAGAAAGCCCGTCCAAGAATCAAACACCAACAAAGAAGAGGAACAAATATATATATATTCTAATGGAGTCTTGTATATGATCAATGAATTATACAATAGAAGACGAGATGCTTGTATAGGGAAGAAATGCATTACTGTATTAAGTGAATAGAAAGTGGAGAATACAATCCATGCCTTGATGTTGCAAGGTCCCCTTTCGATGTCTCTTTGCTTCAACACACACACCTTTTCTCCAATGCCTTGAATGAAGAATATCCACAATCTGACTTGAAGAAACAAAACAAATCTCTCAAGCACAATCTGAAGCAGAACTCTCTATACAAATCTTAGCCTATTAAACCTTAGCCTTTTCCATGAGAGATCCCTCTTTATATAGTGTGAAAGAGATATGGATGAGGAGATTAGGATGATCCCACCAAATCAAATAAGCAAGTAAAATCCAAACCGATCGGAGGCTACTTCATATTCTAGAAGATCCATTTCTATAACATTTGTGAAATTTGACTTTTGCCAAGCTTTAAGCATCGTCGCACCCTACATACTTAGAAGCATGTGATGTCGTTGTAGTCCAGGTATAGTGCAGGATGTGATGACCATGCATCGCCGCACCCTGTGCATTTAACAACATGCGACGACCTTTCTTCATATGGTTTTTGGCAGAGGGAAGTAAATTACTTTTCCCATAGAGAAAAATTCTTTTAATATTTTTTAGGGAACATGCACACATGTTGTCAGGTGATCACTAAGGTGACCAAAATAATGTGTAACACCAAGTCTATAGCTCATATCCATTTCGTAGCACTATTTTGATAGCTTTAATGTGCCATGTGTCCTTTGAAGTGGTAAAACCCCTTGACACATGGCATGCATCCTATGCCTTTGGAGACATAAATTTAGTTTCCAAAAACCAAGCTTTGAGGTTCTAAAGTGGTATCCAATACCACTTATCACCTTTTTAGGAATCCAATTTGGAGATCCTCATCTTGGTTTACGATATTGGGCTTGTGGTTGTGGTTTCAGAGTAGTATTTCCAAAACCTCTTACCACCTTTATGTGTGCACTATGGATTTTATTAGGGATTTCCCCCCAATTAATGTGGATTAACACTTTTCCTTTGATTGCATTAATAAGATTCAACAACCATAATGTTTAGGTATGGATTCCAAACTTCAACCATTATATTTTACTATGACATTTTTACAAACTAAAGATTATTAGGAAGATTTTTTCATATAGGGATAAAACTAAACATGCCTTGATTTGGTTTGCAACTTTCCAAATTCCCAACTAATGTTAATAACCACACAACAACTATGAATCATGCCATTGTCTTCTCATAAAAACCCCAATTTGTCCTAGTGCTAAAGCTGAGATATGATATCGCACTATAATATATTTCCCAACAATCCCAGTCTATAGATGGGTAGCCATGATACATGCTTCCAAACTCTAACCCTTGGAGGCCATGTCCCCATAATAAAAACTAAATAATCCTTTGAGGAAGGACAAAAATTTAATTAAATTCATGCACAATAAGAATAATCGATGTGCAATAGAAACAAACAAGCATGGGTTCATAGGAATTCATGGAAACCAAATACCCATGAGCATAATTAGGAAGAATTACACACAACATGCGAGATACATAGATTTTCATAACAAAAAATAAGTATAAATTTTTCATAATCATAAACAATCATGAGGCACTATATCTTAACATAAATTGGTCAAAGAAAATAGACGTGTAAGAAAAAATTTCCACCCAACCATAGGCATTCAATGTAGATACCACCCCCAATATCGGTTATGAGGGCACCAGGGTGAAGAACCAAACCATAGGTTTCTATATATCTTATCCCAAACCATCCACTCTCATGTTCAAAGAATTTTCTCACTACATAACATTATAGACATCTCTTCCAACCATCAAGCAATCATGGCACCCCCTTCCACTATGTCACACAACACAAAGAATATTTTTTCTTTCTCTACTGAATAGTCTGTAATGATCCAAATGCTCAAAATATCATAAAATAACATAATTACACACCATGTACAGAATGTCAATGTGGATCACAACTCCAAGATAGATAAATTACACAATAAATCCTTAAAGAATAGGGGAACCCCCTCCAAATAACCAAATACCTTTCATACTTCACAATTCCCTCCCAATAATGAATACATAGTCTCTTATATATAACTATTCACAGTCGCACATGAGGCCCCTTTATCACTAGGCCAACCCTATTACATATGTATTTACACATTACATGTACATTTAATCCCATATATTCCCCCCTTGGGGTCATATCATATACATTTATCCATATATATGCACCCCTTGGGTCATAACATAGTACCCTCCTTCATATCCATATATATGCACCCTTGGGTCATAACATAGTACCCTCCTTCAAAAAGATTTGTCCTCAAAGCTTTGCATTTAAAGGCTTCACATGTGATGAAACCAAGTAATATGATTTTATTATGTTCCTTCTTTATTCATTCCATTGTTGATGATCTATCCATCCAAAATCAATTCTTTTCGGTCTTAATCCTTGGTGTCTAGTTGTTGCATAATTTTCTTTCCTTTTATTCCATGTATTTTTGTTGAAGCTTCTCCAATTTGTAGTGGTTGTTGGTCTCCAATAATAGCTTTGTGAAGAATAGTTTGGTGATGCCTTGTTCCATGAATATTGACAAGTATTCCATATTCTTCCTTCATAATGTTGATGTCGTCCTTTTTGTCTTCCTTGAAATGTTTCTTGGTAATGAGGGTGTCAATACAATTTCACATTTGACGCTTTTTCTTCACTCTTCACATGCATTTCATCTATCTTATTTTAAGAGACAATGGCATCCTCTATCATCTTTGCTTGGTCCTTTATTACTCTAGCCTTGGAGATAATACCATCATATTTGGAATGTACATCCTCTAGATGGAGTTTAACTTCTTCTAGTATCTTTTGTTGACCTTCTTAAATCTTGTATTCTTTCTCCTTTTGAACTTGCAAGGTGACACCATCTATCAAATTCTGGCGTCCTTCTTCAATTATGGCTTGCATTTTTTACTTTGCCTCATCCATATTTTAGGATTCCTCAACTTTCTTGCAAATTTCCTCTTGCGGTCGTTTGGTAGATTCTTCATCTAAGATTCTTCTTTCTTCTTTATTTTGACAATTATTCTTTTGTTCTTTCAATCTCTTAACCTCATCCAATAGTTTTTTAGTATGGCTTCGTAATCTACATATCTCTTCATATTTATTTTTCAAATATTCCCTTGATTCATCTTTTTCCCACTTGCCTTTGCTAGTCTTTTCTTGCTTTAGGTTCTTGACCTCCTTAATGAGAGATTCATTAAGGTATATTATCTTAGATATATCCTCACCCTTCTTCTTAATCTCTTCCTTTTCTTCTTTTAATTCATCTTTAATTCTATACATTTCCTCCATTTTTGTATCCCTAATCCATTTAATTGAGAATATTTTTCAAATTCTTCCCATGTGGAGTGGAGTCTAGTATCTTCAACAAGGATCCACCACCACTTATGAGATCCACCTAAAAAAAACAAAGATAACCCACAAGGAATTATACCAATCCTCATACAATATTCCTTTACCTTCCTCAAACATTCCCTGGGATTGATTTCATCTTTATCTTCATCTCCACTAACGTTAGGTATTGTCATTGATTCTTAATTGAGGTCTAATCCCAATCCTTTACTTCCAACCTCTGTATATTAAGGATAAGTGTTTGAAATAGTTATAATCCTTGTTCCAATATAATATTATAGGTTTTATCTTTCCAACGAATTTGAATCCGCTCAATCAGATATTCCAATAAAAATTTATGATAGTTTTAAGTCAACATACCTTGGAAACCTTGATTTGGAGTTTGTCCTCCTGGCCGACCTTACTTCTGATGTATCTCTGAAATTTCAGCCCTTCTTAGTCTGAAATTGCGACCGGTAGTACTCTGAAATTTCTTCTCTTCAATTCCATAGTTATGACCAAAATTGGATGTGCCAAGTGGAAGTTATGGTAACTTCCCTACACCTTGCTGATTTTTCTCCTTTCCATGAGAGATCACTTGTAAATCGTGCGCCATGCACAATAATTGATATAAAATTATGAAAATTGTACCAGAAATACTATGGTCTGTCCACTATTCAATGCAGCTAGTATCGCTCAATTTGGATCCTCTATGAAGAAGTTATGGTTTTTTTATCTGGAACACATGTTTGTGACTAGTCAATATGACTAGTCAACTACCCTATCTTACACATGGTGTATCTACAAAATTAGGATGATCCAGAAGATGAAATTATTATCATGGATACCTTTCTAATTTTTGTGAATATCCTATGAGTTTCAAGGTCTGAAACTTCACAAAAAATAAATTATAGAAAAAATTCTGAGATAACTAAATTTAGGATGATTCCAGAACCCGATATTTCACAGGCTATATATCCAAAAGTATAAATACTCAGGATCTGAAATTTTAACCCTAATCACCTTGATCCTTATTCTAACTATCCTCAAAGAATTTCCTTCTGGAACATAGTATACAAAAAGTTATAGAAAAAATTCCAAGGTGTATCAGATGCAACAACGAAACCCCAAGACCTTGAGCTCTGATACCAAATGTTATGATCAAAATGCTCAAAATATCATAAAATAATAGGATTACACACCATGTGCATAATGTCAATGTGGAGCACAATTCCAAGATATATAAGTTACACAATAACTCCTTAAAGAATAGGGGAACCCCCTCCAAATAACCAAGTACCTTTCATAGTTCACAATTCCCTCCCAATAATGAATACATGATCTCTTATATATAGCTATTCACACTTTCACATGAGGCCCATTTATCACTAGGCTAACCATATTACACATGTATTTACACATTACATGTACATTTAAGCCCATATATTCCCTCCCTTGGGGTCATATCATATACATTTAGCCATATATATGCCCCCCTTGGGTCATATATGGGATTAAATGTACATGTAATGTGTGAATACATATGTAATAGGGTCGGCCTAGTGATAAAGGGGCCTCATGTGCAAGTGTGAATAGATATATATAAGAGATCATGTATTCATTATTGGGAGGGAACTGTGAAGTATGAAAGGAGGGGGTTCCCCTATTCTTTAAGGAGTTATTGTGTAACTTATATATCATGGAGTTGTGCTCCACGTTGATATTATGTACATGGTGTGTACCTCTGTTATTTTATGATATTTTGAGTATTTGGATCATTACATAGTCTGTAACACCCACATTTCCTCCAGTTTGTAAATATAACTATAACTGGCCAAGAGACTATGGCAGACTATATATGTGTGAATGTTTGATTTGATGAACCTTTGTATAAAATGGTCAATGTATGAATTTTATATTATTAATAGAAAATGGTTATGTGTTGCACAACTCCTAAAAGAAATGGAGTTTGCCAAGATAGACCATGGATTCTATCAGATAGATGGTGAGGGAAACCAAGAATGGTTGAGATGACCCTCACCAAACCAGTACCTACTAGGAGTAATTTCTCAACAATCCTCTGACCTAGAAATGAATTACCGGTCAGGTTGGTAGTTGGAAGGCCCTCAAGAGTTAATGATGAGATGGGGTAGGGTACCCATCTGTAAGGATTCCAGGCTTGACCACGAGTTGGGGATTCAAACCCACACAACCTTGTTGAGGAAGGCAAGAAAGGAAGTAATTCGGGGGACGGAGGCAGATCTGGAAGAAAGAAAAGTAGAGAAAACAATCTCCAGAAGAGAAGAGAGTATGTTTTTTGACTCTAGAGTTGAGAGAAAATCTTAGAAAGAAGCTCGTTTTGGCTGAAAGAATCCATGGGTAGGGTCTTGCTGCAAGTTGATAAATGAGACCGACGAGTGATTGAGGAAGTGCTCATGCAGACCTCCTTGCTTGGTGTAGATAAAACCGGTTGCCAAGATCCTATGGGAGGAGGAGAGTAACCTCCTTCCTTGACTTTCATGGAGAAAGGAGAAATAATATCTCTTAGAGCATCATGGTCTAGCTTGGGGGTGGCCAGCGGTAAATTTTTCAGGAGTGTCTATGCCTATGGTAGGGTGGAAACGAGCACCCCTTTTAGTAGTCGCTTCACATTTTCCATTTCTAATAAGTATTTTCATACTATGTGTAATACATTGGATGCGATGATTGAATGTCTATGTTTATGGTTAAGTTTTGCAGTGTTTAAACAACTATTAGAAATTCTCTTTTGCTTATGTAAACTGCTATATTTACATGGTCTTTGATTTACCTTAGTTTAGTTGCTAGAGAGTTATGGGTTGTGAATCTGCAGGAGAGTTGGGGTAGGATTAACTGAAACGTCTAAGTCTTGTCGACCTTTTAAGTTTACCTTAGAGGGAATCTCAAGTTCAACTCTGTGGGAGAGGGGCGTTTCCTTCGGACCTTCCACCCATGTTATTGAGGGCTCATACCCATGGCCTTAATCAAGTCTGGAATAAGAGTTGAGTGTATCCCAGAACCTCAATATGATCCCATATGACCTAGGGTTGGAAAGCCCTCGCCAAATCTAAAAGTAGTGAAGCTACTTTTCCTTCAAGACTTCAGGACTTATGACTCCACAACCCTTGAAAACAGTCGAAGGGAAGAGTCACGAATTGATGAGGGCCATGGATCTGGGAATCCAGTGGAGATCTCTCTCAGCCATTAGATTGGACTTAGGAAGGGCTAGCATTAAGTACTTCGACGAAGTTCTACTTCAAGAGAATAGGGGTGGTATAGCATCAAAATTCCCAAATGCTGGAGTCGCGAAGTTAATCTGGACCATTGAGAATAGAGGGACGTGTGTCCACAAATCAACGACTATCCGAAAGTTCAAGTATTTGACGGTATCAATGTGAAGACATAGGGGCGTGCGAGTTTCCCCGGAGATATGCAAGCCAAAGTAAATCCTAGCCATGAACGCTAGGTGCATGTGGCGATAAATCGGGCATGGTTCAGAGATTTAGAGCTTCGAAGAGGAAGCTGGAAGATACACGTTGAAGTCCCAAATGCCGAATTTACAAAGTGACGTAGACCATCGATCCTTGGATCCTTCAGGATCCCTCTCAACTATCAATCTAAGGAATCCATTGAGAACCCCTCTTAACTTCCTAACCAACTGGGAATGCATCGTGGAACGACACATGGCCCCCTCTTAACTTCCTAACCAACTGGGAATGCATCATGGAACGACACATGGCCCCCTCTTAACTTCCTAACCAACTGGGAATGCATCGTGGAACGACACATGGCCCCCTCTTGCCCCTTGTCAAATTTTGTATGTTGGACTAGAGCCATTGGATGAGAAGCTACGTGGTAGGAGATCCTATAGTCTAGAGACTTGGTACTCCGGAGGAACTTGGCCAAGAGTCTTCAAAGTGTGAAAACTCTCTAAGTCGTGAACGACAAAGTGAATCTCAACCATTGATAGGTAGAGGACAAATGGCACTAGATTTGAGAGTCCAGAGACTTGGCTCTTCAGGGAATTTGCGATGTGAGGAGTTGGTAAGCTATGAAGCCCAGAGTTGCAAAGTGATGGGAGTCATGGATCTATGGATCTATGTGGACAAACCTCGGTCATGATATTTGAAAGAAGTTAGAAGGTTGTATGTCTGGGGTTGATGTGGCTCACTGACGCCATCTAGGGTGACATGGACCCGCAACTAAGGTGCCACATGTCACCGGGATATGGAATATTCATAGACCCCTTATTCCTATTAGAGAATGACATGTGTCACCCCCTAATCAGAACACATGTCACCCCTAGCCCTTGTCACGTGTCAGCCTCTGGTTCATGCCCGCATAGCTAACGTGGTTGGTGATGCGATTAGGACTCTAGGAATCCGTGACTTCGGGAGTCCGGGACTTTGGGAGTTTAGAAGATTTGGGGAGTAGTATAGTAGAGGGACTTTCAACGCCGATCTCTGATTGTCGAATGCTAAAATGTTCAACGTCAATCGTTGATTACCAAACATCGAAACGTTCAACATTGATCGTCGATTGTCAAATACTGAAAAGATCAACTTTGATCATCGATTTTTGAATGCTGAAACATTCAAATTAGATTGATGATTGTCGAATGTTGAAACGTTCAACGTCGATCATCGATTTTCGAACGCCAAAAATGTAGAACATTGATCATTGATTGTCGAACGTCGAAACGTAGAACGTTGAACGTTGATTGTTTAATGGCCAAGGACACATGGAGAGATTTCAGGACTTTGGGGAATATGTGTGTAGTAAGAAAAGGGGTGTTCAACACCAAACACTGAAGACCACAACTAATAATGCCCAGATAACTTCGGGAGGAAATAACGTGCAAACCAAAACTAAAATTTTAGTGTGGTGGCGACCGTTTGAAAGCTCGTGGAAAGAAGTAGCCAATGGAGATCCCAGAATTAGGATTTGAGATAGTTAGGAAAAACAAAATTATGATGTCCCACCCCTTAAAAGAGTATTTAGTGGTTAGGCGTGTTACAAATTGGTATCAGAGCATGGAAACAATAGTTTTCTTGCTTGGGCTCATGCACGAGTCGCATACAAATATTATTAGAGAACTTTATGGGGTAACACCCTACCTTACCCCCCTTTTATAAGAAACTTGTCTGAAACTCTATTGAAGAGAGGAATGAAACCTTCTACTATTGATAGATGTTTTGGAAGTCTAGACTATCTGTTGCTAATGTTTCCAAATAAAGAAGTTGACTTCACTTTGCAATGATATGTGTTATTCATGAATTGATAGATTATTAACTGATCCAAATTTATGCAGGAACACAACATAATACACAAATAACCATGAATACAAAGATGCAATGGAAATAACACTTCATTTCATTAATATCAAAGAACTGAAATTTGTTTACAAACATAATGGAAATAAACTAGCTAGGGCGCTGGTAGCTTATCTTTGAGAAGAGATGTGGTGGCTACAAGCCTTTGAAATTTGTGTTACAATGAGGCTCGAAGCCATATATATTATTGAGAGACAATGGAAGCCCTAAACATCTAAAAACCTAACCCTAGGAGATGAAACGCCATAATATGGGCCCCATCGGGGTAAATTGGTACATCAATTTCCCGGGGTCGTAACTTTGGCATACTATCTTCGTTTGACACACATTATACATCATTAGAAAGATATATCCGAGGACTACAATTTCTAATAGAGAAAAATGAGTCTATAATAGACTCTTATTCAATGGTTGTTTGATTCCCAAAAAATGTTGTTTAGGGCCTCAAAACGGCTCTGGAAGTTCAGGACTCGAAAAACTGCCAAAAATAGTAAATTGTGCTACAATTAAGGAAACTAAAAGAAACAATGGTAGGGGTCCAAGTGGAATAGGTGGGTGGCCACCAATATACACCTGGATCATTCCTCCCCCCTTAGAAAGAAATGTTCCCCATTGCATTGAGTTCCTCCATGAGATGAGAAAACTTATGTTGAACTTGGTCCTTGGTGAGCCACTTGCCCTGGTGAAGGAGTTGGCCTACTTTGACAACTCGATATAGGTGGATCCTTTGCTGGCGGGTGTTCTTGATCTGTGTGTCCATAATTCAACCAATTGTGGCTTGTTCCGTGTAGTATGGATTTAACTCTGTTGGTGTGATTTGTTCTGCCATGTCGGATGTGTCCATTAGAGGTGGAAAGTAGGGCTGAAGGCGGTCCACATTGAACATTGGGTGAAGACCAAGGAATGGTGGAATATTGAGCTCAAAGGCATTATCCCCTATAGCCTTGGTGATGGTGTATGGCCCATATTTGAGAAGGCGAAGCTTGCAGTGGGGTCCAGTGAGGCGCTCCTTCTACAAATGTAGCCACACTTTGTTGCCCACCTGGAAGTTGTGTTTCACCCAATGTTGATCATGTTGCTTCTTGTACTTAGCATTGGTTATGTCCAATATGTCATGAACTTGTTGGAGAATGTGCTGAATGCACTCAATGAATTTGCTCACCTTGGCAACTTCAGACTAGACATGAGCTGAATTAGCCTTAGTAGCTGCAAAGGGCATGGCTACGTCAATGGGACATAGTGGCTGGAATCCCAAGCCCACCTGAAAGGGGTTGTGGTCGGTTGAGTTGTGGAGGGCCTAGTTATAGATATGTTGTACATAGGGGAGGCTCTCATCCCATGTGTGTGGATGCTTTGAGTTGTACATGCGCAAAATGTGTATGATCATCATGTTGATGACCTATGTCTGGCCATCAATTTGGGGATGGAAAGCTGTGGACTTGGTGAGCTTGGTGTCCAACATTGACCAGAGGCTGGACCAAAATGTACTGAGGAACCTGTTGTCTCAATCTGAGATGACAGACTGTGGGATCCCAAAGTGTACCCACACTCGTTCAAAGAAGAATTTAGCAGTGGCTTCTGCTGTGATATTCTTCTTGCAGGCCACCCTAATGGCCATCTTTGAGAAATTGTTGACGACCACAAAAACATAGTCATTTCCATGCTTAGTAGAAGGAAGGTCTGACATGTAATCCATGGAGATGGATTCCCAAGGTTGACTAGGGGTAGGCAACGGAGTATAGAGGCCTTGCTTCTTGATGGTCGGTTTGGAAATGGCACAGGCAACGCAGGATCTGATGTATTTCTTGACATCTTGTCGAAGGTTTGGCTAATAGAAATACTTATGTAGTACTGCCACTGTTTTCTTGACCCCAAAATGCCCAACGACCCGACTGTAGTGTGCTTCCCAAATCATCTTGGCATGCTCACTTGAAGGAACACAAAGGTGTCCCAGGTGACATAGTAGTGCATCCTAGAGGTGAAAATTTGGAACTCGGTTACCCTCCAAGAGCATCTTGTATGTGTGGTCGAATTCTAGATCAATCTTGTAGAGAAGCGGCCAATCAGAAGTCTCGTGCCCACAAGATTTGAGCACGGTGGTTATCGCCATGATCGATGGTCGGCTAAGGTAGTCTGCAACATTATTGGTGTTTCCCTTCTTGTACTTAATGTTCAAATGAAACTGTTATAGATATGTGGACCACTTCTGATGGCAATCATTCTACAACCTCCCTTGTGTCTATATGAACTGTAGGGGTTAGTGGTCTGTGTGGATGATCGTTTCCTTCCCCAAAATGTAATGCTTCCATTTTTGGCAAGCTTGGACAATGGAATGCATTTCTTTGTCATAAGTGGGATAATTTTGGACTGTGTCAGACAGTTTCGCTCTGTGATATGCCATTGGATGCCTTTGTTGAGTAAGAATTGCCCCAATAGCATAGTCAGAGGCATCTTTCTCGATCTCAAATGGTTGTTGCAAGTCTAGTAATGTGAGCTCTGGGGCACAACAAAGGCGATGTTTCAATTCTACGAACGCCTTCTGTTGAGATTTTGACCAAAATAATTTTTATTTCTCTCCTCCCTTGGCCACTTGACCCAAGGGCCAAGTGATATGAGAGAATCCCAACACGAACCTGTGGTAGAAATTAGCAAGACCTAGAAAGTTGTGAAGCTCTTTTAGAGTGGTCGGGGTTGGCTAATCCCGAATGAATTGGATCTTGGTTGGATCCACATGCACCCCACACTTATCAATAATGTATCCCAGATACTGAACCTGGGTCATGCCAAAAGTGCACTTCTCCAAATTGGCACACAACTTGTGTTTCTGTAGTATTTGGAGGACATGTTGGATGTGGTGGAGGTGCTCTTCCCAAGTCTGGCTGACGATCAAGATGTCATCCAAGTACACTACTACAAATGAGTTGTTGAATGGCCGCAAGATGTCGTCCATCAACCTCATGAAGGTTGCAGGAGAATTCGTCAACCCGAAAGGCATGACCAACCATTCGAAAAGGCCCTCCTTGGCTTTGAAGGTAGTCTTCCACACATCGGACGGTTCTATTGGTACCTGGTAATGCTCGGACTTCAAGTCAATCTTGATGAAATATTTTGCCCCTTTGAGTTGGTCTAGAAGGTCATCAATCTATGGGATCGGGTACCTATTCCAGATAGTGATCTTGTTCAATGCCTGATAGTCAATATAGAGTCTGCAAGTCCCATCCTTCTTCTGCACCAACATGATCGGGCTCCCATAGGGTGATGAACTTGGCTGGATGTGACCTTTCTGTAGCAGATCCTGGATCTACCTCTTGATTTCATTATTCTCTAGAATAGAGCGCCGATAGATCGGTCCATTGGGTAGCGATGCACCTGGGGTCATATCGATGAGGTGTTTGACCTGACAGTGCAGAGGCACCCTTGCGGGGGAGGTGAATATGTCCCGGTACTCCTCCACGACCTTGCCCATTTGTTGTTTTCAGGCAGAGGAGCCCTGTCTGAAGGTTGTGGCCACAATATTCTTCTTTCCCTAAGGGCGGATCATTAGGAAAACAAATTTCCCAGTTTTGGAAATGAGCTTACTACATTTTTTTGCAGTAACCAAAGAGATAGTGGCAAACGAAGGTACCTTTGGTATCCTGTACAACTTATTTCCCAAGGTAAAAATAATAGTGCGAGGCCAGGACTCATACACATCATGTCGCTTCCACAAGTATGGTTGGCCTAATAATACATCACAAACATCAAGAGGAGCAATGTGACATAATACTGTAAGTTTTAAACCTACGAAGTAAAGCAATGCATATAGATTCTTAAGAAAAACATAAATTAATCAATGGCTCATTCACATAGTACACAAAGATTTATACCGGAAACCCTCAACCGGGAAAACCTTTCTTATATTCATTATATCAAATTTCACCATTCACTATACAATATATACAATGTTTATAGGTATTCCATAGATACCAAAACCCTAATCCCTAAAACCGGGATTATTTTTAGTAAACCGCTAAAAATAACAAAGACACAATTGTCATATCTGACGCGCCCACACACACACATGCAAAGAATATAACACATACCCAACATTCTCCCACTTGTTGTTTTCTTTGCATCCAGGGGTCCAGGGGATTATATAGTCAACAATCTAGGGCAGCAATGCCCATTGTTACTCTACACCGGGAGAACTTTTCTGTGCTCACAGACTTTGTCAATGAATCTGCAACATTCTTTAAAGTGTCAACCTTTTCCAGCAATACCTTCTTTTCCTCAACCATGTCTCTCACAAAGTGATATTGTACATCAATATGCTTTGTCTTTGAATGGTAAGGTGGGTTCTTTGCCAGGAAGATTGCACTCTGACTGTCACAATCTAATATCACTGCTTGTTGTACCAACCCAATACCTAAACACAATATTTGTAACCATACTTCTTCCTTGCTTGCATGAGTGGCTTCCATGTATTTAGCTTCTGTAGTTGAGAGTGCCACTACAACCTGTCTTTTTCTCATCCAACTGATTTCTCCTTTAAATAGGTTAAACACATACCCACTTGTAGATCTTCTGTGATCTAGATCTCTAGCCCAGTCTGCATCAACAAAGCCATGTATGTCCAACACTCTGTCCAATCCTGGTCTTCCTCGGTAGCACAATCCATAACTGGTAGTGCCACGAAGATACTTGAAGACCCTCGTTACTGTTTTCCAATGATCTTTCCCTGGTTTTGACATATACCTCCTCAAAACTCCCATTGCATGTGCAATGTCCGATCTAGTACAGACCATTGCATACATCAAATTGCCAACTGCACTGGCATATGGAACATGGGACATGTCCTCTTATTCTTCTTGTGTCTTGGGACACTGATATGCAGATAAATTTACACCTATAGGAATAGGAACCGTGACCGGTTTACTTCCATGCATATTAAACCTCTGCAATATCGTCTCAACATATTTTCTCTGATTCAACCAAAGTTTCCTATTTGCGCGATCTCTTTTAATCTCTATTCCGAGAATGAAGTTAGCACCACCGAGATCCTTCATGTCAAATTTGGAGGATAGCTGCGATTTCACCTCCTTGATAACATCCATGTTATTTCCTACCAACAACATGTCATCAACATACAACACTACATAAATGAAGTGATTACCAAGCTTCTTGGAATATACACAGTGATCAACCCTTCTTCTTACAAATCCCAATCCAAGGATGTATGTGTCAAACTTTTGGTACCACATCCTAGGTGATTTCTTCAGACCATATAGTGACTTCTTTAGCTTATAGACCAGCTCTTTATTTCCCTTCACTACAAAGCCTTCTGGCTGCTTCATGTATATTTCTTCTTCCAAATCCCCATGTAGGAATGTTGTCTTCACATCCATCTATTCCACTTCAAGATCAAAAGAATCAACAATAGATAAAATAAATCTAATAGAAGTTAACTTAGCAATAGGAGAAAAAATATCACCAAAGTCAATTCCCTCTACCCGGGAATAACCTTTTTCTACTAACCGAGCTTTGTATTTATCCACTTTACCTTGTGCATTAAACTTCTTCTTAAACAACCATTTTCTACCAATAGATTTTCTTCCAGCTGGCAACTCAACTATATCCCATGCCTTATTCTTATCCAAGGAATCCATTTCTTCAACCATGGCCTTCTTCCAGAGTTTACTATCCTCTGAATTCACTACTTCCCTAACAGTTCTGGGATCATCATCAGTAATAGATAAAGAAAAATTGGAATGAAAATCAGGTGGACTATACCTTTCTGGTTGCCTTCTATCTCTCACTGATCTCCTCAATACTAGTGTATGAGGTTCTTCTTCTTATTATTTTGCTTCCTCTTCTTCAGATTATTCAAATTTTGCATCATCCAACTCAAGCTCTATTTTCTCAGGTTCATCTTGCGTTGGTAGGAATTCCTGTTTGGACACATATTTTACCTCGTTGAAAACAACATCTCGACTGTAAACATTTTTCTTGGTTTCTGGGTTCCAAAGCTTATAACCTTTCACACCATATTTATAACCAATAAAGATACACTTTTCATCCTTTTTATCCAGCTTACTTCTATTTTCCTTTGGAACATGTACATAAGCATCACAACCAAACACTCTAAGATGTTGAAGAGAGGGTTTCTTTCCAGACCATACCTCATGTGGAGTTTTATCATCCAATGTTGATGAAAGTGATCGATTGACCAGGTAACATGTTGTACCCACTGCCTCTGCCCATAATTCTTGTCCTAACCTGACACCGCTGAGCATGCTCCTTGATTTTTCCATCATTGTCATGTTCATCCTTTATACAACTCCATTATGTTGAGGAGTGTATGGAGTAGTCTTTTGCCTTGCTATATCACACTTCTTACAGAATTCTTCGAATTCATTTCCGCATAATTCTCCACCATTATATGTTCTCAATATCTTTATTTTCTTCTTTGTCTAATTTTCTACCAGAGCCTTAAACTCTTTAAATTTATCAAATACCTCAGATTTCTTTCTAAGAAAATAAATCCATGTGTTCCTTGAAAAATCATCTATGAATGAAATATAATACATAGGTTTACCTAGGGATGGAACAGGAACAGGTCCAAACACATCACTGTGTACCAACTCTAAGATCCCCTTTGCTCTTGTAGCACCATATGGGAATCTTACTCGATTTTGTTTACCATATATGCAATGTTCACAGAAATCAAAATCCAGAGTGAAATTAGACATACCTTCAACCATACCTTTACCGTGTAGTGTTCAAAGGCCCTTTTATCCAATATGTCCCAGTCTTTGATGCCACAGCATGGTCTTCTTTCCAGGGACAATATTGGTCTTATCTTCTTTATTTCTCTGTTCAGGGAAAACAAAACTGTTACACCCATTAGTATAAGTGCTTCCCAACAACTTGTATAGAGTTCCACACCAAACTCCCCTCATCAACACCATTTATCCTCATACCATCTTGCAAGTTTTCTTTCCAAATACAGTATCCACTCCTGCATCATCCATCTTGCTTACAGATATTAGGCTCCTGGCTAGTTTTGGAATGTGCAAAACCCCAGGAAGTGTTCTAATCCTTCCATCTTTTAGCAGCAACTTAACCCTTCCACATCCCAAGATTTTTGTTGTCAAGTCATCTCCTAGGAATACATCACCACCATCATCTTTTTCATATTCAGAGAACCACTCCCTGTGAGGAGTCATATGGTATGACGCACCTAAGTCGATCAACCATACATCATGGTTTTCATGTGTACTTGTAGATGCCAGGTAAACATCACCTCCTTCTTCAGTGGAGGTTTTCACCTCTGTGGAAGAGGTATTATCAGATCCCTTTGGTTTTTCAACCTTCTTAGACTTGCAATATTTCTTATAATGCCCTATTTTACCACACTTCCAACATTTCCTCAAAGATTTTCCTGAAGACTTAGATCTACCTGTAGATTTAGATCTCCACCCCGAAGGCTTACCAGGGTTCTTGTCTTGGGTACGACCTCTTACAAATAAAGCATCTGTGCTATGACTATCCATGCTTTTCCACCTCATCTCTTTAGATAACAAGGATGAAACTACATCCTTATACTTCAATGTAGATTGAGTGGTACTACCAATTGCTACAACCAGATTATCCCAAGAGTTTGGCAAAGAACATAACAAAGTAATGCACTTATCTTCTTCTGCAATCGTAATATTAACAGAGACAAGTTGACTTACCAGAGTATTAAAGGAATTTATATGGTCTGTCACAGAATCTCCATCTTCCATCCTAAGATGATAAAACTTCTTTCGAAGAAACAACTTGTTTATCGAGGACTTTGATTGATACAAATTCCCCAACTTGTCCCATAGTTCCTTGGCTATAGATTCTCTCGAGACATTCAACAAAACCAAATCTGACAGGCAGATTCGAATAGTACTCCTTGCTCTTCTATCCAACTTCTCCCAATCTTCCTTCGACATACCAGTATGTGGTGTACTGGTAGTTTGTGTACTGGTAGGTTGTGTACCAGTAGCCTGTGTGCTAGTAGACAATGTATTAGTAGGTTGTGTACCAGGATCCACAACGATCCATTGTTCTTTGTCTACAAGAAGGTCCTCCATCTTCAGCTTCCATAGCTCAAAATTTTTACCGTTGAACTTCTCTATCTCGATTCTAAAAGAGCTTGTCATTCCTCTTTATGCACTCAAATCACCATTGCAAAATATCCCACTAAACCCAAGTTTATCACAGACCCAAGATAGACTTGATCTGTCAAGACCGAGCCAAAAGCCAAACCTTCAACAACAAAGGCATCCCTCTGAAGCCAAAAATGAGCTCTGATACCACATGTAAGTTTTAAACCTCTGAATTAAAGCAATGCATATATATTCTTAAGAAAAACAAAAATTAATCAATGGCTCGTTCACATAGTACACAGAGATTTATATCGGAAACCCTCAACCGGGAAAACCTTTCTTATATTCATTATATCGAATTTCACCATTCACTATACAATATATACAATGTTTTTAGGTATTCCATAGATACCAAAACCCTAATCCCTAAAACTAGGATTATTTTTAGTAAACCGCTAAAAATAGCAAAAACCGCCCAAAAAAAAAATTCAGGGCGTTGCCCCGAACGTTATGCATAACCAGGGTGAGGCATACCTGGCCCCCCTGGGACCCCCCTAGGAAAGCGCCCGACGCACATGGAACAAACAGAGCACTAACACAAGGGATCGTCAGACGCAGTTGTCATATTTAATGCGCCCACACACACACATGCAAAGAATATAACACATACCCAAAAAATACCTCAATGGTGAAGGGCTTGATGTTGTAGGGAAGGCGAAACTGTTGGCTAACACAGAGATCTTGTCCTTGGTGAAGCCACCCGATAGTGTATGGATGAGGGTGTGTTATGGTTGGCAAGCCCAACCACTTCATGACCTCTGCTGAAATGAGGTTCTTTTGGCTCCCACTGTCGACAATGAACTATAGCGGGGAACCCTTTACCCACATTTGGGAGCGGAAGAGATTATCCTTCTCCTATGGATCTTCCAGTTCTTCCTTTTGGATCTTCGTGGTGGAGACGGTGGCATTGGGATCCGCATCGATAATCTGATTCCCTTTGTCATTCCTCTTCTTGGGTTCTGATTCAATTTTAGAGCATGCATTTGATTCAAAAGCCCTCATCTTGGCCACCAGTGATTGTTTGGCCCGACACTCACTTGTGTTGTGAGTGGAGCTCTTATAGAACTCACACCAATTTTCTGTGTCCTTCTTCGGCTTCACGGTGTTGTTCTTTGCTTGCGGATTTGGCAGGTTGTCTTGAGCTAACATGCCTTGGATTTGTCTTTTGTTCTGCGGTTTGGGGGCACCTTTCGCTTGCTTTTGATTCATAGATCCAAATTATCGCTTCTTCTATTTGAATTTCTGCTCAATCTTGGAAACATATCGGTATGTTGTACCAAGCGAGGAGATGTCGAGGAACTCCATTTCCTCTTGAATCTATCTGTGCAGACAACTATGGTACTTCATCACAAAATGTTTCTCCAAATCTTTGATACCCAACTTTGTGCGCAGGGTATGGAACATATTCGTTAGCTCATGCAAATCTTGATCCCTTTGCTGCTGCAGTGTAGTCCATTGTATGTACTTATCCTCATAGCTACCCATAGGATAATATTGTTCCTTGATGGCTTCTCGGAAAGAATTCCAAGTGGGTAAAACCGAGAATAGAGAGGGTTCCTCCTCGTCCTTTTTCTCACAGTAGGTTTCCCACCCGTCCTTGACATGGGAAGCGACTTTGAGCAATGAAAAAATAATCTTCTCTCGGTCAGAAAAGTCATGAACCAAGAAATATCCTTCTAATAGATTCAACCATCTATCTACGACATCTGCATCTATTTGACCATCAAATATGGGAATTTCAAAGTTTACTTGTACCTTAAAAGGGGTTGTGCCTCTAGAGTGGCTGTTGGATGCAGATACGTCGCCAGTGGGAAATCATTGAAGGATCTGGGCGAAGTTATCCATCATCATGTTACTTTATTTTTCAAGGGCCTCCTTGAGCAATATTTTGATAGGATATCATGCTCCCTCTTCTTTATTTTCGTCCCCAATGGGCAATCGTCGAGGTTTGCGAGGCTGATCTTGCAAAGGTTCAACTAGATTGAGCCCTAACTCCTTATACCCCTACCTCATTTGGGACATGAAAAGAAGGATCGAGAAAGAGCAGAATATTCTGATACCACTGATCCAAATTTATACAGAAATGCAACAGAATACACAAATAACCATGAATACAAAGATGCAACAGAAATAACACTTCATTTCATTAATATCAAAGAACTAAAATTTGTTTATAGACATAATGGAAATAAACTAGCTAGGGCATTAGTAGCTTATCTTTGAGAACAGATGTGGCGGCTACAAGCCTATGAACTATGTGTTACAATGAGGCTTGAAGGCCTATATATTATTGAGAAACAATGGAAACCCTAAACATCCAAAAACTTAACCCTAGGAGATGAAACACCGGAATATGGGCCCTGTCGGGGTAAATTGGTACAACAATTTCCCCAGGTCGTAACTTTGGCATACTATCTACGTTTGACACACATGATACATCATTAGAACGATCTATCTGAGGAATACAACTACTGACAATAAACATTGAGTCTGGAACAAACTCTTCTTCGTTGGATGTTTGATTCCCAAAAAACGCCATTTAGGGCCTCAAAACGGCTACGGAAGTTCAAACTCGAAAAAATGCCAAAAATAGTAAATTGTGCTACAATTAAGGAAACTGAAAGAAACAATGGTGGGGGTCAAAGTGGAATAGGTGGGTGGCCACCAATATCCACCTAGATCAATAAATAATAGAAAATGTTTTATCAGCACTCAAGCATTCAATGAACAACAAGAAAGCTACGACATAAGGGATGGTGACACACCATGAGTTAGGGGAGAGCTCCCACAATAGAGAGGAAGAATCTGATGAAAGGAGGGTAGTGGAAACCCCTCCAGATTTGGTCGAAACCATAATATGCCTCATGGTAGAATTACAGAGTTAAGGGTGATAAAGGAGCAAGAAAAACAAACTAAAATTAATGCATTCCTACTACAAATTCTATCAGAAATACAAAGGCAACTGTAACATGGTCCAACTGCTAATCATGTGGATATGCATCATACTAAGAAAACTCCAAGTCCACCTGAGATGCAAAATCATGGTCCGGAAAGTGGCCACACCAGGAGGAACACCTCAAGGAAGGACCAACATGGATCCAAGAGACACTCACCAGAATATTCCTCCGAGGAAATTGACAACTCCAAGGGATCTTCTAGTGTCAAAAATAGTTCCCATTCCTAGACGAGAAGAAAGAAGAGGAAACAATCCAAGAGTCATGACCCTGAAGAGTTCAAGAAAGTGAAACCACCCACCTTCGATGGAGAGATTAATAAGGGGGAAGAAGAAAAATTTTGGCTACTTGGCTTGAAGAATTACTTCAAAGTCCATGACTAATCTGAAAACTTAAAGGCTCAGATAACCATTTTCAAATTGAATGGGAAAGATTCCATTTGGTGGGAGTACCTTAGGAATGTGAAAGGAATCCATGAGAAGGACTTGTCATGGAAACAATTTGAGAAATACTTCAAGAAAAAGTATCTATCAAAAAAGTACTTTGATGGGAAGACCAAGGAGTTATATGTGTTGATTTTTCATAAGCTAGGTTAAGCATGAAGTTCATTCCATTTTTACATTTCACTTAACCATAAACAATAATGTTGCAGCAACCAAGATCACAAGAAGAAACACCATGCACAAGAACACAAGAAGTATCCTGGGAAACCCTTCTCAACAAGGGAAGAAAACTCAGCCAAATCCTTTGCTATATTCTACAAGAGAAAGACCTCCACCAAGATAAACCCTAGCACACAAGAGGGTGCTTCAAACCCTATAACTCTAGTTCCCAAGAGAGGTGTGTACCTTTTGCCAAGTAGATGTACTTGCTGAAATTTCCAAACTCACAAGGAAGATATGATTCTACAATGGAGAATCATCCCTTACTTATATTAGAATTGGCCAATCAAAAAAGGCGTCTATTGGCTCAACAGGTCCGACCTCTCTAAGTCAAATATATTATTATTATTAGTAGTAGTAGTAGTATTAGTATTAATATTAATATTAATTATCTTTTACATTTATTATTAACCATATTAAGGTGGGACTAACTTGTACCCTTTACATAAAAATTAGGGTTACAGGTAGGTATGACTCTTGAATTGTATATAGCAAAGGATCGTATACATCCACTAATGCTCATCCACTAGGGGAGCATCCATAGGGATGTCATAGCTCTGATTCAATTTCATTGCACAGAAGAACCAGGTCTTCACACGTTCACCTGTGCTCATCCACAGGCATGTCCACTATACAGATCTTCTTTCCCACTACCACCGACAGGAGAATCATCTGGAGTCTTCTCATCAACTCTATTGTTCAGAGGAGGATAATACATCATCTTCATTTTTGTTCTCATGACAATGCACCCAACACTTTGGGATTTCACACGTTCACCTTGTGCTCATCCACGGGCATGTCCTAACTCAATAGATCACTTTTCCACTAGATAATCATCTGGATTTCTTCTCAACTCTCTTCATGGAGGATGTCATCTCTACGTTCCTAGATTTTTCCCAGGCAGGAACCACGAACCCTTCTTAGGGTCTTTCTCTCAGGTTTATAAGCTGAGATAAAGGCTTCACATAGTTGCAATGATCCACACCTCACAGGTTTGTAAGCTGGAGAATGTATCACATAGTTGCATTTGTCAACACTCCCTCTCAACTAGGGAGGCATTCTTTATCATGCCAAGTCTCATACAGATGTATTTTGAATTTTGTCTTGGTTGGAATCATCAACACTCCCTCTCAACTAGGGAGCCATTCTTCACGAAGTTAATTTGGTGAAGATATATGCAATCTGCTCATGTGTAGGAAGGTACTGGATGTGTACGATTTTCTTCTGCGTCATATATTTGAAATAAGGTAATTTCTTCTCATCGTATTTCAATCCATCAGGAAAAATTGGGTTCTCATGGCTCACAGGATCCATCTCATGGTCAAGTAAATCTATCAGAATCTTGTGAAACCACCTTGCTTCGTATAATCGAAGCTTATATACTCTGCCTCGGTAGTACTCAAGGCCATAGAGTTTTGTTTCTTGTTGTATCAGGAACCATGGAAAACTTCACGGTAGCATATCAACTGGATGTGTTCTTCCAGTCCACTATACTTTTTGCTCAATCTGAATCGACATATCTCGCAAACTCAAGTTCACACTAGAGGCATATCCGACTGTGCTTCATATATATCTCAATACATGTTTTGTTGTTGTCTAGTGAGTCTGTCTTAGTTGACTGATGAAATGGCTAGGAAAATTCATTGCATGGCCTGGATCAAGTCTGGTGTTTAACTAGATACATCAGTGATCCAATACGTTGTGGATTAGTCTCGTCTGAATCATCATCAATCATCCTCTTTAAATCCATCATGGTGGATTTTGCATTCTGTCATACTGAACTTCTTTAATATTTTCACTATGTATTTTCCATGATCCGAGAAAATCTCATTGGTCCTCTGTCATACTTCTTGTCCCAAGAAGTAGTGCATCATACTCAGATTCTTCATCTCAAATTTTGAAGTCAAGTATTACTTGTATCCAACAACAACTCTTTCTGAATAAGTCATTAGGATCAAGTTCTTGTCACCAACACTGTATAGTTTTGGATTTGTAGTACTCTTGTCGAAATCCAAACTCATCAAGAATCTATCTATCTGATATAGTTTCCAACTCAAGGATGGTAGTACAGATGGAAGTGTATCAGCTCATTGGGTCAAGTGTCTCATCATAGACAACTCCCTTTATTTATGAGAAACCTTTGGCTATAGATCTCATTTTGTATTTATCGACACTTCCATCAGCTGCATGATTGGTCTTATGGATCCACTTGAAGGTTACCACAGACTTCCCTTTCTGGTCCTTGAATAATATCTTACACAACACTCTTTAATATATATTGCTATTATTCTGTTATGGCATCTTTCCATACTAGTTCTCTTGTTGCTTCTCTAAGACAAGGAGTCTTGGCATCAATGAATTGGCTCATGACTGAAGGATAGCTTGAAAATCTCTTTTGCTTTCTCAGAATGTATCTTGAGAGGCTTGTATGTTTCTCTGCCTCTTGCAGAGTGAGTCTAGGTAGGCATTTTATGCCCTACTGCAATATCTCTGAACATATCAACTAGAGAACCTAGATAACCTAAAGTAATGTTTGTCTCCCTTTGAATTGCTGAAGGGGGAGAAGGTATTTTCTCACTATCAATCTCCATCTGAGATTTCCAAGATCTTTGAAAAATTGTCTCTTCTTCAAGAACAACGTCTCTGATTGTCTCAATCTGTCTTTAACTAGGGATGTCTTTGAATATTCATTGTATCCTTTCTTCCTAAAGGATATATCTTGGAATTATTCTCTTTGGGTACATGAAAATACATTGGGCATCCAAATAACCCGAAGTGTTCAATATCAGGCTTCATTCTCGTGAAGACTTCTTCAAGAGTTATGTTTTTCAAAGTCCGGTGAAGACTCTTGTTCTGCACATATACTGTGTCATGTATGCTTCTTCCCATGGAATCCTAGAAGGATTCTGATCATGATTTGTAGCATTGGTTGTCTCAATGATGGCTCTATTATTCTTCTTTCCAAATGGTTTTGCCTCTTTCTGAGTCAAGTGACTCCCTCTGAAGGATAAGCATCTTCTTTGTTTAACCTATATGAAACAAGAAAAAAAAAAAACCAACACAAGAATATCTCCTAAAGGGGAATAATGAGTACATCTCTAGAATAAAAAAAAATTAAGGAATATAGTCACAGCTACAACACCTACTTGTAATGTAGCAAAATTTAAGAAATATAGGTGAGAGGAATGACAATTACAACAATCAAACCTGAATTTTTTACTTTGATTGTGTTGTTTCTTTGAATGTACTGAGATCCCTTTGGATCCATGACTTCAACAAAGGTTCCTTCCTCTTGCAATTTCACTTATGACAATGATACAAATAATATATACAAGTGCATACCTGAGGATGCTGATATGATTTCTCCAATGGCTCTTGGCTGATCTCTATCCTCTGAGATCTTTATGAAGAATATGGTCACGGTGTCACCTTTTTCATCTTTTTTATTTTGAAGTTGGCCCTTCAATGTAAGGGCTTGAGTAGGTGATTGGCTTCCTTGTCCTGACATCATCTTCCTTCCATTCATTGATAGTTGTATTTGGTAAACCCTTTACCCACAATAAGTCTTCCTTTGAAGTCTTGTCTTTCAATAAATTTGAAGTTTGTTTGATTCATCAAGCTTGTCTTCCATCATAGTTTCAGTTTATCATAATTTTAGATTCTTCACAACTCTTTGTCAATTAGGCTAGAAAACCTAACATCTAGGATAGGCTAGCACTTTTAGGTTTTATTGGACTTATGACTGCCAACAATAAGCCTTTGAAAGATAGGATAACACTGGTGAGATGAAGAGCTCCTTCAATGAGTTTGTAGAAACCCTAATTCTAAAATTTCTGTAGAAATTTGTGAAACCCTAGAAACCCTAGGGCCAAAAATTCAAAATGCTCAGAATGCCACTCTGAGAGTCTCTGGAGATGCGCTGGAAGAGGTCGTACTCTTCTATGCCAAAATTATCCCTAGCGTCCAATTATTAAGGGTTGAATCACCACTGAGAAGGAGGTCGTACATATTTTTTGGAAACCCTAGGAAGGTCGTATTGTTCTGTAGAAGAGGAGGGAAGGTTGATAAAAGCTTGTATCTTGTGCAATGGGTTCTACAAGACCTATGTTATGATACCATGTTGATTTTTCATAAGCTAGGTTAAGCATGAAGTTCATTCCTTTTTTTCATTTCACTTAACCATAAACAATAATGTTGTAGCAACCAAGATCACAAGAAGAAACACCATGCACAAGAACACAAGAAGTATCAAGGGAAACCTTTCTCAGCAAGGGAAGAAAACCGAACCAAATCCTTTGCTATATTCTTAAAGAGAATACCTCCACCAAGATAAACCCTAGCACACAAGAGGGTGCTTCAAACCCTATAACTCTAGCGCCCAAGAGAGGTGCGCACCTTTTGCCAAGTATATGTACTTGCTGAAATTTCCAAACTCACAAGGAAGATATGATTCTACAATGGAGTATCATCCCTTACTTATATTATACTTGGCCAATCAAGAAAGGCATCTATTGGCTCAACAAGTGCGACCTCTCTAAGTCAAATATATTATTATTATTATAATTAATATTAATATTAATTATCTTTTACATTTATTATTAACCATATTAAAGTGGGGCCAACCTGTACCATTTACATAACAATTAGGGTTACAGGTAGGTATGACTCTTGAATAGTATATAGCAAAGGATATGATGCACCCACTAGTGCTCATCCATTAGGGAAACATCCATAAGGATGTCATAGCTTTGATTCACTTGCATTACACAGAAGAACCAGGTCTTCACACGTTCACCTGTGCTCATCCACATGCATGTCCACTCTATAGATCTAGTTTCCCACTACCACCGATAGGAGAATCATCTGGATTCTTCTCGTCAACTCTGTTGTTCATAGGAGGCTAATACATCATCTTCATTTTTGTTCTCATGACGATGCACCGATCACTTTGGGATTTCACATGTTCACCTTATGCTCAGCCACAAGTACGTCCTAACTCAACAGATCGCTTTTCCATTGGATAATCATATGGAGTTCTTCTCAAATCTCATCATGGAGGAGGTCATCTCTAGGTTCCTAGCTTTGTCCTAGGCAGGAACCATGAACCCTTCTTAGGGGATTTCTCTCATATTTGTAAGTTGAGAGAAAGGATTCACATAGCTGCAATGATCCACACCTCACAGGTTTGTAAGCTAGAGAATGTCTCACATAGATGCATTAATGAACAATATGAAATCAAGCTGGGAAAACTCACCATAGATGAATATATCAACAAATTTCTCGAGTTTATGAGGTATGTGCCATACATAAAGGATGAAAAAGTAATGATGCAATGATTTATTAGTGGATTACCTCAGTCCTGTCGGGACATAATTGAGTTTGATGAGCCAAAGAATTTAGAAGATACTATTCGAAAGGCAAGGTATTGCTATGAGCAATTCAAGAATAAGACAAAACCCTATGAAGACTGGAAGAAGAAAAAAAAATCGATATTTAAGAAGAAGGGGTTTAAATCCTCGATAAGAATGATGGGATCTCTAGGATTATCCTTCCTACCAGAAGTGTGTATCAACAAAAATTTTCATCCTAGAGTGGAAATAAACCATTAAGAGCAGTTCCAAGTAAGATTGATAACACGAAGAGAGAACCCTTGAAATGTTGGGGTTGTGGAGAGGAACATTTGTTGAGGGACTGTTTGCATAGGCAACAAAGCAATAAGAGGGTCTACAATGTCCAAGAGGCTACCACAATCAATGATGTGGCTAGGAGCATGCTACAAATTTATGCATCTTTGGATAATAGACAAGATGACCACAAAGCTTCAGTGGTGGAGATGGAAGGTACCATTTCCAACCATATTCTAATTTGAGTTATGTTACCCCTCAAGCTATTGAGAAATGTAAATTGCAACAAGTTAAACATGTTAAATCACGGCTGGTACAACTAGCCACTAGAACCAAAAGAAAAATAGCAGAGGTCATACCAGCATGCCAATTTGTTATAAGTGGCTTACCCAGCCAAGCGAACCTAAACATACTTTTTTTAGGATCTTATGATTTGTTGATTGGCATGGACTAGTTGGCTTCCCACAAAACCAAGTTGGACTATTACAGTAAAAATTTGGAGTGTGGAAATGAAGAAGGAAGAAGGGTAACCCTACAAGGGATTCAAAAGCATGTCTTAGTGAGACAAATATCATCCCTCCAAGTGAAGAAGTATTGCAGAAAGGTATGTCCCTTGTATGCAATACAAGGACTTAACTCTATTGAGAATGACAAACCCAGCCTAGAGGACCATCCCATATTAAGAGAATATAAAGATGTATTCCCATAAGAGGTGCCAGGTCTACCTCCAATTAGGGATATTGACTTTTCAATAGAACTTGTACCAAGAGCGATACAAATGGGTAGAACTCCCTATAGAATGAGTGCACCAAATCTAGTTGAGCTCAAACTACAACTGAAGGAGATGTGGGACAAAGGATACATTCGACCTAGTATGTCCCCCTGGGGAGCACCAACCTTGTTTGTGAAAAATAAGGATGGCACACTCATATTATGCATAGATTACAGATAAATCAATAAGATGACCATCAAGAATAAGTATCCCTTACCAAGGATCGATGACTTGTTTGACCAATTAAGGGGTGCTACAATCTTCTCCAAGATTGACTTGAGGTCTGGATAGCATAAGGTCCAAATTAAATATGCAGACATCCACAAGACAACCTTTAGGACAATATATCGTCACTATGAATTTTTGGTGGTGCCATTTGGGCATACCAATGCATTGACCAATTTTATGTGCTTAATGAATAACATATTTAGAAAGTTCTTGGATAGGTTTGTGTTGGTTTTCATTGATGATATCCTAATCTATTCCAAGAATAGGGAAGAACATGAAGAACATCTCAATCTAGTACTCCAAGTACTAAGAGAACATCAGCTCTATGCTAAGCTTAGTAAGTGTGACTTTTTCCAGAAACAAGTCCATTACTTAAGCCCATGCTATCTCTGAGGAAGGAGTGGCAGTTGATCCTGACAAGATTAAATCCATCATGGATTGGCCTACCCCAAAGGATGTATCTGATATCATATCCTTTATGGACCTAGCAAGATACTATAGGAGCTTCATAAAGGGATTCTCCAAGATTGGTTTCCCAATCAACTCCCTTAAGAAAAAGGGGGCTAAATTCATTTGGACATCAGAATGTGAAGGAATATTTTAAGAGATGAAATACCTTTTAACCAATGTGCTTGTATTGAAGATTGCAGACCCAAACAAGGACTTCCTTGTGTGTACAGATGTCTGCAAGGAAGGGCTCGAAGGAGGCCTTATAGAAGAAGGACATGTGATTTGCTACGAATCCAAAAAATTGACTGAGCATGAAGTCAATTATGTAACCCACAATATGGAATTGGCTACCATAGTGCATGATTTAAAAATTTGGAGGCATTACCTCTTAGGTAGAATATTTGTACTTATGACAGACCATAGTGTATTGAGGTATTTGTTTGACCAACCAAAACTCAATGTGAGACAAGCTAGGTGGATGGATTTCCTTAGCGAGTTTGATTTTGAAATCAAACACATCAAAGGAAAGGAGAATAGGGTGGTTGATGCCCTTAGTAGAAGTATGAAATTGGTTCACTTGGCAGTTGTAAGTACCAATGAATTAGACATCAAAGAGAGAGTCAAAAGTGCACAAGAACAGATGCATTTTTCAAGACCGTGACATCATACCTAAAGCAAGAGCCCACAAGGATGAAGTACGAAGGCTATCAGATGTTTAATGATGGCATGGTGAATTATATGGGAAGATTGTATATTCTAACTTGTGACGACTTGAAGAGGTTCATAATGGATGAACTACATAAAAGACCATATACTAGTCATCCTAGTTATCATAAAATGATCATGACCACTAGGAAATTATTTTATTGGCCCAGAATGAAAAAGGACATACCTGATTACTTAGCTGAGTGTCTAGAATGTTAGCAAGTCAAGGTAGAGCACCAACACCTAGCATGGATGTTTCATCCCCTACCAATTCCCGAATGGAAATGGGAAACCATCTCCATGTATTTCATCACAGGGTTACCAAAATCAACCAAATAGAATGATGCCATCATGGTAGTTGTGGAAAAACTTAGCAAGGTTGCTCACTTCATTCCCGTCAAGTGAACTTGCAAGGAAATAGATATTGCCAATATTTTCATGAAAGAGATATTTATACTACATGGCATGCCTAAGGAAATTATATCCGACAAAGATACAAAATTTACTTCAAACTTTTGGAAATCTCTGTTCGCTGGATTTGACACAAAATTTCACTTTAGTGTAGCCTATCACCCTCAATTTGATGGGAAGACAAAGAGGGTAAACCAAGTGTTATATGACATGTTGAGGATGCATGTAATGCATCAACCCAAGAAGTGGGAAGACTACCTACAACTGGTACAATTTTCCTAGAACAATGGTTATCAAGAGTCATTAAAAATGAACCCTTTTGAAGCCCTCTATGGAAGACAATGCAACATTCCAATTAACTAGAACAACCCAGTAGACAGAGTTACAATCGATTCGAATATGCTAAAGGGAATGGAACAACAAGTAAATCAAATTAGATGAAATCTGAAAATAGCCCATGACAGACAAAAGAGCTATGCAGATAGAAAAAGAAATCCTAGGGAATTCAAAGCAGGGGATCATGTGTATCTCCGAGTTAGACCCAAAAAAATCTCTTTGAGGATGGGAGATTGTGCCAAGATGGCACCTTAGTATTGTGGACCCTTTGAAGTTTTGGATAGAGTGGTATCGATAGCCTATATGATAACACTTCCTCCCACAGTGAAGGCACATAATGTTTTCCATGTTTCGTTATTAAAGAAGTATGTACATGATTATAATCATATTATTGACTGGTTTGTGATTCAGGTGGAACCCGAGGGACAATTCCTACCAGAACCTCAATCCATAATAGACAGGAAGGAAACCCCACTCAGGAATAGAACCATTTCACAAGTCAAGGTGCAATGGAAACACTTTGGCCTAGATGAGGCTACATGGGAAATGGAGGATGCCATGAAACATGAATATCCATTTTTGTTTACTTCTATACATACAAAGCACATCGACAGACAGATCATCGAGGACAATGTTCCTTTAAGGGGGAGGGAATTGTAACACCCCTGTTTCCCACAATTTGGAAATATAACTATAACTAGCCAAGAGACTATGGCAGACTAAATATGTGTGAATGCTTGATTTGATGAACCTTTGTATAAAAGGGTCAATGTATGAATTTTCTATTATTAATAGAAAATGGTTATGTGTTGCACAATTGCTGAAAGGAATGGAGTTTGCCAAGATAGAACATGGATGCTATCAGAGATATGGTGAGGGAAACCAAGAATGGTTGAGATGACTCTCACCAAACCAGTACCTACTAGGTGTAATTGCTCCCCCTGTCAAATGTTGTCTGTTGGAATAGATTCTTTGGATGAGAGGATACATGGTAGGATATCCTATAGTCCAGAGACTTGGTAATCCAGAGGAAATTGGCCAAGAGTCTTCAAAGTGTGAAGAATCCCAAAGTTGTGAAAGGTGAAGTGAATCTCAACCATTGATAGGTAGAGGACACATGGCACTAGATTCGGGAGTCTGGAGACTTGGATCTTCGGGGAATTCGTGATGTGAAGAGTAGGTAAGCTCTGAATCTTGGAGTTGCAAAGTGACGGGAGTTGTGGATCTATGGATCTACATGGATAGACCTCGGTCGTGAGATTTGAAAGAATCTAGAAGGTTGTATGTCTGGGGCTGATGTGGCTCACTAATGTCATCCAGGGTGATGTGGACCCACAAATAAGGTGCCACGTGTCACCGGGATATGGACGATTTGCAGACCCCTTATGCCTATTAGAGCATGACACGTGTTACCCCCTAATGAAGACATGTGTCACCCCTGGCCCTCGCCACGTGTCAGCCTTTGGTTCATGCCTGCCTAGCCAACATGGTTGGTGATGAAACCGGGACTTCGGGAGTTCAGAATATTTTTGGCATAGTATAGTAGAGGGATGTTCAACGTCGATCGTCGATTGTCAAACACTGAAATGTTTAACATCGATCATCAATTCTTGAATGTTGAAACGTTCAACGTCAGTTATCGATTTCTGAACGTCGAAACGTTCAACATCGATCGTCGATTGTTGAATGCTGAAACATTCAATGTCGATCGCTGAAATGTTTGACATCGATCTTCGATTGTCGAACGCTGAAAACTTAGAACGTCAATCGTCGATTATTGAACATTGAAACATAGAACGTCGAACATCGATCATCGAATGGCCAAGGCCATGTGGAGATATTTTGGGACTTCGGGGAGTATGCATGCAGTAAGAAAAGGGGATTTCAATGCCGAACACTGAAGACCCCAACTAATAATTCCAGGATAACTTCGGGAGGAAATAATTTGCAAACCAAAACTCAGATTTTAGTGTGGTGGCGACAGTTAGAAAGATCGTGGCAAACAATAGCCAATGGAGATCCCAGAATTAGGGTTTGAGATAGTTAGGAAAAAAAAAATTATGATGTCCCACCCCTTAAAAGAGTATTTAGGGATCAATTGTGTTACATAGTCCCTTAGAGATATTCTTCCTTCTAGTTCTCTTCAATACAAGTAGAAAGAGCCAAGTCTATTGTATGTTTTTTGGAAGTTCACCACAAGAATAATACTTGTCTCTCAAACATAAAAATAGTATCAAATACATAGTGGGTGGTGATTTCCTAACTTTCCTAGCCTCTAATATCACCTACAACCATCCATATTTCATTCCAATTCTGTAATTTCCTCTTCACGGTGTTGAATTTGGTTAATTTCAAGTGTGGTAGTAGCTAGCAATGGATAACATAACACGAGCTATCTAAAGCAAGCACTTGAGAATGTTGAAATGAATGTTGGAGTTAATGGAAATGAGAGAATTGAGGGACATGGTGGCTAACATTACTTATGACAAGAGAAATGTAGGACTCTTATACTTCCCCGTGATGATTGTACTCAATCCATGCTTCTATAACTACATGAGAAGATTTTCCCACTAACCTAGTACATGCATTCAATGATTGGATTTAATAAGTCGAAGGAGGTGGATGGCTTCGTTTAAGTCACATGGTGGAATAGAGATGAGATACACAATTATAATTGTATTAAATTGGTCCCAAATTGTATTAATGACACTTTCATACTTGTTTTCCAATTCATCTAACCTATTTAAAACATCATTATCTTGGTTCCCTTTTCCTTCCATTGCACATGCTATGAATTCCTTTACGTGCCATCATAAGTCCATTTTTATTGAGTACTTGGTCTCTCTACTTCTTGAATAACTAGTATTAGGGATCCATGGTGCAATTTCCTCATCAATCCTTACACTTGAAGTGCAATTGCTTTTTGTCATGACCTTGTTTTTCGTGGCTTCCACCTCTTTTTTAACTTTATGTGAAAATTTGTTTTGGTAGGCCATTTTTGAAGCCACTACATAAGGAGCCTTATTTTCTCTCATGTGGTCATGCCCCCATCAATATAGATTCCTTATATTCATGGGGCCATCCCTAACCAGTTGATTTCCTAGCTTCCATAGTAGTAGCTGCAACGCCCACCCTCTTTGTCATGCCTTCAGTATTTCCTATCATTGCCAACATCCAATCCAACAGCCCAAGGTCACCATAGCTCCAAATATGAATTCCACTCTTCATTGTTCTATCAAAGTATGTAATAAATTAGATTTTGAACCCCATTACAACTATAATGTTTTGTGTTAATGTGTTGATCTTGATTTCTCAATGTTATCGCACAATCTGTAGATTGGGAAAATCCCAACCCAATCCATGGAAGTGTGACAACCATGGGAATACCTACCCACTATAATCTTAATAGACACTCCCCTCAGTTTAGTGATGATTAAATCACCACAAGGGGGGAATCCAGGTGACCCTAGGGGGATTGAGATGAAAAGTGATATGATGACGAGTGAAACCCCTATAGGTCCATCTTGGAGATGAAGAATGGCTTAGAAAGGAGTATTGTGAAAGGGTAGATGGTTTCCAAGTGTTTTGCACTTTCAAAACAATGTTAGCCTTGCCTGGAACAAGACAAATGATCATAAACCAAGCCTTTTATCAAAGGGGATCAATCAAGAATCCTTGTTGTCCCAAATTGAATAAGTATGGAAATATATATATCAACAAATAAAGGTGTTACTAGCTGCAAAATTAACCATCCAAAACAAAAAACAATTATTGGGTAATCAAGCCCTAATCATGTAGATAATCTCCCAATACTTTAACACAAGTTCTAATGGAAAAGTAGGGCTGCAAAAAGATGTTATCAGAAATATACTAGGGAAGCTTTGTGGTTGTAGAAATTTTTTTCTACATCAACACGTTCTAGCCATTCGAAATTCATAAGCAAGATACTCAAAAGAAAGCCCTTGACAAGGAGAATAATTAGCACTAATTACTTGTAATTTCCAGATGTAGAAAGAGTGATAAAAGATGATAAAAGACTAAGTTTTTAGCATACCTAATGGTTGTAGAAATTAATTTATAAAAACAAGAGAATCACTTGGCTAAAGAAGACGCCTTAGATTTTCAAACAAGATTATAACATGAAGAACAACTTCCAACTCAAACAATTGCAAAATCTCTATTTTTCAGGTATACCAATGCAATGATTTTATATCTCCAATGCAAATTAGATTAGTGCCTTATTAATTGGGTTATGGGGTCTCTTTTTATAAGGGCTAGTTGTGTTACCTCCCTAGGGGTGTAAACCTTTTTACTCCCTATGGAAAACCAAACTAACAAGGTAAGTCTAGGAGGGTGTAAGCCTTTTTACTCCTAGCAACCTTTGCAAAGTGGCTTATCCAAGACAAATGTGATAGATATTAGTGGAGGGTGTATGAATTTAAACTCCTCCAAGGTTTTAGACAAGAATAACCATGAAACAAGAAGAAATAACAACAATATGCAGAAAATTCCTTACCAATTTCAAGAGATGGCAAGATAAACCCTTTTCTACCAAGAATATTCCACCACAAAGCAAGAATAAGCATCCAAGAGAGACAATGCACCACTTTTTTCTCCAAGAGACAAGTACTAGCATTCAAAATTGCATAAGAGAGAGAATGTGTGAATTCCCAAGTAGGGCGAAAATTTTAGCCAAGCAATATGTAATTCTCAAGTGTGATATGTCTAAAATGAAAGTGACAAGGCCTTTATTTATACAATACCTTGTAAACCAAATTTGTCCACATACTTAGGGTAAAGAGAAAATTAGGGAGGCTGACCTCATTAATTTTCCACTTTACAAATTATAATTCAATTTTACAAAAGAAGAAAACCATAAATGATGATGTCATGCCCTTTAGGGGTGACGTTTTGGCATAATGAGTAAGTCATTGAGCTTCTTGAAGGACACGTTGGGCCTCCAAAGGCCATATCTTCAAGTGCAGAGATATTCCTCCATCCAAACATGCCAAGTCATCATCAAATCATCCAACACCACCAAGCCCTAGCCCTCCAAGTGTGATGTCATGCCCCAAAAGAGTAGAATGTGGCCTCCAAAGGAAAACGTTGGGGATTAGAGGGATAGTGAGTCACCTCCAAGGGATAATAAAGTGCCTCCAAATGCAACGCCCGTCTTCCAAGTTGTTCGAAAGAGTGGGGAAACATCATTGAACATGTGGGCTTCATGCTCCAAATGAAGTTCCAAGTGATCGTGTGCCTTCACAATCAAGCTTTCAGTTGTCAAAGACTTGGAAAGAAAAACAAGTAGGCCCTCCAAGGGTCCACAAGTCATAATATCAAGCAAAGTAATCCATATCTAATAAAATAACCACTCAAGAATGTGCATGAAATCCCCCCTTTTCAAAATAAACAAATGCTCAAAGACCTTATACAATTTTCCAAATTTAGATATGTGAAGGGTGTCATAGTGCCCTATTGGGTAAACCAATTCCTCAAGTAGGGGAAGTTACCAAGGAGAAACTTCTCTAGGCCATGTGGTGGATGTGAGATGGATGGGGTTTCATGACATACAAGGGATCATTATGTCTCATTTATGGGTGCCTTTGTTGAGGGTTAGCCACATCTCTTTTCTCTTTTTGTTTTTAAGGCATAATTTTTCCAAACCCTTTATTAGCCATTTACTTTTCATGTGTCACCAAGTTGAAGACAATAAGGCCACTAAAAAATAAATGCATAGCCCACATACGCTCTACCTTGGTTTGCATGCCTTTCCAAATTGAATCCAATAAGGGGCACTAAAAAGGAAATGCATAGCCCACAAACTCTCTACCTTGGAAACTTTAAAAGCAATTGATTAATTATTTATTTTATGGGTATATTACTTTTGTTTTATTAGAAGTGTTTCATTTCTCTTGGTATCCTAGGATGAGTCTTTATTGCATGATGTTCTTCCTAGGGAGCCTTCAATCCTAATGGCCCCTTCATCCCATGAAATGAGGTACATGCCCTTCTTGGGTCAATAATCACTAAAACCCAAAAGGTTGGGAGATGGAAAGGAAGAAGTGATGGAAGGTGGTAAGTATGAGTGGGAATGGTACGATGAACCTTCAAGGAGGTCGCCTGGTAGAAACCCTTTCCCTAAGGGTGGTCACTTATTAGGAAACCATGACACTCACCAAGGTGAAGTAGAGAAAAAAGAATAATTTCCAAGAAAATGTTTTCAAAATCAATAAAGGACTCTTTGCAACAGGTTTAAATGCTTGAATTATTATAATACACTCACCACAATACCAGACTTGTTACCTCATGTAGTAATACATGTTGTCCTCTGTGATCCAAGCTAGGTGTGGTGGATGTTGCTCCCATCAATCGGATGGTGATGTGTAGTGAATAAAGGACTTTGCGTGTTGGGATGGCTCTCGGTACTCCATGTTTACAACCTGAGAGCCTCGAGACATAATCTCTTTAGTTATCCCTAGAAATGGGGGATAACATCTGGCTCCTACTTGGGGATATGTACTTGTCATAGAGTGCATGAGAACCTCAACATCTCTTGGTAAGATCCATGCCTACACACACTAAAACAAAAAAAAACTATGGATATCTAGGGTGGCTCACTCACCCTTTGTCCATATGATAAAAAACCCAAAATTCCAACTAATATTTAAAAGAAAATTTTACATTTTTTCCAAAAATTTCGAAACTAACATGTAATATGATGAAAGCAAATGATGTAAAGAAATTATGCAATAATGCAAGTAGAGAAAAATGAAAAATGAGATATGACATGCAAACATAAGTAGATGCAACTAGGCTATCATGAGAAAGCAAATGTAGATGCAAGGGAAAACAAATGACCTACCTACTTACCTGGGCCCTGGGTCCTAAAGAAGTCGGGTTCCTTGGATGTAGGGTCGGAGAAGAGACCCATCAATCGATAATGACATATTTCTCCCATCCCTGGTAGACAACTATTACTTTCCTTTCTTTGAACTCTTCTTGATGATGTAAGGGCCAATCCATAAAACCTAATTCTTTTCATCATACTTGGGATCACCTCTCTTTTTGTCCCATGTGAGTGCAAGGCTCCCTTCATTGAAGTTAATTTAAGTCTATGAAGGTGGTTCTTCCTTGACCATATCTTTGATAGCTTGTTCTTGCTCGTTATCTTTCATAGCTTCATCTTTCATGAGTATTTTTATGGATCTTGGTTCTTTCCCTTGGAATTATGTAAGCTTTTCTTTGTATTTTTCCATCCTTGGAAGTAGTATGTCTATGAAATATTATTTCACAAAAGGAAAATCTTGAGGTTCATACTTAATGATCTGTCGAGGCACATCCCACTCAGAATCATTGTGATAATCGAGGTGATTTAGATCCATCACATGCTTCTTGACTACTTGTTGACTGTAATGAATCTTAGATGTGCCATACCCCATGTGAATATGTGCATGAGTAAGATCCATGCTAAGGAAACCTCCTATGGCAGAAACCCAACTTCTTGACAAAATCATGGCCCAAGCATCCAGAACATCAATCACCACTATGTTCATAATGAGTCTGATATGAGGGAAATCATGCAAATACACCTCCATGTCTTCTATGAGACCATATACTTTCACCTTCTTTGAATCAATTATGCACACATTTCCATATGGGCGAGTTGTCTTCAAGCAAATTTGTTCCATTACCTTCAAATAAATCACATTTGTTGAAGCCCAAAAATCCAACATGCAATTATTCAATTGGAGACCATTCACACCCAATGAAAGATAGAACATAGGGTTTTAATCTCTTTGTTGTCCATGATACATGGTGTTCATAATTACATGAAGATCTTATGCCTTATATGGTACCTTCAACACCTTCATAAATTCTCTTCTTGCATATGGGATCTTGCACATCTCAACTACATGCACTGACATATTCATCTTCCCCATCATGGCCGACACATATATATTCAAATTAATTTCTTCAGTGGCTGGCATGGATTTTGGGAGAAGGTTGTGCATTGGTGGTGAAGGAGGTGGAGGAATTGATTTAATTGGTTGAGGTGGTTCCTCTTTTTCTTGCGGTGGAGGCACTGTAGCTGATGGTGGAGGAACTAGAACTCTATTTATTCTTGCATATGTAAAAATTTATTTCTTCCTCAACTAGTTTTTCGTATTCTCATCTAGTTGATTTAGTGCTTTGATATGACCCTTTCTGGCACCCCTTTTCCTAACCTCCTCAAGTTTCTCTAGTGTAATCTATACATACTCATCATATTGAAGTGAAAATATTGTATCAATGAAATTGATTTGGTCTACAGAGCCTTCTTCCTCTGTCCGTCTTGGGGACTTGTTTTTTGAATGTTCTTCATTACAAGGCAAGCACCATGGAAATTCTTCTGTATTGACCATCCCAACTGGATTCAATGTGTTGGGAACCTTTACCTCCTATTGAGACCTCACCTTCCAACATGTGTTTGGTTGTCTAAAAACTTGAGGTTTTGGAGCGGACTGATTTCTCTCCAATGTTTTCAACTTGTTCATAATCTGATTCTGAATTTGGACAAACTGAGTATTCATCTGATCAAACTTTTGAACTAGGAGAGTGACTAGTTCTGGTGCATTTTTTGTTGTAGTCTTTGTTTTTTCTTCCACCTTGGCACAAGGAAACTGAAAGGGATCCCCTTGAGCTGATGTGATTTTCCTCGATTTGTGTACTATATTCCTTGGCCTTTTCCAAAGTGTCAGGCACTTTATCCTTGAGGACAAAAGAAAATTTTCCTTGAAATGCATTCATGTAGAGAACACAAATGATTGTTTCCGGTGGATGTAGGTCAGCGAGGATCTGATCATACAACTTATCAAATCTAGTAGTAAACTATTTCACCGTTTCATTTTTCTTTTTCTTGATTTGATTGAACTATGGCAATAACATTTTGTTGTCTTTATTTGTTGACCATCTACTTGTATGTAATTTAGTGAAATCGTCATAAGATGTTAGATGATTTTTAGGTATTCCTATGAACCATCTCTTGACATATTCATCAAGAGACATGAGTAATAGCCTCATCACAACATCTTCATGTTCTGCACCTTCATTCATCAAGGCCACTCCTATTGCATATAGGTGGTCTTCTAGTGTAACCACATTGTTTCCAGTGAATTTTGGCAACCATTTATGAGTTTCTTTGGGCATGGTACTGGGGTACCCAACTATGGAGGCCAATTTCAATGGTTTGAAAACGTTTTTAGACCAAGAGTGAGCCATTTTGTTGAGGGGAAGGAAACCTTGGAACACGGTTTTGAAAATAGGGGAATTATGAGGAGGCCTTCTTCGGTAAACTTTAGAAGGTTTGAATCTTCTGGGGGGAAAATATGGTGGGTTATGGGATGGTGGAGTTTTCGGATGAACTTTATGGAAGGCTCATCAAGAATGGAAAGGGAAATTCCCTCAAATGGAGTCGTCATGCAAGCTATGGGTAAATGCTTTGGGATCAAAGCTTTCCATAGTGTCCTTAGGGCTTGAAAGAGGATTCAAAACCCTCCCCAACAATGACGAAAAAATGTTATCACAAAATATATAGATTGGAAAAATGCCAACCCAATCCACATAACTGTGAAAATTGTGGGAGTAGCTACCCACTTACACCTTAGATAGACACTCCCCTCACTTTAGTGATGATGAAATCACCACAGTGGGGGAATCCTAGTGACCCTAGGGGGATTGAGATGAAAAGTGATATGATGATGAGTCAAACCCTTATAGATCAAGCTTGTATATGAAGAATGGGTTGGAAAAGAGTCGTGTGAAAGGGTAGATGGTTGTCAAGTGTTTTGTACCTACAAAACAATGTTATCCCTGCCCGGAACAAGACAAATGATATTAAACCAAACTTTTTATCAAAGGGGATCAAGAAAGAATCCTTGTTGTCCCAAATTGCAGTAGCATGAAAATATATAGATCAACAAATAAAGGTGTTACTAGCTGCAAAATTAACCATCCAAAACATCTAATAATTCTTGGGTAATCAAGCCCTAATCATGTAGATAATATCCCAATATGTAAACATAAATTTTGAAGGAAAAATAGATAATATCCCAAGATGTTATCAACAATATACTAGGGCAGCCTTGTGGATGTAACAAATTTTTTCTACAACAACAACTTCTAGTCACTGAAATTCACAAGCAAGATACTCAAAATAAAGCCCTTGACAAGTAGAATAATTAGCACTAATTACTTGCAATTTCCAGTGGTAGAAAGAGTGATAGAAGATGATGAAAGTGTAAGTTTGAAACAACCCTAATGACTGTAGCAATTAATTTATAACAAAATGATAATCACTTGGCTAAAGAAGACACCTTAGAGGCTCAAACAAGCTTATAACATGAAGAACAACTTCCAACTCAGACAATTGCAAAATCGCTATTTTTCATGTATACCAAAGAAACGATGTTAGATATCCAATGAATTTAATTAGATTAGTTCCTTATTAATTGGGTTATGGGGTCTCTTTTTATAAGCGCTAGTTGTGTTACCTCCCTAGGGTGTAAGCCTTTTTACTCCCTAGGGAAAATCAAACTAACAAGGTAAATCTAGGAGGGTCTAAGCCTTTTTATTCCTCCTAGAAACCTTTGCAAAGTGTATTATACAAGACAAATGTGATAGATATTAATGGAGGGTGTATGTATTTATAGTTATCCAAGGGTTTAAACAAGAATAACCATGAAACAAAAAGAAATAACAACAATATGTAAAAAAATCCTTACCAATTTCAAGAGATAGCAAGATAAACCCTTTTCTACCAAGAATATTCCACCACAAAGCAAGAACAAGCATCCAAGAGAGATCTCACACCACTTTTACCTCCAAGAGACAAGTACTAGCATCCAAAATTGCATAAGAGAGAGAAAGTGTGAATTGCCCAAGTAGGGTGAAAATTTCAGCCATGCAATATGTAATTCTTAAGTGTGATATGTCTAAAATGAAAGTGACAAGGTTTTTATTTATACAAGACCTTGAAAACCAAATTTGTCCACATACTTAGGGTAAAACACAAATTAGGGAGGCCAACCTCCTTAATTTTCCCCTTTACAAATTATAATTCAATTTTACAAAAGAAAAAATCCCTAAATGATGACGTGATGCCCTTTAGGGGTGATGTTTTGGCATAATGAGCAAGTCATTGAGCTTATTGAAGCAGATGTTGGGCCTCCAAAGGCCATGTATTTAAGTGACAAGGTCTTCCTCCATTCAAACATGCCAAGTCATCATCAAATCATCCAACACCACTAAGCCCTATCCCTCCAAGTGTGACGTTGTGCCCTAGAAGAGTAGAATGTGGACTCCAAACGTAAACATTGGGGCTAAGAGGGCTAGTGATTCAACTCCAAGGGATAATCAAGTGCCTCCAAAGGAAACGTCCCTCTTCTAGGTTGTCTGAAAGAGAGGGGATGCATCATCCAACCTGTGGGATTCATGCCCCAAATGAAGGTCCAAGTGACCTTGTGCCTTCACGATCAAGATTTCAACTATCAAAGACATGCAAAGACAAACAAGTACACCCTCTAAGGTTCCACAAGTCACAATATCATGCCAAGTAATCCATATCTAATAAAATAACCACCCGAATATGTGCATCAAATACCCCCTTTTCAAAATAAACAAATGCTCAAAAACCTTATACAAATTGCCAAATTTAGATATGGGAGGGTTGTCATAGTGCCCTATTAGGTAAACCAATTCCTCAAGTAGGGGACGTTCCCAAGGAGAAATATCTCTAGGCCATGTATTGGATATGAGCTGGATGGGGTTAGACTTTTAGGTATGGGGTTTCATGATATACAAGGGCTCGTATTGTCTCATTTATGGGCACCTTTGTTGAGGGCTAGCTACATCTATTTTCTCTTTTTGTTTTTAAGGCATAATTTTTCTAAACCATTTATTAGACATTTACTTTGCATGTGTCACCAAATTGAAGGTAATAAGGGGCACTAAAAAGGAAATGCATAGCCCACATACACTCTACCTTGGTTTGCATGCCTTTCCAAGTTGAAGTCAATAAGGAGCACTAAAAAGGAATTACAGAGCCCACAAACGCTCTACCTTGGTGTTATAACCCTAAATTGCACCATGCATACTTACCTAGCATCAGGACAACTCATATCCCTTCTTTGCCAAAGCACTCCTTCAAAATCCTCTTTTATAAAGGACCACGTGCCCTAATCCATTACTGCACGCATGTACACGCTGGCTAACCCAAAACAACCCGCGTGGACCGACAAAAGCATGAAAAAAAAGGAAAGTTGCCGACAGAACAAAAAACTATGGGTGAGTTAACTTAAACTCTCGGCCATGCATGGCCGAGGGTTCATCCAAATACCTAGCTCCTTCTAGCCTATAAAAGAAGGGGTAGGGGTCCCATTTGGAGGAGGAAAAATATAGCAAAGAAACTCTGCCCATTTACGTATTCCCATTTTTCCAACCCTTTAGCCTTTCCTTATGCCAAAGGACATTCAAAGCAAATAAGTTGGAGGAAAGAAGAAAAGGAGCCCAGGATCAGGTTCAAGGAGCGGTGGCCAGTCTCAACTTTTGTAAGTTGACTCATTCAAAGTAATAAAGAAAGTGTTTTTCCCATCCCAATTCATGAAATTTTTATGGTTTGATTAGTTTATGTTTGGATTTCTAACCCATTAGTATATAAGTAGTATGCATGCATAGTTGTTTCTTGTCTTGGATGCAGGTCAGCTTTGGAAGGAGTATTACGAACAAGGAATCAAGCACAATGGAGGATCAACATCAAACGCCGGGAACGAGGTAGGTTGATCTTTCCATGCATTTACTAAGAAAAGTGGATTTAAATCTAGGGATGAAGGTAGAAAGTAATTTCTCTTTGGTCATATCTACATGCAAAGTCTGAACTCTATTTGCTAGTCCGTAGGGAGATTTTCCCAACAACAGAATTGGCGACCATACTGAGGAGACTCTCCGGGGTTCCTGGAATTTTCTTTAGTTTTTGGGTAGTTTAAAGACTAGTTTTTATTGCTTGTCTTTTCTTTTTAGTTTTTGTAAGGTCTGAGCTAGCAGGGAGTCTGGTTTTCCATACCATCTTTCCCTGTCTTTTGCTTGATTGTGTTTTTCAGGACCCACAGAGGTACACGTGGCCTACACAAGGTCTGCACGCGTGTACCCGTGCCCTACCCTCTTACAGCCCACATGTAAATGCTAGCTGTAGAGGTAGAAGTAGCGTGTAGAGTTCAGAGGACTTTAGAGGAAGTCATCCTCTTCCCTATCAGAATCACACATTCTCAGGGGGTTTTATTGAATTTTGTCTAAGTCTTGTTTGCTAGCAGTCCTATCTCAGATTGTTTTTGTTTTATCATTTTTTCCTTACATTATTTGTTTTTCTGCTAGAAAGAGTATCCAAGCCTTCAAGGGATCCTGGTTATCAATATCAGGGGTCTCTTCCTGGTTTGGTCTATCTGTTTTCATTTTTTCTTAGAGTTTAGATATACATGCGGCCCGTACAATGTCAGCGCGCGTGTACATGCACTATGTCTTTGTTTAGCACGCATTCGCACACGTGTTGTTTGAGTAATAGTCGCATGCTTGTACATGCTACTTTTTGTTAAGGGTAAGGCAGTCATCCTCTCCCTTCATAAGAAGTATTCCTCTCATGGGTTTGAATCTTTGTTTGAACAGTCAGTAGCTTAGGATTAATTTTACTCTTAGCTTACTTTTTCTCATAAAAATAAAAGAATTTTAAAGGTTTTTAGACAACTGTGAGAGTCATTGTTTTTAGAATTGCTAGTGTGTGATTTTTGACTTGATTCTTTGTGATCTGCGATTTAGGTCAGAATTGTTTTTCTTGGTTTTTTCCTTGTCGGTATTTTCCCTTTCTTGCTTTACTAGCATTTAAATAAAAAAAAATCTCTTTTCATTTTCTCATTTGGTTGAAGAGTGTGTTTCTACATCATTAGCCAGGGAAAAGTCTTTTATTTCATAAGTTTTTGCAGTTCACTTAGATCATAAGTAGCTCATAGTCGAGTGAAATTCTTTTGAGTTTGTTGTCCAAAATCTTAGAAAAGTTAATTTTTTTTTTTTTTTTTTTTAAAGTTGTTGAAATTTTACATTCAGTAAAAGTTTTGTTTCCATATTTTTCATTCATTTTTTGCTTTCGTCTTTTACACATCATCAGTTTCACCCTCGTACCCCTTGACGTAAGAAAAAGTCGTAAAAGTAACGCTAAATTTAAAATCTACTAGACTTTTATGTTTATAGTGTTCACAAATTAGTTCAGGACTAGGGCCTTGGATTAGGTTGGAGAGGAAACTCTTCAAGGCCATTTAAAATCAAACATTGGAGTCTGAGATAGGGAGTGTCTAATTCTAGTTTTGGGAAAGTTATCCGGGACCCCCCTCTAACACAGGGGATAAACACGAGGTCACGTGCGAAAAGGTAGTGGAGATAACCCCTCCAAAGCTGGACCAATCGTAGTGGAGAACAAATATAGAGGGCTTGTTTTGGGATTCTGTCGTTTGCATTTGCCACAGGGCTTCATGGGTCTCGAATCCATTCGAGGTCCTCAGTTGTCTTCCAGAAAATTTTCTCTCAATACCCTTGACAGGTTTCGGGCTCGATACCCTACTCATTGTGGTCTACCCGACTTTCGACTGTACCCGCCTGGTGACTGTTTGCATGCTGGCAACTTAGTTGTCAATCTTTGTTAGGGACATACACAGGTGACTGCGAGGGTATACCGCAGTACCTAGGATAGACATCGGGCCACGCTTTGCAAAGTATACCTAGAGGGTTCTTCTGTGTTCGAGTTTCACTTGCACCGGTAAGTTTCTCTAGTGTTGGTTGTTGTAACTGTTCTTCCAATTAATTTAGTGTTTGCTTGTCTTATCTCTTAGGGACTTTTTTTTTTTTTTGTGTGTTACTTTTGAACGTTTAGACTACCTTAGAGTGTCTTGGATCTTCTCACATAGTGGAGGATCCTGAGCTCCACTGGTCACGAAGGCGTCTTGTCCTTTCATCGGTTACACTAGAGCCACCCCCGCCACCATTAAAGCGAAAGCTAGATAAACAAGGGTCTTTTGAAGCGACAGGGTTACAAACCATTGTGCCCGAACAACCCTCGGAGGAATCGACCATTTTGGACCTTGAAGCAACCGCTCTTGGCCGGGTTGAAACCCCAACCATTGATTTCTTAGCACCTTTCATTGTACCAATTCAATTTTACGAGCGCCAGACAGTGTCTCACACAGTAATGGAAACAAATGTTGTTACTCCTTCTGGGAATTCTTCAATTCCCACCATGGTTGTCACCATAGGAGAGACTTCATATCCTAACTCACCGTTGTCGGTCCGAGCCACCATGTTCTCGACTGCAACTACTTCGCACAGTGGTCCGAACCCGTCTTTGGTGGAGACCACAACCTCTTTCACACCTAGTGCGACAGACCCTCCGTTCTCATACGAGATGCCTAGTTCAGGTACAAGTCCTGTACTTTCCTACTCCACTTTACAGACTTTGGGTCTGGGGGCAGGGAGCTCTAGTGCTCCTCTGCAAGGTCACATGGGGGGCACTCCTGTCCCTTTTAACGCTTTTCCTTACGGAGGAGGTCATATCCCTCCTTCGTCCCCTTCACTCGGTGGTTCGCATCAGCAATCCGTCGGGCAACCTACACACAAAAGTTTATTTGGAGCGGGGAGTCAAGGACCACCTTCACATAGTATGTCAGTAGGTTTGACTCTATTTTCTTTGAACGGAACATTTGGTAACAATGCCTTCTCGTCAGCCGCTTTCCCGACTGGGGGCAACCCCATTTTTGGACAATCTACTCCTGTGCAAGGTACTATTCCTGCACAGGGGGCAAACATAGCAGGACCTTGGAATTCAAGGCAAGGATCTGTTCCCTCCTCTGGAATGTCGATCTGGGGTAATTCTTTCCACAATCAATGGAACCCCGGACAAACTACTATGCTTATCCCCATAGGACCGGCATGGGGTAATCCCTCCCAAAGTCCTTCAAATACAATGCATGCCCAACAATCTATGTCCTATTTGGGAAATCAATCGATGATGTCTCCACATATGAAAAATCCGTACGCTGGCCAGGGCCATGGTTTCTACCAGAATCCGGGCCAGCAACCAAACTCTTCCTGGCAACCTGGTGCCAGTCAAACTCCAGGTCCCTTTTTCCCAGGTTATCAACATCAACCCAAACTACTATTCTTGGCGACGTTACACTTGCCAGATTTGACAAGGTTGTTGAATGACCCTATTTTTCACGATCCACGTTGGCCTCCTATGCCGACGAAGTTGCCTTCAAACATTCTAAAGTTCGAAGCCAAGCCTAACGAATATCCAAGAGATCATGTGACTACATTCCATCTTTGGTGCTCATCTAACTCATTGAAAGATGAATACGTACAGTTGTGATTGTTTCAATGTACTCTCATAGGTAGTGTCGCGAAATGGTACATTGAGCTTGATCGCTCAAGATACTCTTCTTTTGGTGAACTGGTGATGGCTTTCCTGAACCATTTCCAGTTACCTGTGAGATACGACATAGGCAGAGAGCTACTCCTCTAATTTCGAACAGACAACAGCGGACCATATCTCTAATCACATCCGACAATGGAGACGTCGGAAGAGTTTAATCAAGGTACCAGTCCCACCAGCATTCTTTCTTGAGTGGTTCCTTAAGTCTTTGGTCCCGCAGTTATCCAAAGATGTCGTGACATCCAGGTTTTTCTCCGAAGAAGATGTCATCATGAGGGCTCAACAGTTTGAGCTCATATATTCTCAATCTGGTTTATTATACAACATCTTGCCAGATGCGCCACATTCAATACTGGATAAAACTAAACAGAGAGTTGGCCCACATGCCGATGGTATTGTCAGTTCAGCACAAACAAAGCCCGTTGAACAATTAACAAAGCAGTTGCAGCAGTTATCCATACAACACACAGTGGCTAGCCAAACTACTGCTTTGGTTTCTCTCCCTACCAAAACTTCGGAAGTACACACAGTGTAGTCAACTAAACCAAAGGCCACCTAGCAGCCTAAAGGGAAGAAAAAACAACGAAAGAAGGGTAAGGGGGATAAAAAACCCAACGATAATGCTGGCGGGGACAACACTAAAAAATGAAAGGCGAGTTATCCATGCAACTTGTGTGCGGAAGACCACCCAACCCATCTATGTCCTCGACTTGTAGAGGTCCTAAAGTTTGTCACACAACAACAGCAGGCAGTGTTGACTAATCCATTTCAACATGGACAAAATCTAACTCAAGCCTCTGCAAGCACGGAAGGGGGCAACCAAGAAACTTGCCCGCCTCTGAACAACCCCGCATCCATGAACGTATATATGGTTAGGGGTGATGCTTTCATATCGACTAGAGCGCACGATTATAGTAAACCAAGCGCTTCTGAGAAGGGTAAAGAAGTTGATCTCCCATCTCTTCCTCTACAGATTGAGAAGACATTGGGAGAAACAATGACACGCATTCCAAAAGGTGCATTTAAAAAATCTTCTCAGAACCCAAATGCAAGGGCCACCCAGAACTACTCTGTGGTGGAAGATTTATCACAAACCCCTTGTGCGATGTCTACTTTGGAGGTCCTCCAAAGCTGCCCTGCTCAGAGGAAAGCCTTGTTAACCGCTTTGGGCTCTACTGAGACTTATAATCCGGGTACCATCATGTTAGATACAACTGACTTAAAACCTTGTCTTCCTTACCATGTAGCGTTTCAGATAGTAGTGGCTTATCCCACGAAAATTTTTACTCAAAATATCTTTCGCACGGTGGTCAATGAAGGTGTCTCGACATGTGTTATATCGTTGGCATGTTGGAAGGCCATTGGCTAGCCCGTTTTGTCTCCATCACCTACTCTCCTCACTGCTTTTGACAGTCATTCATTCCGACCACATGGCATCATTCCTTCTTTCCCCGTACAGTTAGGAGGGAAGACCATGTGTGTCGAAGTAGAGGTAGTCGATGCTCCCCTCAACTATAACCTCTTGTTAGGACGGAGTTGGACTTATGCTATGCAAGCTGTGGTTGCTACAATTTTCCGGGTCTTGTTGTTTCCACACGAGGGCCAGATAGTGACCATCGATCAATTGTCTTTCTCCAGACCTGACCCAGCTTTGGGGGCATCCATGGTCTCGATGAATGATAATCCTCAACCAGGTGTCATCAACATAGGATTTGGTTTGTGCCCATCCTTGATGGGTACCTTTGATTACCCACCTCCTCACGGCGATATCAAATTTATATCTAATCACCATAAGGTTGAGATTTTTCAAGTTTCGTCATTCCGCATGACTTACTTCGAGGATCCATGGATACTTCCTTCCTCATCGGCCACGATGGATGAGACAGGGCACCCAGGCATGTCCATGCCCTTTTCTTCCGCTGAAGAAGCATACTCTTTAGTCCAGCAAGCTTTAGCTAACCCTGATCCGACTCCTGCACAAGAGTTAGATCCACTTCTAGAGCCTATTTGGGCTCAGGGTTCTCTCACTAACATTGATTCATCCGACTTAGTCTTGCCTTTTGATGAAGCAATAATCAAAGCAATGACTAGTATGGACAAACCTTGGGAATATATTCATCACATATCATATTTTCTCCCAGAGTTAAGACGAATCGAAGCAGGATAATTCACCGTGACCATGACGAGAGATCAACCGTGTCCTATTAATCTCTTAGCTACACATGAAATTTATGCTGAGGGAAATATGGAAACTATCGTTGAAACTATACCAATCAACATATCCCAAAACCCTGGCATCATGGAGAACGTCTTCATCGGAGTGGATTTCTCCCCCGAAGAGATTCAAATCTATACGGATCTTTTCAAAGAATTCCGCGATGTTTTTTCCTGGTCTTATGAGGAAATGCCAGGCATCGACCCAAAAATAGTTGAACATGAAATCACAACTTATCCTGATGCCAAGCCTGTTCGACAGAAGCTTCGCCCAGTTAATCCCAAGAAAGCAACAACCATCAAGATTGAGGTTGAGAAATTGCTAAAGGCAGGTTTTATCTATCCTATCCATTTGACTCAATGGGTGTCAAATCCTATGCCGGTCAATAAAAACCAAGGCACGATTCATGTATGTACTGATTTCCATGATTTGAACAAGGCATGACCCAAAGATAATTTTCCAACACCATTCATCGACTAGATCATTGATGAATGTGCTGGTTGCGAAGCCTTTTCTTTCATGGACGGTTTTTCGGGATATAATCAAATCTAAATCAAACTCGAATACCAACACAAAACAACATTCATCTGTCCTTGGGGTACATTCGCATATCGTAAGATGCCTTTTGGTCTTAAAAATATTGGAGCCACATTCCAGTGGGCCATGTCTTTTTCTTTTCATGATCTCAAGCATATAGTCAAGGCATATCTAGATGATTTAGCATCATGATCTCGCAAGAGATCAGATCATCCCACACACCTTAGACTTATCTTCAAACGCTGTCGCTACTTTAGGATTCGCTTAAATCCAAACAAGTGCAGCTTTTGCGTAACGTCAAGACATTTTTTAGGTTTCATCGTATCAACAACAGGGATCATGGTCGATCCTCTCAAGGTGGAGGCAATAATCCAGTTGCCCCCCCCACACACAATCCTTCAACTTCAGAGTCTACAAGGCAAGGCAAACTTTTTACGACGCTTCATCGCTGACTATGCCGAAATCACCAAGGGATTTATGCACTTACTGAAGAAATACATTCCTTTTTACTGGGATGATGCTGCTCAACGCATTAAAACATGCCCTCACAACTACCCCTCTGCTACGACCACCTAATTATAACAAAGATTTCTTATTATATCTGGCTGCCGCAGAGTCAACCATTGGCATGGTTTTAGTTCAGGAATATGATTTGTACTCAGAATACGTGATCTATTACCTGAGTTGAGGCCTTGTAGGACCACAACTCAATTATTCTCATATAGAAAAACTTGCGTTAGCAACAGTTAATGATGTTCAATGGTTCTGTCATTATGTTTTGTTTCGCAAGATCACCGTCATTACTATCGTGAATCCATTCCAGTACATGTTGACACGGCGGGTTATAGGCGGAAAAATCAGTAGATGGATAGTCATCCTCTAGGAGTTTGACGTAGACTTCGTTTCAGCAAAGTCCAAAAAGTCATTGGTCTTCGTAGAGCTTATTTTAGAACTTCCGGTTGAGTCGGGTGACATTGTGCCTGAAGAATCGCCTATCCGAGGAGATATGTTTTTTATCACATCTTCAGATCCATGGTACAGAGATATACTTATCTATCTCCAGACTTTGAAGTGCCCACTTCTGCTTTCCATGATGAGCGTCGACGTATACACCATCAGGCTAAGAATTATCTCATACTCGATGATACGTTGTATCGGAGAGGTGTAGACTACATCTTACGTCAATGTCTCACACATGAGGAGGTAGTTATCCTGCTCAACGATTGCCATACCAGATCTTGTGGCAATCATTTGTCTGGGTTGGCAACAACCCAAAAAATTCTATGAGTAGGTTACTTCTGGCCGACACTTATCAAAGATTGTATAGAATCGGTCAAGTGCCATTCGTGCCAAATCTTCTCTCAGAAGATGAGGGCACATCTCGCTCCCATGTTTCCTGTCATCACAGTTGGTCCCTTCACCAAATGGGGGATTGATTACACTACTTGCAACCCCCCTTCAGCAAGGGGGCACCGCTATATCATCATAGATGTCGACTACTTCACTAAGTGGGTCGAAGTTATGCCAACGTTTAAATATGATGAAGAGACTGCAGCTCTCTTTTTATTCAACGAGATCATAGCAAGGTTCGACATCCCGAGAGAGATTGTTACTGACCATGGTAGTCACTTTCAGAACCAAATGATGATAGAATTAACATCAAATCTTGGGTTACGGCAAGAGCATTCATCACCCTATTACCCCCAATCCAATGGCAGGTAGAAGCTGTAAACAAAACTCTTAAGACTATTCTACAACGAACTATCAACTCAGCCAAGTCAAATTGGCATTTGATGTTATACTCAGCATTATGGGCTTACCGAACATCTGTTAAGGCTGCAACCAATTTATCACCTTTTCAACTTGTTTACGGGCTGGAGGCAGTCTTGCCCATTGAATTTCAGATCCCTTCTCTAAAATTGGCAGTACAATTATTGCCAGACACTTCTCCACTTGAAGAACAGTTAATACACCTTGAGCAGCTCAATGAGCAGCGTCGTGATGCGGCCCTGGCCAATGAGGCTCACAAACATAAGTTCAAGTGTCAGTATGATAGGTCCATTCGTCCTCGGATTTTCTCTAAAGGTGACCTTGTCCTAGTCTATGACCAAGATAAGGACCCCTTGGGGGAAGGAAAATTCAAACCCATGTGGTTCAGACCCTTCATCATAAAAGAGGTACTAAAAAAGGGCGCTTATCGTTTGGTTGATTTTGAAGGGAATGCTTTGGCTGAGCCTAGAAATGGGCTCTACCTCAATAAGTATTACTCATAGGAAAGTCACTATGGGTAACTTTTTGTAACATATGTATAGTCTTTGTACTATTACTTTTTAGTTTCTTTTAAGTGTTACGGACGTGTCATTGATGTTATTTTTCATCAATATGGCAGATGTCAAGGGATTCTGAGGTGTTCGTTGGGTATGCAGACGGCGCTAGTTGGCACACTCGGAGGCTTGCCTCCGTAGCTTGGATAATCTTTACACCTTAGGGCCAGTTGTTATCTTTTGGAGGTATATGATTAGGTAACACCACAAATAATGTCGCCGAGTATAGTGCAGTTATTGAGTTGCTTCGTGATGCCTTGTCATTGGGTATCTCTCATCTTCGGGTCTATCTCGACGCTCAACTGGTTGTGTCTCAGCTAAACAGAGTATACCAAGTTCATGATCCAACCTTACACTGATGATTCCTTAGGGTACGTCTCTTAGAATGAAACTTTGATTATATTACATATTTTCATGTTCCTAGGAGATTAAACCAAATTACAGAAACTCTAGCTAATCAAATTTTAGATTGGCATCTTGCACACATATGAAAGAACATTGACATAAACATGTAAATACAATTTTGTACACGTGATCCATAAGACACAAAAGATCAAAAAAACATATATAACATTATAAAGTAACTAGAGTACATAGATGGACGCAAGCGCCTCAAAAATAGGACCAATAATGAGTCACAAGGCTTATGCCCTCAAAATATATATACAAGTAGTGTTCGTGGCACATAAAAAGTCTAAATAGGTTCAGGGCCTATGGGCCCTATTATACTGGTCCACAACATGGGCTAAACGCCTAAACAATTGGACCCACGTCCGAGGTGCCCCCACTACATGAGGCTACATGGATGGCGGCAGGTCCTCTATCTCTACCATCGGGACTGTGTGAGTGAGTGTAGTGAAGTTCCGCTCAACTTTTCTAAGTACCCTCTCAGCCTCCTCGGCTGGGAGATTTCCTGCTATTGTTGGTCCCCCAGTGGCAGCAGCTGCGGCTTCTGGCCGAGGATGACGCTTGTTCCATGCAAAATCGGCAGGTCGCACTAGTCCCACATCTGCATACAACAAACGTATATCCGTCAAATACTCTGGCATATAAAAGAAAATGATATATATAACAAAAATGACATAAAAATTACATATACAACAAAAAAAACTACAAAAGTAGAGACTTACCCATCTCTCCTCGCTCCTCACCAGGAGGCACGGGTATCTCAGGATCTCTAGAAAAGTCTATCCCTACATATGGGTAATCCTCGATCACAGGGATCTGTCGTGATAGCCATGCAAAAAAGTCATCATCGAAGGACTCATTGGTCCTTCCACCACCTTGTCGTGGCAGTAATACTGCCCATCTACATACTGCAGGAAAAGAGGCCTAATGTCCTCATACCACTTCCTGAGGACTAAAGCTCGGAACTCTCTCAAAGAAGAATGAACACAAAATCATCCTGAACTCGACGTTCCTCTGTGTCCATTGTCGGAAATCTATCAATTGCCTCTTCATACACTCAAGTAGTGTGGTACTCCAGTCAAAATTATGTGCATTCAAGCACTGGATAACACAGTTCATCTATGCGCGAGACGCCTGATGCAAGGCTGCTAAACCGGTAATCTGCCCAATCAACAATAATATCGCCTGCAGTGATAGGTCAATGATCTTACTAATGGGCACCTGGGAGCTCAAACAGTTAGTCCCAGCCTCACAGTGCAGGGCTATCAAGTCCTCTATATTAAGCGGCCTCACTGGAAATGTCTTGAAATTGACTAGTTCCCCTCTCCTTGAGAGGCCAGTCAAAAAATAGATATCCTCGGTGGTGGGCACCAGTGATTGCCCCTCTAGCATAAAGGTCTCTGCATCAGGGTGCCAATAGTCAATCAAGGCATTCAGTATCCTCAGTTGTGCTCGCATAAATGGACAGAGGAAGATCTTAAGAAAACCACATTGCATCAATGTGGCCACGACATTCGGATCTCCCGCAACCAACTCACCGATTGCTTCATGCTCCCTTTCCCTCTAGTGGACATACATCCTGCCAAAACAACCAAGTTCAGGAGGGTCAGTGACTGCTCTTTAGTTCTTTTTGATAATAAAAGGGGGTCCATGCATGCTATAGAGGTGACAGTCACGTGTACACGCGAGCAGGCTTTACTCTGCCTGAGTGTCACATGGCCTGTCCAGAGACAACCCGCGTGGACCTAGGGCCGACCTTTTAAAGGTCGACGTCCACCCAAAAAATGAAATCAAATGAAAAATTAAAGAATTGAATAGCTATATAGGGGAGTTTGTACTTACTTGGTCCAAGCGGAAGTTTTTTTCGTCCACTGTAGCTCCCGGAATCACTGTTTTTATCAAAGGAGGTCTTTTGGCTCCAGAGTCAATTTCCAAATCAGCAATGGTGATAATGAGCTGCCAGCTTCTATTTATATACTTTTTGGCCTCTTTTTGTTACTTTTTTGGCCTCCCTTATCAGTTTCTTTATACCAAAAACCATTTAGAGTGATTCAGGAATTATATGGGAGGGATTTGATCGGGTATTGGGACACTTTTTTTTAGTTTTGAAATTTTTTTGACATTCCATGAAATTTTTTCCAAGAATCAACTTGAGCATATAGGTTAGGTTACTACCCCGACTTTTGTGTCTCGTTGTCTTTTTACTCTGCCATAGGATCGATCCCATCAGGTTGTGACACAGAACCATCATATTTGCTTTAGCAGTGTCGCAACTTGGCGGTAGAGCTTACCAGAACATGGATGCCCTAGGTAGGTCCTGGTTGCATTATGGTATACATGTCGTCTCTAAAACATTGTAGGCTCGGGAGTCCTTATAGTCTTTCCTGAATATGAGTTTGAGCCTCATTTGCATGATTCTTCTTCGCTCTTGATCTCAACCTCAGGACTCCCAAAAACTAACGGGTCTCCTTTTAAGCCCTTTTCAAACCCTCTAAACATGAAAAGATTGTCGAGCGATCTTGTGGCCTTTCACACTCGTTAAATTGACATTTGAAGTCACATCTGTCCGATGGTAGTTTACCTCTTTTTCGGTCTGGACGGTCAACTGTATGAACAAAGGTATACTCTATGGAACTTCAGTTCTTTAGAAGAGTACTCTCAGGTATAATTTTATCCCTTTTTCGGGCCTGAGGGACTAAACTTACAAAAAATAAACCCCCACAGAGTCCATAGTTAAGCTCTTTTCAGACTCCCTAAAATTGAAAAGATTGCCGAGTGACCTTATTCTTTCACACTTGTTAAATTGGTCCAGAAGAACATTCCTGACGGAGTCCATAGTTAAGCTTTTTTCAGACTCCTTAAAAATGAAAAAATAGCCAAGTGATCTTGTCCTTGTCACACTCGTTAAAATGGTTTTGAATCGACGTCTATTCGGTGAAAGTTTACCCTTTTTCAAACCGACTAGACTATCTTCGAAAAATGTGCCCCAATGGAGTCTCCTTTTATGTTTTTCAGACTCTCTAAATATCAAAAAACACCGATCTTACCTTCTCTGGGCTCGTTAAACTTACATCGAAGGACGTTACCATTATGTGTTTTATTAACCACATTTGCATACCTTATACACTAGCCTTGTGATAGTTTGCTTTTGCGTCTTAACACCTTTGGCCGCCGAAGGATTTTTCTCGAGCATCATTTTACTAGAACATCAGTCTTGTCCTTGTGCGTTGAACTTGTATGTTTGCAATACTTGTTCCTCCATTGTAACGTAATATTCCTTTATTCTTTTTTCCACAATTATTGAAAAGAAAAAAAAAATCAAATATACCCCAAAAAGAGGAAGGGAAAAGTATTTTCTTTATTGGCAGCAGAATGAGTCGCCCTTGGATAAAGCACATTTGTCTGTTGTTCATCAGACTATGGGATGTAGTTTGACCTTAGGAAGATTTTCTCGTTATATAGAGTTGTGTCCTCCACCGTTTGGTTATTCTTCCAAACATATGGAGAGTTTGCATTGCCTCCTGCTTCATAGGCTTATGATTAACATACATGCTGCCTGAGTCTCATCATTTGTCGTTCTATTGTCTAAGGGAAGTTTGCCACTAAGCTTGAGTCGGTCCCTCTGCAATATGTCTCATGTCCGCATGCCTGGTCATCCTGAACATCCAATCAAGTCCTTGTTTGAAATCACTGAAGCCTTCAGTCTGATCATCAAGATTATCAAGTCCATGACCGACGAGCCATCGAAGACCTCTGGGTAGTGCAGTCATACACTCATATTACACTCCTACTCGAGTTGTGAAGATTTTGAAGTTGTTTCTCAAGCTCTGAAGATCTCATCTCCAGCCATCAGGCTGAATCAACTTCCGGAAGATGCATACTCTATATGTATATATTTATGATTTTGAGATGTAGCTCCGTTGTGTATTGTTTGCGGCTACTCTTTATAGTTATTTGACATGGATCTACAGTGTATTTGATTAGTAGCCATGGTTCTATTTCATCCTTAGCATGGGTATTCCCACCTCGGTGAGACATTTTTTATTTTGCAGACGACACCTCCTGGTTCCTGATCCTTGGGCTCAATCGTTCAACACATCAGTAAAGATTGGTAATGTATTTTGGCCATCAGATGCTCTTCTGACCTCACACATTAGGGGGCATCTGTTATAACCCTAGATGCTTACCTGGCATCAGGCCAACTCATATCCCTTCTTTTCCAAATCACTCTTTCAAAATCCTCTTTTATAAAGGCCCACGTGCCCTAATCCATTACTGCACGCGTGTACACGCTGGCTGACCCAAAACACCCGCGTGGACCGACAAAAGCATGAAAAAAAAGGAAAGTTGTCGACGGAACAAAAATCTATGGGTGAGTTAACTGAAACTCCCAGCCATGCATGGCTGAGGGTTCATCCAAATACCTAGCTCCTTCTAACCTATAAAAGAAGGGGCAGGGTCCCATTTGGAGGAGGAAAACTATAGCAAAGAAACTATGCCCATTTACATATTCCCATTGTCCCAACCCTTTAGCCTTTCCTTATGCCAAAGGAGATTCAAAGCAAGGCAGTTGGAGGACATAAGAAGAGGAGCCCAGGATCAGGTTCAAGGAGCGGTGGCCAATCTCAACTTTTGTAAGTTGACTCATTCAAAGTAATAAAGAAAATGTTTTTCCTGTCCCAATTCATGAACTTTTTATGGTTTGAGTAGTTTATATTTGGATTTCTAACCGATTAGTATATAAGTAGTATGCATGCATAGTTGTTTCTTGTCTTAAATGCAAGTCAGCTTTGGAAGGAGTATTGCGAACAAGGAATCAAGCACAACGGAGGATCGACATCAAACGCCAGGAATGAGGTAGGTTGATCTTTCCATGCATTTACTAAGAAAAGGGGATTTAAATCTAGGGATGAAGGTAGAAAGTAATTTCTCTTCAGTCATATCTGCATGCAAAGTCTGAACTCTATTTGCTATTCCGTAGGGAGATTTTCCCAACAACACTTGGAAAGTTTAAGCAATTGTTTAATTATTTATTTTATGGGTCCCTTAATTTTATTTTTTTGAGAATCATTTCATTGCTCTTAGGATCCCATGGAGAGCCTTTATTTCATGATGTTCTTGCTAGGGCACCTTCAAAGCTAATGCCCCCTTCTTCCCATGAAGTGAGGTACATTCCTTTCTTGGGTTAATAAGCCCGAAACCTAAAAGGTTGGGAGACGAAAAGGAAGAAGTGATGGAAGGTGGAAAGTATGAGTGGGAATGGTATGATGACCCTTCAAGGAGACCCCCTGGTAGCAAACCTGTCCCTAAGGCACATTGAAGTGTGACCACCTTTTAGGAAACCATGACACTCACCAAGGTGAAATAGGGAAAAAAAACATAATTTCCAAGAAAATGTTTTCAAAATCAAAAAATGATTCTTTGCAACATGTTCAAATGCTTGAATTATTAGAATGACACTTACCACAATACCATACTTGTTACCTCATGGAGAAAGACACGATGTCCTCTGTGATCCAAGCTAGGTGTTGTGGATGTTGCTTCCATTGATTGGATGGTGATGTGTAGTGAATGAAGAGCTCTGTGTGTTGGGATGCCTCTCGGTACTCCATGTCTACAACCTGAGGTTGTTGAGACACCATCGCCTTAGTTATCCCTAGAAATGCGAGATAACACTCACTACATTGACATATTGGGTGTTCGATCATGGGGTGGAATGGTGTAGAAGGATTGAGCTATGATATCTCGTATCCTCCCTTCCTATCTCATCCACATGCATCCCTTGCTAGATATCTACCACACTACCACACTCCCCTTGCTAGCTATCTTCCACATTGTCACTCGTCCCTAACACCCCATTTAGCAAATATTTTGTAGAAATATTAAATCAAATGTAGATGTGATTAATTTTCACCATCTTCTTGTCTTTCAAAACTTTAACAATATAATTTAGGCAAATCAAACAATAAATTTCAAATAATTAATATTTTTTTCCATTGAAAATTGATGTTTTAAATAAATGAAAGCACAACATTACATATAGATTTGGTATCTCTATATTAATTGAAAGTCAAAATATACTTGAATCGGGTGATGCATGGGCGGTAGGTGGCACGTCAAGTGGATGTGACTAGAATTAGATTTTGTATGGGGTGTGGGGTAGTTTTAGTGTTCCTAGTGCAAAGAGGGATAACTCTAATGAGATAGGATAATGGGACAACAAATGACTTCATGGCGCGTTTGGCGAGCACTTGGATCTTTGATGAGAACGAGATGATGGTTGTGTAGGGAATTATGGTATAAGGTGGAGATATGGGTTTTAACTGGAGTAGAGGGGAAACTTTGTTTGGCATTGGGGGAAAACATAATGCTTTAGACTTAGTAGGGATATTTGGTCCTAGTCCCATGCTTGACTAGTGGCAACTTACTGTAATTTTTGTGGTGAATCTCTTTGGTTTTTGTTCTATAGTTTAGTGAGGTTCTCTGGTAGCCTTGGATTTAGTGTTTATGTTGAGTTTCTGGTTTGGGGGAGGGACCCTTTGTTTTCCTATCTATGGCTTCTAATTCCTTTGTATGTCTAGGGTTTTGGGTAAACTTGTAGGGAACCATTCTGTGTAAGTTTATACTTGGGTCTGTGGTCGAGTTGGTGGTTCAGGTTCCTCTGAGTGCTCTTAGGGTTCTTCTATGTTGTTTCTATTGTTTTGTTTTCTCTCTCTAGTGGTGAAGTTAACCCTAACTATTTTTCCAAGTCTCTGTGGGCCTCTTCCTTTCCTACCCGTGGTCCATTGCCTATCATGGCTAACCAATTCAACATGGAAGCTCATGAGTCCAGTGCAAGGAGTTTGAGAAGAAGGAAGAGAATTGCTTGACCTCCTAGATACAAGGTCCCTATCCATTTGTGACTAGGGATGAAAAAGCCACCAAGAAGGCAGAATAGGTCTTCCAAACAAAGTTTCCTATTGTGTTTAAAGAGAAGGTGGATGCTATGGAGGACTTTGTCATAAAAAAGAGAAAATAGGTTATTAAGGAGCATATTGAGAAGGATTGCCAGGGATGTTTCTTGTACTTTGGGTTGTCAATAATTAGAGACACTAAAGTGTTCTGAGCCATGAGATATACTATTTCACTAAGGCCCTTATAGCCCAACTAGTTCAAGAACAAGGAGATGAACACCAACAAATCCTTGCGAGGATAATGCTTTTTGAAGACAAATTCGAGGCTATTTGTAAGGTGGTTTTTGATGTCTGACTTGAGGTATCATAATGGTAGGTTGATGGTTAGGACTGCTCAATTGAGGTGGAAGGGCCCTTGGATTCCCAAGGTACATCATCTAATCCAATTATAATTGAAGAAGAAGCAGAGATGGATGGGAGCAAGACAACCTTGGAAACTCGGGGAGCCAACCCTCCTAACTGTCCAGGACAAGTTTGATAAGTCCTATGTTGTCTCTTTTGTAGTCATGATACATTATTTTTCTCCATAATCATGTTTTTTAGTGTTTACTATCAATTTTCCTTACTTCTCTTTTTATTTTGTTTTATTCCATACGAGGCTTTAGACCTCTATAGACAGATTAAACTTAGTTCTAATGACTTGAATATACTTTCAATAATATTCTTGAACTCTATGTGACCTAGTTTCCTTTTTGGCAAGGCATAGAGAGCTTTGGCTATAACTTTTTTTTACCATGATAATATAAAAGTAGTTAGTTTACCCCCAAAAAATGAAAATCATTATAAAACAAACTCATATAATCTTACATGGGCAATGGTAAACTATATTGAAGAAAATCCAAACTGAATATATACCTTATATATATTAATTGTTTGCTTTCAACAACCATATAAATCACAATAAACCGATATGTGACTTATAATTTACTGATTTTATCCTTTAAAAATTTTAAATGAAGGAACAAATAAACAACGAACAAACAAAAATATTATAATCATATTAATATGCAGTTTGATTAAAAAATAAAAACAATCAAAACCTCCAAATTACATCATTATTGTTATATGATCAGTCATACTTAAAGGGCAAACTCAACTTAATTATTAGTCCCTACCGAAGGCGTAGAGGGACTATAGCGATCGATAATTTGTTGACTTTATATTAGTTTGTCATTTGACTACAAATTTTTGCATACTTTCTAATGTTCGACCTACAGAACTAAAAGAATTATTTTTTATATAATAAAAAAACCCATATATGTCATGATCTGATTAGATAATAGATTTGATGCCTTATTGCGAGCTTCACTATTCCCAATGAATTATATGTTGCCATATCCAAAGTTTTATCATGTACGGTACTTTTTTTATTTGTACTATTCATATTGAAATGTTTAGATATCCAAAGTTTATAGTGGTCGATAATTCGTTGACTTTATATTAGTTTTTTGTTTCACTACAAATTTTTGCATAATTTTTATTGTTCGAACTACAGAACTAAAAACATTAATTCTTTATTTGACTACAAATTTTTGCATAATTGTTATTGTTCGAACTACAGAACAAAAAACATTATTTATTTGTTTTATTTGTGTTATTATTATTACTCTGTATTTGTATTGAAATGTTTGCATATCGAAGGTTTATATCATTGACATTTTTTTTGAGGTGCTTGAATAGGTCTGACAGCTTAAATGTTTACATGGCGTGAGGTCCTCAAACAAGCCTGATAGCTTAAATGTTTGCATACCACGAGGCCCTTAGACAACCTGACAACCTTAAATGTTTATCTAAATAGGCTTCTCGGAGTACATTTTTCCTCGAAATTTTCCATACAATGTTGCAGTGAATTTGGACAATATTGTTGTCCACCGCCAGTTTAATAGGCATTGTATGTTTCATACTTCTTCTAGGCTTAGAATGCAATTTCATCATCGTTGAAGCTACATACATTGTTTACTAGTTTGGTGGGTGCTTCTTCTTCGTTGGTTCGTTGGTTTCTCCTTGTTGTTGTTTGGTTCACAATTTGACCTGCACTTCTTCCTTTCATCGTTTCAATGTAAGTTTCCATGCCATAATTTCATTTTCTATTCCTTCTTTGTTGTTCAATGTTTGCAGTTTGCAAGTAAGAATGTTTGCTTATTTCTACTGGCATGCTCGTCATGTGTTTCTGGTTCCTTCTATGCTTCGGCTGCAGTTTGGTAATCGTTGGAGATACATATGTTGTTTACTAGTTCGGTGATTGTTGCTTGTTCGTTGGTTCATCGGTTGTTGGTTGTTGTTGTTTGGCTCAAGTTTACGAGTTTGGGGCCCTAGGGCTGCAGTTGGGCCTATTCATGCTTTCTCGCTGGTTTAGTGCTTGTTGTTTTCTTTTGTTTACTTCGGCTTTGCAGGGTTGGGGTCATGCACTGATAGTTGGAGCTAGTTTTTTTGGGGGGGGGAGGCACTTTATGGTGTTCAGACCCTGCACCCGCAAGTGGACCTGCAGTTGTGTTATTTTCCATGTCTAGTGAAGTCAAGATCTGTTTTGCTGTAAAATTTTGCTAATACTTCAGTGTTGACATGATTGGAAAATAGTGGCATAAGAAATAATTGGACAACCACATGTGAAATTGTAATATCCGTTGTTTTTTTGTTAAAATAAAACATGTGCAAGTTGCACTTATTAACCATATATGGTGGAATGTGCCCATATCACAATACCTCTACACAGACTGGTGTGGCCATGATATAATTTGTCTTGTACTTGAGATATGATATGTACACCCAAGATACTGCAAAATTATATTCCCATGTATGGAATTATATCTGGATACTTTTCCATAGAAAACCAAAATCGTTTATCTATGGCCATGAAATTTCTTAATATTTTGTGGCTTGTAATATATTTTCGGCAGGGAAATTTTTTATATATTTACAGCCATGGATGGAGAAAAGAAAAGTTTCATGTTTCTACCTATCTTTTATTCTATCCGTTGATTTTCATTTACTATATGTACATATTACTTGTTCTCCGGTGCATACCAGCTTCCATTCATGTTCATTGTATTTTGTGTATTCCCACGTTCAAACAAACAAAATAGTTAGAGAAAATGATGGAGTCTTGACTGCAGCGGTGGAAGAGGATATACAAAGGTACATGCTTGTACTGTTATTTCATATTCTGTTGTTTTGTATTTCATTTATTTTATGTATATGTGTTCACCTAGTTTATTGTATGTAGATATTGTGTACCTTCCTACATAATAACTTATCTTCATTACATGTCTTACTACATACTAACTTCCTTCATGTCCATTGTATTTTTCCTGCGTTGCTACATTTAAACAAACAGAATGGCTGGAAAGGACAATGGACTCTTTGGCATGAATGTAGACGAGGAGTTACAGAGGTGCATACTTGTACTCTTATTTCATATTCCAATGTTGAGTATTTCATTTATTGTTTGTGTATTTGTTGTACTTGTTCTACTGCTTTGCACCTTTTTTGTTGTATGTATATACAACGTATCTTTGTGTTTATTCTCATGTGAATCGTATTCTGTTTGCTATTACATTGAAATAAATAGAACTGTATTTCTTTCTGTTGCATGCCTTTCTTCATGCTAACTTGCCTTCATGTCCATTGTATATTCGGCGTTGCTACCTTGGAAGAAACAAATTGGTTGGACATGAAGATGAATTCTTCTATGCAACAACATAGGGGTCTGTGGTACAATCTTCGAAAAGGTATACCAATTGTGCTAGTAAATTAAATATACAAAGCGAGTGGGGGCATATAATATTAGACTAGAAAACGATGATTCGACAACAATGGGCCTTTGTGCCCTCCCCATTTCTACTTTTTCCATTTTCTATTATCCCTTTTTCTTTCTAATTGCTCTGCTTAGTCATCTTTCCAAATATGCCTTAGTGCGCAGGTTTGCAGACTCACGGGTTCACATTTATGGTCACGCTTCTACCTTATTCCATACCTACCCACTTTGTTGATTGCGGGTGCCGGGCTAGCGGGTTCAAGATTGTGCCTCTGGCTTCCGAGGTTCCGCGATATAAAGATTGGTCGATGTGCCCCGCCATCACACCCTATTTACTGTTACACATTTTTCAGTCAAAAAAATTGAGGCATGCAATTTGATCCTCGAGTCTTCATGTTTCCTGAGTATCCATTGACACCCTATTTCGTATTCCATCTCCTTCCACACTGCATGTGACATTAATAACTATTATGGACAATATTCAATGCATCTGCTTGTTTAGTTCTTCTGATGTTCATCTACACATGCTTGCATCATAAAAAGTTGGACTAGTGACGAACATTCATCTACCATTCATGAATGTTCATCAGACTCGAGTACCAGTAAGAAGCTACATTGAAGAATGGGTCAAAAGGGAATTGAAGTAGGTCACCGACGAAAGGAAACAGATAGTTGCCACGATTCCAGCAGTCGTCAATGACATCAATGAAAAGGCATCAGCAAGCGAATAACAAAAGGGGTCATATGTACCATCACTGTAAGTCTACTGATCACATCCTGCTTTGTTGATCAACCCAGTTATTCCACTTTTTAAAATAGAAATGTCTAGCCAAAGACCAATACCTTTCAATTTATTCTTTTCAGGTATTACACTCTACCGTCGCCCACTTCTTCTTTCTACAGTCCTATTTCTTGTACATATTTCTCTTATGGTTCGCGGGAGCCCCCATCCCAGTCTATATGACAAACGCATTGAAATTTCCAGGAATATGTAACAAACTATTATTTTTTGATATATTTCAAATAAAATTGTTTTTTATCTCCTTTTATATTTATGTCCTCGTACATTTTTATCTTCCACCAGTCTATATGACAAATTCATTTAAATTTCCAGGAATATGTAACTTCTTTGATATATTTCAAATTAAACTGTTTTTTTTATCTCCTTTTATATTTATGTCGTCATAAATTTTTATCTTCCACTATGCAGGAATTGTGTTTTCTTAATATACAAACAAAATAGACAGAATTTTTCAACATAGTAAAATAGATTATATACTTTCAAAAAATAAATGGGGCTTTAGAGGCCACGTGTCATTTACTGCATGGATACCACCTGTGCTTCATGCTGCTTGCCACATCTCCGCTGCAGTTTCCATCTGCCTCCGCTACTTTTTCCTATCCCAATTCAACTCGACAGGGATTACCTTGCCACACAACACTTGTCTTATACAAACAATTGTAAATTGATTGGCTTTCTTGGTCTTAGACAAATTGGAAAAGCCAAAAGATTATACATAAAAATGATACAAACAAATAGAAAATGTCAGCATAAAAAGCGATAAGTATGTAGAATATTTCATCGAAGTTAGAGGTTCGCTAAAAAAATGATTACATTTATTCATTTTTGCAACGAATTTTTCATATCTTTACTTTAGTCGCAATTGCTAAATACAATTGCTTAGTTTATTTAATATGGCACATGCTGTTAACTTCAAACCTTTTAATTGAATTTTGAATTAACGAATTATAAGTTTGAAAATCAAATTAGTCTACTTATCAACTATTTATTATTATAATAATAATAATTTATTTTTAAAATTATAATTAAGCTAAACATTAAAATGGCTTATGAAATCTTCTTATTTCTGAGACAAGGGACTCCCTTCACACAAGAATTATCAAATTGGGGTATGAGACCCTCTTGTTTGTGGGATAAGGGACCCTCTTTGACAATGATTTTATTACTAAAGTCTATGGAATTTATGTTAAGATCATAAAAATATTTTCCTCTAAATTATATATATATATATATATATATATATATTTTAATTTAAGAAATGGTAATATTTTATATAGTTGTATGGAATCTGCTTCCGACGTCTCTTAAACCCCCAACTTTCCCATGTTTTGGGGAGTTTGGGAAGGAGTACCAAACATCCTCAATTCACTGTGAACGGTTCTTGGAAAGAAGTTTCCACTATAGGGAGCTTTAAATTAAAATCCTATTTTTGGTATTAATAAGTACTAATTTTGGGTATTATTAAATCAAATTGTAAACTTGTCTTTTAATGCATGTATGAACCTGAGAATAGTACAAAGTTTAATTTTAAGAAGATGTTAAAATTTTATATATGTATTATGTTTCTAGTTGAATCTTAATGGATATTAAAGTTTCAATATTATCTTAAATATGTTCATATAATTATCAACACAAATTATATTAGTAATTTCTATATTATAGTTGTACTTATTAATACCCAAAACAAGACATATGATCAAATAGTATGGTATTTAGGGATAGTTGTTTATAACATTATGATAATAGTTTTGGGGTCTGCGGCTAGGGTTTCCTCAACCGCATACCCCTCTTCTCCTCATCGTATCCTTTCTTACTATCGTCGAGTGTTTCCACCCTTCAGTCAGGTGGGAGGGTTTCGATAGCAGTTTCGTTCCATTTCCCCTTTTCTTTTTGTTTTCCCCTTTGATGAAGCCTTGGTCGGTCGTGTCCTTCAATTTGTGGCACTGTCTCTCTGTGGGACTTCCCCCCTCTCCTTGCGGGCCTTCTTCTTGATTTTCCTCTTTGTTTCGGGGTCACTGTCAGGGTTTGATGAATTTCCTTGCTTCTTGGCTTGGGCTTCAATTTTACTTTGCCGAGTTCTGATCTATTGCAACAGGAGGGTCAGGTAGTTCTGGAATCTCTTCTCCTTATGAAGAGTTTGTATGTTGCTTAGACCTGGTCTTCCCCGCATCTAGTGTTTCTTTGGAGGAGGCTCTCGACAGGTTTTTCTTAGGGGTTTGTTTCCTATAGTCTGTGGTTCTCTTCTTCGGTTTTTTCTAGTATGTTCAGGGTTTGATGTATTCACAAATCGGAGTCTGGATGTGTTGGGTGTTGGTGCTCTAGTTTCCACCCCCTTATCTAATTGTTAGAGAGGCTTGTGCTTTTAGGTCCTTAGTATGGGTGTGCAGTGTTGATTTGGGTAGTGGGTTAGTGCTTTGAGGTCCTTCTTTTGGGCGTGCAGTGTTTTGGGCCTCTCCCTAGCGATTGGTTTGTAGAGTTGAATCTGCTTGGTACTTTCTTCTTTCTGGTGATTTTGGTATGTGGTTGCTATACCGCTCTGACCTGGTCTATCCAAGGGTTTACTTTTGGCTCATTTCTCTCGACGTTTCTCTCTATTGGTGGGGGCTATGAGTCTTGGCCGATCCCTGTACCTTTTTTGGATTGATGTAATTGTCTTTTTGATCTCTGTTGCCTTCATGAATTTTTTCTCTTATGTGGAATTTTAGCCTATGTTTGCTTGGATCGCTTTATCCAAGGATGTGAGACGTTCTTAAATCACCTATAGAATGTAATTTATTTCTCTTTAGATGAATAAAATTAGGCTTTTTCCATGGAAAAAAATACATAAAATAGAATTCAATATATTAACGCAATAAAGTCTAATATACTATAGTATATAATATATAGCAATTTCAATAGATAATAGGAGCAAAGAAGTTTTAGATTGGCCTAAAATTTGATTGAAATAAAATTTAAATACTAAAATTTGAGGCACTATTAGTAGACAAAGCAGGTTAGGAATGGCCTACATTGTAACACCCATCTAGGATGTTAGGCAATTAATCACTCATTAAATACAGATGTGTAAACAACTTTGATTTAACATAATTTCATTAATTTTCATTTCCGCAACTCTTTTACATTTACTCAATGATAACTGTAAATAACACGATGAGTTAAGTAATATGTTAACTCTTTAAAACTTAAAACATAAGTACAACAAAATACCAATGAAAATACCTCCTCCATGGTCTATTGAAGCTCATCAATTTCAATGTAGCTTTGCTAGTAGTAGGAAGATGCTTCCAACCTTTTTTTTCTTGCTTGCCCAGAGTGGAATAACGAAATCCTCCTAGCCAACTAGGAGCCTATATGGCTTCCTAGATCCAAGAAACCTTTTGGTTTCTTGGCCCTCCATGCCCGTGACTCCAATAACAACAAAACACAAATACTCCAAGAAAACCATCATAAGAAATATATCTTCCAAATATTTCACAACCTCTCATCATACTCAAACCTCTCTCCTCTCTTCCTCACTACTTCTCCCTATTTATCAAGTTTTCATACACCCTTCCCCAAGTCTCCTCAACCACCCTCATTATTATCCATCAACCTCCCTTATCTAGATTTTTGGGAAAATATTAAAATAAAATTAAAATACAAATGACTTGCATTAAACAACAATAAATAAAATGCAAAGTCTTTCTTCTCATGCTAGTTAATTAATGCAATTTGACAATTTTCCCCAAAATGTACATGACAACCCACCATGCTCATTTAATTCATCATACCAACTATCAATCAAAGTCAAGAAGGTATTTAATGCTTCTAGATATTTTGTATGCAATATAATTTACATATCAATAATCATTCAATTAAATAGCTAGTAATCTACTTAAATAATTAATAGATTAATTAATTGTACTAGTGTACATGTGTAGGGTATGTGTGCATAGCTAGCAGACACATATCTCATGCATGTACTAACGATAAACAACCATTGCCTCTAGTGCATAGTTCATATATGATCACACCAAGACATGTAGGACAACAGATCAAGTAATGAATCATTTAGTAATCTTAACGAACAAATTTACACCTATTCATCAATGACTCATTGTCACACTTAAAATATCAACAGAAAATCAAAAGAGGGCTTTAAACATGTAGGAACCAAGTGAGTAAACAATAGTGGCATCTCTAATCCCCAATCAGTATTCTCAACTAACATCGAAGCATCCTTCCTTGCTAACCTACTTCCATCTTCCATCCTATCCTTTCCTTTGTTGGACTAAGCTGGAGCGTCAACTATATTGACCTAACTCCAGATAGAACCCGTAAGCGGAAGTGTCATACATCTCGACCAAGCTACACCAATAGGCAACTATCAGTCACCATCACACGTCTAGGGGAGTGTGACTTCACACAACCCTCCCACGACTCTAGGTTTCAGAGGATAAACAACGAGCAATACCTCCACCCCTCCTTATAGAACTAGGGTCAACACCCTACATCAAGCCCTATTGTGAAACTACTATTCTTAGAGTCACGTCATCAAACAAAAGTTGTGTGTCCTGTCAAAAACACACTTACCACAAATCATAACAATATTTCAAATCATAAATTAAATAATAATTATAACTTAAAGCATACACTATCGTCTTGATGTCTACGACATCCATGTTACCTCATCACTATAGTCATTTGGCTATTACATAGCTCATCAACATGTAGGTCAGTTCACCAATGACTCATATCCATGTATATACATCATAATTTCATATAAAAATCCATATATGTATTAATGTTCAATGAAGAAATGTAAGTTTACATGTTTAACCAAATCTCATAACGATCAACATCATGAACATATAATGATGAAAATAATATTAGACCATACATAATTAGGTCTAGATGTACATATCTCAAATATTTATCCCAAACTATTTGAGCCCAAACAAATGTTAGTAATTAAATTACTAAGATGAATAAACAATAATGTTCTAACTACATAAGGCTAAGATATGGGGCGTTACATACATTTTGATTGAAATAGATATTAGAATGTAGACATTAACACTCTAGTATTGGCATTGTATTATAGTTTTGAGTTTAACCAAATATGTGTGAGGCGTGTTCATATACCACGAATCTAATATGAACATTAGTAAGTACTACCTTCAAGCAACTTATGAATTGAAATATGATATATATGAACACACCATCCATTGTAGTTTTGTAGCATGTATATATTATTATGTGAATACAATGTAATTTAAAATATATTTTTATACTTTTTAATATATAATATTATCGCTCCTAACTTGCCTATTTTTTTGTAAATTTAGGTCAAACGTATAGCCATTCCAAACACTCTTATCCTATTTCCCAAAGTTTCTACTTTCCAAATGCAACATAATTAATATATTTATTTTAAAAATATATTACTAATTATTTTATGATTGATTAACATAGTTTTTGCTTTTCGATTAATAAAAATTGTAAGTTTAAAATCTCTCCTACAAGCCAGCACACCAAATTGGTGTATGAGACCCCCTTGTTTGTGGGACAAGGGACCCCCCTCCGCCCAACGATTTGACTGGTAAAGTCTACGAAGGTATACATACCCTACCCCCCTCTGGATTTGAACCTGTGACCTCTTAAGAGGAAACATGTGTTCTTAACCATTAGGCCCACTCAGGCATATATTAAGTTGGGGACAAACATTGTATATGATTAGGGAAGGTGCAAGATTCAAATATTTTTTTTCTATTTTTTTTTTATTGCAGATTAATTATGATAATGATGATGTTTATTTTTCATTAAGATAAATAAAATTTATTGAAAAATTAAAGAAAAATAGTAACTAAATATTTTTCAAATTTTCATTTTTATATTTAAATATGGTAGAAATGAAAGTATTGAGATTGTTATAATATTTATATCTAAAGAAGTCATGAAGAATAATTATGTTATATAGCTCAATAATTTTTTTTTTATATGTTTAAGGCCATGGTGTTAAAAATAAGTGGTGTTCATCCTTAACCTCCTCTATATTACAAATTTTAGAAATATGTTTATTCCAATGTGTTTTTGGGTTAGTCCAACTACCAATTTCACTATGATGATGATAAAAGTATCGTTTTCCAATAGAAAATGATCTCAATTATATTAGATATATAATTTGTTTACATCTTTGCCTCCATATCTAGGCTCGGTACTGGAGTACACCAACCAGAAAGAAAAAAAAGAAGACTATAAGTCTAGAAAAGTGGCCTAGAACCTGATCCAATAGATCACCCGAAACTACTACAAAATCCAAAAAGACCATATCTAGAGCTGGCATTCTAAAAATTGCCTCTCAATTACAAAGATAAACCCATATTCATTAATACTAGTAAAGACTAATATATCTTTTGGGCCCCACAGTACCATTAGACCGGGGATAAAAGATAATGCTTCCATCTGGTTCTCCAAGAGCCTGTTTTGATAGAAGATCTGCATCCATATTGAATTTCATGTAAATGTGTTCAAAACTGACAAGATTGAAGCTTTTGATCAAGTCCTTTATCGTTTCTTTCCATCCCTCGATTGTGCAAACTTGAAGTATTTCTCTATTAGACAACCAGTCGATTACCACTTTTGAATCCCCTATGATTTGAAAACGTTGTAGTGACATATGTGATGCCAACCCGAGTGTTGCCCATGCACCAATAAGCTTTTCTTTTGTGTTGGTGCCTCTACCACAATTAAGAACCCATCTTATGACCGTAAAATCTGGTAATTTTAATACTCCTCCCGCTCCGCATAATATGCCATCAAGTTGGGTTGCCCCATCAAACCATGCAACTATAATATTACTATGCCGAGGAATCATGATATCTCTTAGGGGTCTATCCTTTTTTGGAGCATCATTGCTAATATGTAGCGCCAAAGTCTTATAGATCAATGGATGTAGCGATGGAGTCGTTCCCTCAAATGTGGCTTTGTTCCTTTCTATCCATTAAAACCAACAAATATGAGCAGCGGTTGCCGATGGAACTGTCTTATTCTCAAACCAGTTCTTGAATCATTCTGACAAAGAATTACCTTTCCAGTTATTTTTAAAACCTTGATCTATAATAACCTTATCCCAAAATGACTTTGTAAAGGGGCATTACTGAAATAGATGATAAATTTTTTCAGAATCTTGGTTACATAGGTAGCAAAGACCAAGACCTTCCCATCCTCTGGATTGAAGGGTATCCCAAGTAAGAATTTTTCCTTCCACTGCCAACACTATAAAAAGTTTAATTTTTTTTTTTTTTAACTAAAACGGTTATATATTATATTAATTGAAAATCCAGCTGGCCGAAGCCTTACATCCTTCACACAGCCTACTCCAATCTTTTACACGCTACTGTCCTTTTCAAGGAATACAAATTTTTGTTGGGTCTCCGTCATTTATGCATAGATCTCCTTGGGCCAGGAGGCAGCCTTTATTGGCTAAAGCGTCTGCTTCTTTGTTTAAGTCCCTAAGTATATGGTAGCAGTTGAAGGAGGTGAAGTCCTGGAATGTGTATCTTAGTCTTTGTAGATTCTTATTTAGTCTAGCATCATTGAACTGTCCTCCCGAATGTATCAATTTGATCAAGATTTCGGAGTCTCCAAACGCTTGAAGATTCTGGTGGCCTCTTACCTTAGCTATCTGGCAAACTTTTAACAGACTCAAGATTTCTGCTTGATTGTTGGTACGCGGTCTGAGTCCCCAACTGAAGGTTTCTAGCATTGTCCCATCGCTGGAGTAAATGATTCCTCCAGCTCCCGCTATGCCAGGATTTCCCTTGGAGGCGCTGTCGAAGAATGTTGTAATTATTCCTTGCTTCTGCCACCATCTCTGGAAAGTATCTTTATTTTCTCTTAGCCTCCATTTTGTTTCGGAATGGGGTTTTTCAATGCTTTGTGTCCGGAAAGTGAGCATAGGGTTACCGAGCCAATTCTTTTCTTCCTGCTACAACGAGATATTTGTTTTGTGGGCTTGAGACCTCAGAGTTTCCAAGAGGAGACCTTTTGCTTTCGCTGCTACCATGCTGGGGGTCCATGCTGTGTTGTTGAAGATTTGCTCGTTTCTTGCAAGCCATAGTTTCCAGCACACATACTTAGGGATGGAGATCCAGATTCTGGCCCAYARCGTTTTYATTGAGAGYRAGGGATARCAATCCTTCYAGTTTGTAAAAAGATCTACAACTGAGATATTCGAGGGGGCARCAACCTTGAGACCATGGAGGGTGAGGAGCCAGACTTTGTTTGCGAATTGAMAGTCTACAAACAAATGGTCGGATGTTTCMATTGCTTCTTTGCATAGAGCACATCTATGAGGGCCTACAATATTTMTTTTCATTAAGTTTTYGCCAGTCAGGACCTTTTTGTGAATTAGAGTCYARAAGAAAAAATTAACCTTGGGGATCGTTGTAGAGTCCCAAACGTCCTTCCAGATTTTTGCTGGGGGTGGTCTGTCTTTCTGGCATTGAAGCATAGCGTAGCCTTTGGCTGTAGAATAACTCCCTGTGGGTCCCCAACCCCATTTGTCTTTTTCAGTCTTGTGCACTGGTGCTGCATCTCGGAGCTCTGCTTTGAGCATTTCAAGCTGTTGAAGGAGGCGATTTGGAACATTGCCGAAATGCCAATCTAACCAGGAGCCGTCCTCATTCCATTTTGAGATATCGTTGATACTCTGTATTCCTCTCTGGGCAAGAAAAATGTGAATTTCGTTCAGGCTGGTGTTTGAGGCAAGGGACGACCTCCCCATTACCCGATCTGTCCATAGGCAAGTCCGTTTTCCATTTCCAGGAACTCGATACAGCGCCTGGGTGAAGATTCGCGTCCCTTTGAGGCATAATTGCCAAAGCTGCGTGCTTTTCTTGTGGAGAGCGTTTTGTAAATTTCGGATTTGAGCGCTGGGAACATATTTGTGCAAAAGCGTTTTACTGACAGGATGAGAAGGCTCACTGTGCATCTTCCACATGATTTTGCATTCGAGGCCAATGTTAACCAGAGCTGGATCTCTAATCTGGAGCCCGCCTTCTCTCATAGGCAACTTTGATGTTTCCCATCTGACCAAATGGAACTTGTGTTGATTCCCTTTGCCACCATGCCACAGGAAATCTCTCAGGAACTTGTTGATTTGCCCAGAAATCGATTTGGGTGCCAGTAGATAAGTTGTTTGGTAGATCGACAGTGAGGAGAGAATTGCCTTTATCAATGTTAATTTTCCTCCGTGTGTGAGCCAGTGTCCTCCCCAGGTTTCAATTTTCCCTTTAATTTTTGTTAGGACTCCTTCCCACAGGTTGACTTTATTGATGCCCAGAGTTAGTGGCAGCCCAAGGTACTGTATCTTTTCCCAATCTGCATACCCTTTGAACCCCAAGGTGCTAGCAATCCTTTGGATTTCATGTTCTGTTGCATTCCAACTATAGACAACACTTTTCCTTTCACTTATCAGAGCTCCTGACACTTTGTAGTAGTTCTGAAGTATGCTCTTAAAAGCAGAAGCTACTATGTTTGAGGCTCCTCCTAGCATAAGAGAATCATCCACAAACAGAGCATGATTAATAGGCTTAAGGTCCTTCATGATTCTCAAGCCTGGGATAGCTCCTATTAACCTTTCCTGCTCCAGCTTCCTGCTGAGTGAATCTGCCATTAAAATGTATAGAAAAGGGGAGAGAGGGCAGCCTTGCCTCAACCCCCTCAAAGATTTGAAGAACTCTGTTGGCCTCCCGTTTACCAAAGGTGTTATCCATGGGCTGTGGGTGCAGGCTTGTATCAGGTTTACAAACTCTTGCTCAAATCCAAATGAGAGTAGCACTTGATATAGGAAGGACAACTTTACTCTGTCGAAGGCATTGGCCATGTCTAACTTGATCAGCATGCCCTTCTCTTTCCTAAGTTTGTTGGAATGCATAGCTTCCTAAACTAGGATCACATTATCCAGGATGTGTCTCCCTTTGACGAATCCTCCCTGCGATTTTGAGATGAGTTTGCCCAGCAGTGGCTTTATTCTGTTTGCAAGGAGTTTTGCTATTATCTTATAAGAGGCATTGCAAAGGGAGATTGGCCTGAATCTATCAAAGGAGGTAGGGTTTGTGTCTTTCGGGATTAAAGCGAGGAAAGTTGAGTTGGTGGCACCTCCCAGTTTTGCTTTCTGTAGGAATCCTTTTTATCATTCTCATGAGATCAGATTTGATTATATTCCAACATATCCTGTAAAAATGAATAGTGAACCCGTCTAGCCCTGGAGCTTTGTCAGGGGCCATGGACCAGATGATTTTGTTGATTTCTTCCTCATTGGTTGGGCTCAAAAGGGTTATGCTATCTTCTTTTGTAACCAGAGCCGGGATATTCTTGAGGAAGTCTTTGTTGCCTTCTTAGTTATCATCATTCTCTTTGTTGTAAAGGTGGTGGAAGTATGAGACAACAACAACCTTTATTTGATCTATTCCTCTGCAAATCTTCCCATCGTTGGTTTTGATTTCAGAGATGTGATTCCTAGAGAGCCGAACTTTGAATTGGCGGTGGAAGTAAGATGTGTATCTGTCTCCGGATTCCAACCATAAGAATCGGGATTTTAATCTCCAATATTCTTCTTCGATTCTGAAGGAATGGTAAGTTTTACTTTGGATTGCTTACTCCTTTTCCAGATCTGAGTTGTCAATTTATTTTATTTCCATTTCATTCTGCAGCTTTCCGAACTGTTGTACTAGCTCCTTTCTTTGGGTGTTGGGATTACTTTCCGGTATTTTACTCCATTCCTTGAGAGATGTTTTTGTTATTTTAAGTTTTTGTTCCCAGAAAAAATGGGGAGATCGAGTTACTGTGGTGGCCCATGCCAATCAGACTGTCTCATAGAAGCCACTCTTTTCTTTCCACAAAAGGATGAATCTGAATGGGATTGGGCCCAAATTTTATTCATCCTCTAACGTAAGCAAGATGGGTTTGTGGTCCGAGGTAAGCTTGGGAAGGATGGTTGTGGAGATTAGCTTCCTTTCCAACATCAAGGTGCTTTGTACCAAGAACCTGTCCAATCTGGCAGAAATGTGCTCCTCCCCTGTTCTATTATTGGTCCAGGTGTAGAGCCCTCTGTGTGGTTTAAAATCCATTAGGTCCCACTGTTGTATCATGTCTTCTACTACATGAATCTGTTGGTCCTTGCTGATCCTTCCTCCCCTCTTTTCTTTCCCATTCATTACTAGGTTGAGATCTCCAGCAATGATTATATTGTTTGGGGAAATAAGTTCTAGATACTCAATTAAATTTTTCCAACAGTCTTTCTTTTCGGAGTGCAAAGTTGGTACATAAAGATTAAATAATGCAATGGTTAACTTACTTGTTGTATGCTTCAGTTCTGTGTAGCTCCAATGCCGAGTGTTGAAGGAGTTGACGAGGCTGAACTGATCTTCTTTCCACAGTGTTGCTATTCCTCCGGAGGATCCCCTTGCGCTGATTACTTTCCCTGTATTCTTCTGCCAATTGTTTTTGTTGATCTCTAGAAGGGCTTCCCCTTCGATTTTTGTCTCTTGGAGCATGAGAATGTCTGTTGGTTCCACTTTCATCAGGTCCTTAACCACTTCAATTTTCGCTGAGTTCCCTAGACCTCCGTAGTTCCAAGAGACGATTTTCATTACTTACTAGTGGGGGTGGATGGGCCTCCTCCTTTTTGAGACCTTATTCTTGTATTTCTGTCGATAGACATTTCTATAGTGGGTTGGCTTCCTTGGGTCTTTTGTCTTTCTGCCTCTTCCTCCCTTGCTTCTTTATGGGATTTCCTTCTTTCTCTTTCGGCTGGCCTTTCTAAGATCTCATCCTCAGAGGAGCTTACTGGTTCCATCATTTTCTTCCTGGTTATATCTGCATATGAAGGTGAGGGGGCTGCCTCCTTGGTTCCTGTCGTTTTCCCTTGTTCCCCGGTATCTTTTCTTTTTGAGGGGGATTTTGGGTGTTCCCTGCTTTCCATAATTATTTCTGGTTCTTTTGTTTCCTTATTGAGGTTTTCTGCTTGCGTTGCTGATTGCGGCGTGGGATTGGGGTCCCTGTCGGGTTGCTCTTGCTCCAGTTGCCCGGGATTGTCACTCTTCGTTGTTCCTTTGTTTCTAGATCTTGTTGCCCCTATTTTATGGACTGTGATCCACTGGTTTGTTTTCGCATTCTCACTCTCCTCTGTGTTCTTTTTTTTGCAGTGCCTTGCGAAGTGGCCGTATCCGTGGCAATGCCAGCATTTGAATGGTAAATGTTCATAGTCTAGCTCCTGGATATGCTTCCAATCTGCCGCAGTAAGTTTGATTGCCTCTGGTAATCCCACTTCCAGATCCACCTCCACACAGATTCAGGCGCATGAGTATTGATCTTTCCTTGGTGCTTGGTCGATGTACCTTCCGAGCTTGTTGTCGATTGCATGCAATGATTTTTGGTTCCAACAGTGTAAAGGGAGATGGGGTAGGCGTACCCACACTGGAACAGCAGATGGCACATCCTGAGCTGGATCGAAATCCAGGGTCCATTTGTTCAAATATAGCCCCTGGGGTCCCATGAAATATGGGTCGTTTCTAAAGATGAGGTTTTTATCTTCAGGGTTTTCAAAGACGAAAACAAAGTAACCTTTCCCTACGAAGTGACTCTTTATCCCTTCTGAGATGAGCGGGCTCCAGTTCCTCTGCACCCAGGCTTCAACGGATTTGGGAGAGGGCCATAGCCCGATAAATTGCCCGATAAGACCTCTGTCTGCCAGATTGATTGTCGACCTACATGTTTCTTCTAATGGCAATTCAACACATGGGATGCATTCCAGTTTCTTGACGAACTTCTGTTGTGTTGTTGACGACGGTCTTTTGGAAGCCTCGGCCACCAGTTTCCTGAAGGCATCAATCTCTGGCAAAGGGGGAGTGGTGGGGACGGATCCCCCACTAGCATCCATGGCTGGGGGACCCCTGCACGCTGCTCGTTGTGTTGATCTCTTGCTTAGGTCGCGCCTCACTCGCCCTCTCGCTCCTCACGCATTTCTGGTTAAAAATTTTAATTTTTAATTGAATGTTCCATTTCCAAATTGATCACCTCCAGCCTCCAAATTTCCTCATATTTTTAGTCAGTATGGCCCAATACATGTTTTTTATAGTGGGAAATCCATATTTATCACCACCTGTCCACATCAATACATATTCACTATCCCGTAGGTATGCTCCAGAGTCAAATAGAGCCTTTCTGAAATGTTCCCATTCTATGGCCAGGTCACTTGTAAATCCCAAATCATTACTGTTAATCCAAGTAGATGATAAATGATGTCTATCATAATGCCTCATAGCCTTCGCCAGAGTGAAAATGTTCCGACAATGAAGATCAGATAAAAGATTTAATAAGAGGAAGGATTTTTCCCCCATCCCGAGAATCCTGTGTTTTCCAAGTGCTATGAGCTAACCCGATCTTGGGTTCCAGCTTAACCAATGGGTGATTAAGTGGACCGATTTCATTAGACCACCCAAAATTCTTGAAGTTGCATTTTTTTGGAACGTATGAGATCTGAACCAGTTTTTAATTGTTGTGTGAGGGAGATACTTGTCCTTTAAAACTCGATGCCAAATACATGTACTTGTTAAAACTCTCCAAAGTGTGTTCTCAACCAAAGCTTGTTTAAAATCATAGATATTTCGAAGGCCCTAACCCCCAAATAACTTTGGTAATGATATATGATCCCGCTTGCAAATATGGTAGTGATTTGAGTTGATGTTTCCTTTCCAAAGGAAATTGACCATTAATTTCCTCATGGAATTTAAAACAAAGCATGGAATAACCACCAAAGACAGCCAGTAGACAGGTTGGCTTTCTAAAACTAATTTTAATAAAGTGAGCCAGCCTCCCAACGATAACCATCTATAGCACCAGTTATCAATCTTTTTTTCCATTCTTTTTATCAACTGGATCCAGTCATCAGCTCATTGTGGACTAGTCTTGAGATAAAATCTGAGATATTTGAAACCCGAGGCAAGATCAAAGAATTTATAAGGAAAAAAGGATTTGAAAGGAGATAAATCATGCTTCGATAATCCTACTTGAAGAAAGGTAGACTTAATATCATTTATCTGTAATACTGAAGCTAAGTAAAGGATTTTAATATCTTATGTATCTCCCACCATTCGTGCAAATTAGCATTAGTCATAATAATCACATCATCAATAAATAAACTATGGAGACCTTTTATGGTTCTAGAGACATTGATACCCGCCAACTTCCCTTCTCTTTGACTTTCCTTTAATAATAATCTTAATCCTTCCATAACCAGGATGAATAGTAAGGAGGATAATGGGCATCCTTGCCTTGATCCTCTTCCACTTTTAAAGAAGTATACGACCTCTCGATTTATTAAAACTGCAAATGAAGTGGAGACAACACAACTCATGATCCAGTTTGCCACCTTTAAACCCAAACCTATTTGTAGTAGAATCATCCTCAACAGATCCCAATTAATACAATCATAGGACTTTTGAAGATCTAGTTTTAAGAGTAAAGATTTTAACTTATTTTTTTTAATGTTGTGAAGGCACTCATGAATAGTTCCTATAGCATCCTGGATCTGTCGACCTTGTAAAAATCCCAACTTCTCCTCAGAAAGCGATTTGCTATAATTTTAGAAATGATTTTATAGCAGAGGTTTCACAGAGAGATTGGACTGTAATCCCCAAAGGTAAGGGGATTGTTTAGTTTAAGAATTAAGGTAATGAAAGTCGAGTTTAAACCACCAGAAATTTTTCCTTTTAGTCTCGATTCTTCAACCATATTGAGAAGATCCCCCCCCCGACTAGATCAAATGAGTGTAAAAAAAATTCAACAGTCCACTCGTCTCGGCCTGGACTCTTATCAACTTTGAATTTTGATAAAATATATCTTAATTCCACCAATTGAATCGATGCATACAATACCTCTGCTTCAGCTTCTGTTACCAGTCTAGAGAACTTAGCCGCCACTCTAACTTGGTCGATTATAGATGGACCTTGCTCCTTGAAGAAATTTTTTAAATGTTTGACAGCTTTGAATTTTATGTTTTTCTGTCCAGAGTGTAAATGCCCCTCATCATCCATAATCTCCCAGAAAAATTTGCTATTTCGCCTGAAATTTGCGAAATTATGAAAAAAAAAATGTGTTTTGATCCCCGTTACGAATCCATATAGCCCGACTGCGTTGACACCAGAGTTCTTCACTATCATTAATCAACCTATTCCTTTCTTGTTCCATAGTTTTTAATAATGTTTCATCCTCTTGTGTAATTACACCATCCAGAGTGTTTTGTAATAGAGAATTTATATCATTCTCCAATCCCCTGAGATGAGCATTCGCCTCTTGATAACGTAGCTTTTTCCACTTCTTAGTCTTGTCCTTAAGATCCTTTAGCTTCCAAATTATTATTTTCTGTTTTCCATCCTCTTCGAGATATTTTGGATCGTTCCATAATTCTTATACCATTACCACAAAATCATGTTCCAATATCCATTGTGGATTTAGCTTGAAAGGATAGGATTTATAAATATGAGGCATTTCCAACTGGAGAAGAATCAAGGCATGATCAGAAATGAAGGGGTATTCCACCCATGACCTGTAGATGCTGACCACAAATAGAAATTCCTCCGAGATGAAGAATTTGTCCAGTCTTTTGGCAATCCAATCAGCTTCGCTACGAGCATTTTGCCAAGTAGGGACAACCTTCCCTAGGACCACATCTATAAGATTTTTCTCTTGGAAGAAAGTTTTAAAGAAACCAACCAAAAGTCCCACAGATGATGTGCCTCCCCAAATCTCTCCCAAGGAAAGGGTCAAGTTGAGGTCCCCTGCAATAATAAGATTTTTTTGTGCTAGTAAACCCGATTTTGCTACCTGTGTCCAAAATTTTTTCTGCTCCAAACAGGGACCGCAGACGTTTAAAAAATAAATCTCCCTTTCGATTGCTAAAAAGATCCCTGTCAATAAGATCCCACCACATGTAAGAAACGAGACTAAACCGAACACATTTGGGTCCCAAGTAACCAACAGTCCACCGAAAGTTCTCACCGAGTTGACAACACAACTAAACCAATTCTTCCTTAAAGTACTCATAAAATTTCTAGCCTTTTCAGAATGAACCAGAGTTTCCTCAAACAAAACAATATCAGGATGTGTTTTATCAAGAACACTTCGAACATAGGCTAATTTAAGGGTGCCTCTAGTCCCTCTGAGGTTGAGAGATAACATAATCATTACTTTGTCTGTGCCAGGGCCTTCACTGCTCTAAGTGCCCCACCATCTGTGCTTGAAGGAGTAGTAGAATCTAGAGAAGATAAGGTAGCAGACTTTTTGCGCGCTCTTAGTTTTTATTGGCGAGTGTTCTATACCCAGTCCCCAAGACCAGGCGTATTCCTTCCCTTCCCCAGCCACAAGCAGGCACGACGTACTAGCCTCCCCAACAACAGTAGTGGGGTTTATAACAGACTTTCCAAGGAAAATAGGTAATTTAAAAGTAGATTCTCGATCCCAGATAAATGGTAAAAAGAGTCAAGGACAACAGTAAGAGTGGTATCATTATCCTCTGGTTCCCAACATCCGTGGAGAAGTGGAATCTCCAAACTGTGGAAACTGGGACCCATTAGTGTGTTCCGATAAGGTAGTACCAATAATATTAGTAGAAAGGGCTTGCAGTAAAATTCCAACACTAGAATCAACATGGGTACAAGGAATAGTAGGAGGATCCTCCCTCGGGGAAACGACCGGTAAGGAATTCAATACCTCCTGACACCCATAGAACTCATTAGATGGAACATAAACCCCCCCCATCTATAAACCGTGACTTCTTAGCAATTGAATTAGAAAGTTTTAGCCATTCTGAGGAGTTAAGAGCTTCACTTTCCCAAAGATACAAATATGAAAAGAGAGTAGGACAAAATGTTTTTGACTTACCAACTAACGAACCCATTGACTCTAGTGAGCTGGTATCTCCCTGTGCTAGGTGTATGGGTCCTGGTTTGTAGAAACCGGTGTCCTGGGAGGAATCTTGTGAGCCAATCAAATGATTTGGTCCTTCTAGTTCATCAACTCGTTCATCAATACCTTTGCAGTCGCACCACAGGTGGCTAGTGCTTCGACATAAGTTGCATCTAAAGGGAATGCCTAAGTAGTCCAAAATATGAAAATAGGGTCAACCCCTCCATTCAATCTCAAGATTTTTAAGAAGCTCGAGATGGATATCCATTTCGACCATGACTCAACCGATCTTTCTTGAAACAACAGAAAGTGAAGCTTTATCTACCATAATAAATAGGCCAAGTGTGTTTCCAATGGCCTACAACACCCCTTCATTCCAAAAGTGTAACGGTAAAGCTAGTAAGAGTACCCATAAGTGTCTGAGAGAAAAGTACTTGGTAACCAGATCAAAGGCCACCTGCCACCTCTTTAACATGAGGCTACTGCCTCCATTAACCCATATTTTCTCTAGTAAAAGTGAAACATCCTCCGAAGATCTACAGAGGAAACTTAACCAGCCTTTGGAAAGGTAAAAAATCTCAAGGGTGTAGCCTAACAGTGGCGACAAGGCCTTTTCCAGCCAGACTGGAATAGTTTCCTTACGTAATTTTCCATATGAGAACCTTCCAACCAAACTGCAGAGTGTCATTCTGCACGTCTCCTCTAGTCCAATATCTTAACCAAGTACCATCCGTCTCAAAACCTTACTGGACTTCCATTGTCTACAGTATTTCTGTTGAGGTAAAGTATTGCCATCTGCCTTCCTATGGTAACCAGAGAAGCCACCTCCTCTATCTTCAAAACTCTGGTTACCCCCAGTGGTATGGTGTTGTACCTCCGGTAATGAGTTAGATAAACTAGGAAGAGAGTCTGTGTAAGTGGGAAGGATGTCAACACCTTCGCAAAGTGGACGAGTGCTATGGGAACGAGCATGATGAGCAGATGCGTCTGAGAAAGATGGAATAAGGTTTGGTGATAGTTTCCCCAGTCTATCAATAGTTTTGAAAAGACCGGCCTCCTGCCAGAGTCCTTCATCACGTCATCATTAATAGCCGCCAGGCAAGAAGGGGCCATATAAAATTCACCTGTAATCCACTTGTAAATAGCCCAATCACATACTTTAGACAAACTTGATATGTAGGAGCAATACAAAGAGAGAGTGAACAAAAAAATTAGAATCTTGAAATTACTTATTTAGATAGTTATTTTGATTTGAGTTTAAAATTATAATGAAGTCTCCCAGCTTAGTATGATAGTTTTTCTTTAGTATTTTGTGAACTAAATTATGACTTATCATTGTATAAAGAACATTTAAAAAACAAATGAGTTTTTTTTTAAATCTCCTCTATCTTGTATAAACAAGGCTACATGGTAGCAAATACATGTCGAAGTCTGAATACATGAAAACAATGCGGAACTCTGAATACATGAAAACAATGCAAGAGAGTAATATATTGTTAATGGTATGTACAATTACATTCATACAAATAAAATGAAAATGGTATTTAAATGAATTTGTAGTAAGGGTATGAAATTTGTAGATTATTTGATATTTTGTATTGAATAAATGTGGATATGAAAATATTATCTATAAGGATATTTTAATATATTTCACTTATATATTTCACATAGAGAGTCGTATTTTTCCTAATATATTTCACTTATATACATCAATAAATTAATAAAATGAAGGGAAAAAAACCGCACCAAGAAGTAAAACTACCACATTTTGACAGGTAAATAAAATTTATTTATAGAAACAAAAGGAAAAAAAAAACAGCGCCACCTTTGAATAAGGTCTTCAGGTAGTAAAACTATCATATTTTGACAGGTAGATAAAAAATATTTATAAAAACAAAAGAGAAAAAAAACAACGCCACCTTTGAATAAGGTCTTCAATGTGGTATCGATGAAAGATACAGTGATTGCAGATATGGGTTAGCAAGATATGAAAGATATAGTGATTGTGGATATGGGTTAGCAAGATATCCATGTAATTGGTAAGAATTTAAACCCTTATGACTGTATGTGGAGTTGTAGCAATGTAGACAAAATGAAAGTGGTTTTGCTCTTGTGGAAAAATGGAAAAATAGAACCTCGTTCAGTTCTGAAGACCGTTTAACTTATATTCGTGATACCATTAGGCACTACTAGTTTGAACTCAAACTCACCTGGAGAATATGCATGTTACAAACCTGGAACGTCAAAAAGACTGGTTTTCTTGTTCCACGATGAAATTTAAATCTTAAATAAGCGACTTGGGTATCCACGCAGTAAATAAACATCAACCACTTGCCAACGTCAAATTAATGTAAAAACATGCATTGGCAAGAAGGGCTATTAGGTATGGAGCCAAAAGTAAGTCTCACTGTACTGTTTGAGATTAGCATGTTTCTCATTGTTTCTTATTAACTTTCAGACAAGATCTTGAGTTAGAAACCTCTTTAAACTGAGGGTTCTCGACATTAACCAGACATTCCAATGCTTTTGTTATGCTTTTAAAGATATTATTGCTGACTTTAGTTAGCGCAACTATTACTCTTTAATGGAGGCCGCAATGCTGCACTTTTCAACCAGGTTCAATGTTGGACGTGATAACTTATGCAAAGTAACATGAAGTTGTATCGTGAGCTAACCATTTATCATGAGAGTAAAATTTCGGCAGAAAATCGAATGACAAAACAAAGAAGATACATAACCTACCAATCCTTGCATGCTTCACATTGAGCCATTAAGACATCAAGGTTGTACGACATTTCACATTGCAGTGCTTGCAAGAAACAGACAGACATAAGACATTTTGTTAAAGACACATCTCGGAGGTCGACAGATCGAAACCCCAGGAGGCAAAAAAGAAAGTGAAAATTTCACAACAGATCTTGCTGACTTACATGGCCACCCTATCGAGAGTGAACCCTCCGGTTGCGGCGTTGTATTCAAAGCGACATAAATAGTCTTCGGAGCCGACACTGTCCAATTTGGCGTCATTCTTGAAAGTATGCACACTGCATTTTCCCTCAATTGTATCGGCGCTCTGCTCGTCGAAATGATCCGAAAGGAAGAGCTCCTTTGCGCCATGGAATTGGCGGCGACCTCCTATAGACTCCTCCGGCCGATAATACCACAACACACAGACCGTCATAAGTTTTCCTGGCAATCGACTTCTATCTTCTCCACCCTAGCTATGTACAGTGGCTTCTAGGCATCCTCGAGAGTCAGCACGCATCATAGTCCCCGACTATAGAAGCTATATTTCAAGCTATGTACGGTGGCTTCTGGGCATCCTTGGCACTCATCATGTCCTGCAAACTATCTTTCAATGGCCACGATGAGTCATTGACTACAGTGACAACCATCGACTGCCAAATGACAACAAGAGGATACTGACAAGGGCTCTGATCTGCAGTGCCATGTCAAGACACCTGTTTAGCTCGAAAATTGATGCAGTAGAGGTTACTTCCAAGTAATGAGATTAGACCGTATGTACGCATTTATGAACCTCCGTCAGCTCGACAATAAGAGGTTCGTTTGAATAGGCGATGAGATCTTGCCAAAAAATATTTTAAATAATTGAAATAAATAAAAAATATCTATTGCTAAAGTGTGACATTAGAAAACCATATAATTTTTTGGTCAATGCGTGGATTAATATGTAGTCAATGGATGCCAGCCTATCGACAGGTATAATAATATATTCTTTTTTTTTAGAATTTTTCTTTTTAAGCAAATAATTTGTGTCACTAAACTTTCTTTTTAAAGCAAATAATGTACATTTAAGACTTCAAAAAAATCCATTCTTAATTAATTATATATAAAATAATAATAATCTAACCCTTTCTAAAATCCATTTGTGAATTGATTATATATAAATTAATAATAATCTAATTTAAGATCATAACTTAGCCTCAAATTAATACATGAGACCTTTTTTTTAAACGAGAAATCCTCTATGCACACAGATTTTATTTCATTACTTAGTTCATAAAAATGTACATATTTCAAACACTTTAAATTCAGACTTATAATTTTGAAAAAAAAAAACATATTATCAAATATTAGAACCTCTTAAAATGTAAATATAAACTATTTAAAACTCCCTAAAAAAAATCATTTAAAAATTCCTTAAAAAAGTCATGAAACTTTATTAAAAAAAAAAAAAAACTTCTCTCCCTAGTTTCATTTTATAGGTTTTAAAAATTATAACTAAAATCAAATTAGAGAGAGTTTTAATTAGTATAATAAAAAAATATTATTATTGTTTTAATAAATTATATATGGAGATTTTTTTAGAAAACTTAAGTTAAATTTTGAGGGTGTAAGTTTATATAATTAGTCACTATGAATTTTATGGAGGTTTTAACCTCCATAATGTTAATTATCCAAAAAGCTCATACTTTTAGTTAAATTATTATAATATTGCAAAAAAAAATGAAAATAAATATAAAAATAAATTAAATTAAAATATATAAATTATAATCAAAATTAATTTTTATAATATTATAAATATAAAAATTAAGTTAAATTATTATTTAAAAATATTAAATTTAATTAAAAATATATTAAATTAAAAATTTAAAACCAATTTTAAATATGGATGTCCTTTTTTTCTTATTTCCTCGTCGAGCCAATGGTGGGCAAGTGGAAAATAGATACATATTAACGGAGTCCAGAGGTGCAAAGCATCGAACTTAAGGCGATACCGAGTAGAGGGAATCGGAAGCTGGGATGGCACAAAACATATAAAAAAATAAATTAAAAATATTAAATATAATTTAGAAAACGTTAAATAACTTTCATTTTTTTTTTGTTGTTGTTGTTAAATTGCATTTTAAATGTATACATGAATTTAGTGTCATGAATAACCTCTTTGATGGGCAAATTATAATAATAACAATATAATCTATTTTTAAGCTTATTGGTAAACCAAACACAGAATTTATGTTCTCTTAGAAAGAAGCAATACAAGTTTTTTAACCATTAGGGTCACTTTGTATAAAACTTAACCATTCAAATCTTTGTTTTTAACAAGTTTTTTTTTTTTTTTTGTTTTGGATATTTTCTGTTTTGTAAATCCAGTGAGAAATTATACCATAGTCTATAAGTTTGCTGGATGGAAATCCAGTGAGAAATTATACCATAGTTTAAACGTTTGCCGGAAATCCATTGAGAAATTATACCATAGTCTAAACGTTTGTCGGTCGGAAATCCAGTGAGAAATTATATCATAGTTTAAACGTTCTAGGTTGTGTTTTTTTGGGGGATTTTCCTGAAATCTATTAGAGTGTCCTAGGATTTTTTTTAACACACTGAATCTATTTATGCATTCAGAAATGCAATTTAAACAACAAAAAAATGTGATTGTGTCATTTATGTCATTGAATTCTTGTGAATAAGACCAAAACGTAGAATAGTTAGACAATGCTAGAAATTATTGGAGTGGCTAAGTATATATAATCCAAGTGTCCTAAAGATAGCAAGATAAATCCATTTATACATTCAGACATACAATTTAAACTATAAAAAAATGCAATTTCTTTTAATCGGATTTGAGCAAAAAAGACAAAAATAAAACATTTAAACAAAACTGAAAAACATAAAAAAAAATTGACAAAAGTAGAACGTTTAGACTTACCATTGTATATTAAGAAAAAATACCAAAAATAAGTGGTATATTCAAAACATAAAAATCACTTAAATTTAGTTATAAGATGGTTGTGGAGAATGATAGTTATCATCATTATTCATTATGAGTATGTTGTCATGGTTTCTAGCTTATATATATGGGAAAAAAAATATTAAAAACATAAAAGCGGAAAAAAAATATTAAAAGCATAAAAGCGGAGGAAGGTACTCGGAGCCGTTACGGAATTCAAAATCACATTGGGAGTTGTGAATTAAAGCAGGATTTTATTAGATCCGGTGAACGTGCACTAAGAAATAACTGAGACGTTGGAAGGCGTGCATTAACAGTGGAGGAGAGTGCATTACAGTGTTAAAAATGTGAAGCGAACATTCTGATGGAGATATGGCAAGTATTATTTGGCCGTTAAGAACACGTCAATGCAGAGGATCAGAGTTGTTTTTATATGGGTTGAGAAGTCCTATGTTATTGTGATGAGGAGACAGAAGAGCATTACTCCTTGTCTTGGAAGCGAGACCGATAAAGAGGAGTTCAGAATATACTAGGGTTTAATGGGGGAGTACGACAAGGGAGAAGAAG